>CM037879.1:40842301-41197301 GCA_021292165.1 Shinisaurus crocodilurus | reverse complement strand
ATCTTAATAAAGGTACTTCAGCAGCCAAAACGCTCCAAAATTACTTCTTCACTACTCCAGAACTGATTCAAGTTTCATCCCTTCCTTACAGTACATTTTTCAATTAAAATATTGGTAATAGAAACTCAGTTGCCCAGCTTTTGAAGCAGATTCAAATTTGCCCAACACTTTAAATTCTGCCTGGAAGGTAATGTGTAGCCAGAGCATGGCTGTAATGTATTCTCATTTACCCACTCCTACTAAGAGGCAGTCCACCATCTTCTGCTCCAAATTAAGTCTCCAAACAGTCCTCAAGTGTAGTCACACAAAGTCTGTAACACTAATCTACTCTCCATGTTAAGAAAGGCTTATGAGTGCTGTTAGAATTTGATCATATACAGAAAATCACATGTTTTTTTTAGAAGACTGAGGTGGTTAAAGGCACTTCTGGCCATGCAAAAATCTATTCCCAATAAGCATTTTGGACTGGATAACTATCAAAGCAAAACAAGATTCTGCTGAACGATTTGTTCACCTCACTCTCAAACATGGCAATCTACTCCAAATCAATGGGAGCATATAGTAGGAATCTACTCCAGATCAATAACCCCCCCCCCCAGCTTTCAAACCCTTGAAGTTGGGGGCTTTGGCATTTCTTGGGGCCTTTTGGCATTTCTCAGTCCCAACTATCTTCCCCCAATAAAACAACCCAATCCTAAAGAAACTGACAGGGTCTCTGGAGTTTGAACTAGACCTTGTTTGTTCTGCTACCCAATAGTATATGTACTCAGGTCCCAGAGCCCTGTTTAGGAATAAAAGGGAACACAGAAAAGCAAGTTGGCCTCTGTGACTGGCAAGCAATATCAGGCCTCCAGACTGGCCTGGTCAGGTATAAATACAAGAAGATAGACTTCTTGCCTTTGTCTGGTCCATGGAGCAGAATCTCTATCCTGTTCACCAGCCCTAGCTTCTGTTCAAGCACCAGATCTTACTCAAATTCTGGCTCCTGACTGTAAGGTCTGGTTCCTGATACCATCACCCACAGCACCAATCCAGGCCCTACAGGAAGCTTTCCTTACAATCAGATGGAGTATGCACTGCCTCAAATTACCAAACTGTACCTGAATTGCCCCAAATATTTGATGCTCTTAGGCCACCACTGAAATTTAGCCAGTATCATAGACTGCAGGCTCTTTATGCTTCATCCTGAGAGGATAGGGCCTTTCCCAGACATCTAGATGGTAGCTGTGCCATCAGCAGCCACAACAGAGTCCAGCATTATGCCTCATGTATTATTTTAACACATTAAAATAAAATAAATACATTTTCAAGGGCATTTGGTGGCATTTGGGGGAAAGCTGTGACAAGCTGAAGAGACCTATTAAAATACTCACATTTGTTCTCAACTCAAACAAAACAAATTATTTTGCCTAACTGGAGGCTTTATTAAATATATACTTTGAGTAGCTAATTCCCACATTTGGGCCTGAAATTAAGATTAAACTCAGGCTTCTGGCTTTAAAGTAGGACAATTACTTCACAAGGATTATGGTTCCATGACTTATCCTAGATTTGAGAACCAACAATGATCTGTCTCTGTCTAGCATGATTCTTTTAGGATCAGAAAGTTGGATGGTAACACATTACATTGGCAAACATGTGGTCCTAAACCCATGTTTGCCAAGTTACCATGAATGATTCAGAAGTCATGTAGCATGGAATCAGCTGGTGGAATGAGGGTACACCCCTCCCCTCAGCTGTTTCTCCCCAATGTGCTTATTCTAGTCTCAGAGCTCAGCTGAGGTGTGTGTGTGTGTGGTTAAAATGGTGGAGGGGATTTGCAGGAATGAATTGGCAGATAGGAAAGGGATAAGCACCCCCTCCTGCTCAATTCTCCCCTGCAAATTCCCCTTGTCCCTGCATTGGTATTATGAGGCAAACACAGTTGGGAATCCCATGTTTGTCTCAGAACTTGTAGTTTAATCCAAAGGGTCTCCAGTGGAACCTATTTCAAATGAAGCTTAAAGCCATGAGCCATGGCAGAGGGCTTGTGGATAACAGGTCCTAATGAACTCAATCTATTCATGGAATTAGTTCATTTTCCCAGTCGACTGCATGATACCTTTAATGCTGCAAAACATTAAGTAACAGTTAAAGCCAATGTATATCTGAAGAAGTAAAAGTAGAAGAGAAATGGAGTGTATTGTAAGTTTTCCTATTATCAGCTTTATAATGTTTTATTAATGCTGTCAATCTGAATCTCGGAGGCTAGTTTTTAATTTCATGATATCATAACCTGCAGTGTTTTTTTGTTTTTTGCATAAAGGGCTATAGGTTACAAGTGTACATGTCTAGCAAGTGCATACTCAGCCTTTAAATTAATCAAACCAATTTATCTTTGTAAGAGACACAGTCTCACTATGAAAACATAATCTTACATATATGTTACATAAATACAATGACAAAAAGGGTTATCCAGACACATAGTAGCTTGCTGATCTTATGTGCCTAGTTTAATAGGCATGGTGTGTGTTTCCAAGTACCACTGTATTTCTAAGTTCATCTTTACTCTTTGTAAAAAAATAATTAAAACTAAGCAATGCACAAATGCCCTTACTATGGAGTAAATGTATGCACCTAATGAACGGTGCATCCTGATTTGTATACACAAAACAATATTTCATCTACACACTGGATATTTCCAATAGGCTAAAGTGGGCATGAGTTGCCTTCTAGAATTGCTTAAAAGGAACGAATCTGTCAAATGAAGCTTCTCCCATCACCACAGCACTATGATAGGAACAACCATATCTAGTTACATTTAAAGGTACAGAGATCCTCTCAGGGTCTGGACTTAAATGCTTAAGCCCAAGGAGTAAAAGAAATAGATTTCAGAAATAGATTTGAACTTACTAGCTAAATATACCATGGAGGGATGGGGATTACTCTAATCCTGGTCTGGGCCACTCTAGGCAGGCCTATTTGCTCTATCATGGAGAGGGAGTTAAGTCATGGTGGCTTATTTCCCCCCAGCATGAGTGCCAGTCATGCGCCGGCGGGATTTGCATAATTACCCTCACTTGCCATGTCATGCGAACCTGGCGAGGGTGGCTTGTTGCTGTGGTTAACAAGCCACCCAGAACCCCAAAACAGCCCATGGCTTATTTTCCCCTCTGTGATCGTGTGAACCCGGACAGTGGAGCCCAAGTCACTTGTTCCTTTCCCGAGCAAGGTCCCTTTCCTGGGCAAGGTCATTGAGTAGGTGGTTGCCAACCAGCTCCAGACACCCTTGGATGAGGCTGATTATCTGGATCCATTTCAGTTGGAGTTCAGGCCGGGTTTTGGCACAGAAACAGCCTTGGTCACCCTGTATGATGGCCTATATCGGGAGAGAGACAGGGAGAGTGTGTCCTTATTGATTCTCCTTGATCTCTCAACAGCTTTTAATACCATCAACCATGGTATTCTTCTGGGGTGTTTCTCTGAGTTGGGAGTGGGAAGTACTGCATTGCAGTGGTTTTGCTCCTACTTGGTCGGCTCCAGAAGGTGGTGCTTGAGGAATATTGCTTGGCCCTATGGATTCTCCAGTACGGGGTTCCGTAGGGATTGGTTTTGTCCCCCATGTTATTTAACATCTACATGAAACCATTGAGTACAGTCATCCAGAGTTTTGGAGTGTGCTGTCATCAGTATGCTGATGACACACAACTCTATTTCTCCACATCAGGCAAAGCTGTGATGTGCTAGATTGGTGCCTGGCTGCAACAATGGACTGGATGAGGGTTAATAAACTGAAATTCAATCCAGACAAGACCAAGATGCTGTTAGTGGGTGGTTCTTCTGACCGGATGAAAGGTGCTCAATCTGTTCTGGATGGGATTGCACTCTCCCTGAAGGAACAGGTTCATAGCTCCTGGAGTCATCATAGCCACTTGAGGCTCCAGTGGCGTCAGTGGCACAGAGTGCCTTCTATCCCCTTCGGTTAGTGAGCCAGCTAAGTCCCTATCTGGACAGCGATAACCAGGTTTCAGTCTATGCTCTGGTAACCTCCAAGTTAGATTACTGCAATGCACTCTATGTGGGTCTGCCTTTGAAGATGGTTCAGAAGCTGCAGCTCGTGCAAAACACAGTGGCCAGATTGATAACAGGGAGGAGAAGGTCCGAACATATAACACCGATTCTGGCTCGCTTGCACTGGTTGCCTGTATGTTTCTGAGCCCGATTCAAGGTGTTAGTTGTGACCTATAAAGCTTACAATACCTGATGGAGCGCTTCTCCCAGCATGAACCTATGCACTATGCACTCCCAGCATGAACCTGTGCACTATGTTTATCAACTAAGGCCCTCTGCAGGTGCCTCATCCAAGGGAGGCTCAGAAAGCAGCAACAAGGGAGAGGGCTTTCTTGGTGGTGCCCCCCCCCCAATTATGGGATGAACTCCCCAACAAGGCCTGCCTGGCACCAACATTGTTATCTTTTTGGAGCCAAGTTAAGACCTTCGTCTTTTCTCAGGCATTTGGCAGCATATGATGAGGTTTAAGTCAGGTCCTAGATTTTTCTTGTTGTGAATTGTTTAGAATTGTTTTAGATATAAGTGTCTCTCTCTGTGTTGTCTGTTTATATATTTATAAATATTTGCTTTTTTATAATGCATTTTTAAGGTTTTAATTTTTGTAAACCACCCAGACAGCTTCAGCTATTGGGCAGTATAGAAATGTAATAAATGAAATGAAATGAAGCCAGTGGTGGTAATATGCTTCCCTTGTATATCTCCAGCAGCTTGAACCCATGAAAGGTACAGTAGAGCCAGTACTAAAAAATTATCCTGGCCTAGCAGTACTTGACTCGGCTCAACTCCCTTTCCTCAGAATTAGAGCTCACAAACAGGCTACAATGGCAGCCTCTAGTACTACTGCATTATTCTGCAGACTTACACAGAAATTCCAGAGTATTTTCTTCTGGGCAGATGGAAGGAGATAAATTATGTGTTGTTGTATATATTTCAGTTCTGGACTTACCTCACTAGATTCAGTAGAATCATATCTGCATGCATACTGATATAAACGAGATCATAATTTGCCACCACATGCTTAGGTAGATGGGAAAAAGAAGACTACTTTATATATTGGATAATGGAGGCAATTCTTTCCATGAAGAAATAATTTAATTAGCACCATAAACTACTTAGAAATAAAAAAAAGAAATTTAAAGTTTAACCACTCAGTACTTTTATCTTTACCTGACCATCTCATTATTCAAAGCAATAGCTTCCAAGTACTTCTTCAGTGCATAATAATTATGGATATATTTTCGGATGTAATAGCCTCGCCATCTTTTTTGAATCTAGGAGAGAAAAAAGCACATATATTTGCTTTAATACCTTTCTTGCAATAGAAAAAATGTTTTCAAACATTTGGATGAAATATTTGGTCTATTTTGTGAGGGATGATACTGCTTTAACATCAGGCATGCATGCATGCATATTTACCTGTCCATTAATATGGGCATGAGAAAAAGTAATATATTAACATATTTATATTGATACATGAATCAAAAGGATATTTCTAGTAGGCTAAAGTGAATATGGGCTGATAATGATTTTGTAAGGCATTCTGCAATGAACAAAGATTGTAATGTGAGGTGTTGTTCCAAGGCCCTTTAGAACTACATCCATCCACCTAATCAAGGAAGCCTACCTGCTGTTAAAAGTAGCATCAAGATAAATCATAGGTATTAGTATAATCAAGTCAAAGTAAAGTTAATCATGTTAAGTTTATCAGATGTACCATAATGTAAGTGAACATCTAGCTTCTCTACATTTCAAATTTCACTACAACTCTTATCTTAAAAGCTGGGCTGTATGTTATCACATAGAAAGCTGTCCACCTCGGTCTGTTTAGAACCCTATCCATGGGAAAGCCCTCCCGACAGGCAAGGAAGGCTGGGTAGGTTGAGCACATGATGAGCAAAAGCAACGGAAGAGAGAGCTGAGTCATATTCACAAAAGAGGAGGAGCTATTGGCTTGGCTTCAACTTCCCTTTATTATTTCTCAGACGGCTAATCTTCCCTACCAGATGGGAGGCAACAGAGCAGGAAAGATCAGCTGCAGTGCTTAAGCCTCTCTAGTTTCCTTAAAGAGCTCAAGCATTAAATCACAGCATTATTAACAAAAAAAGTGTAGCATCATTAAAATCAATCTTCATAACTTCATACTGCTGGGGTCTTCTACATGGTGCCCATGGGCACCTCTCTTGGTGCCACCAGGCTCCCTTCCCCTTCTAATTTTAATTTTAAAAAATGTTTTTGTAACTGGGAGGCTAGCATGCTGTAAAGCAAAGTGTTGCCTTCTAGTACCATCTGTATTTGGATTCGTAAAAGTGGCTTTATATTTTGGAGCTCAGACCCCACCTTTGCCTTGTACCTACATTCATGGAGAAGTTACTTTTCTGTTAGTCCCATCAGTTTGCCTTCTGAGAAATTGGTGTTTTGTGACTGGCCACCCCCCCATGGCAGCCATTTTATGAATGGTCAACCCCCCATGGCAACCATTTTGTGAGATGCCTCATACTCAAAATTCCAAATGTGCCCACCAACCCTAAAAGGTTGGGGACCCCTGTCATAACATAATTAAAATTAGCCCTCTCGATAAACTGTGGGATGTGGCACTCCCTCTCTACAGCCCTTCCTCAGAATAACATCCCTACTACTCCCTTAAGCACAATTAAAGAATATAAACATTGTTAAGGCGAACCAGGAAGCTGGAAAATGACGAGGACTACCTCTTAAATTTGGTTTCAAATTCTGGTGAAACAGAGAACTCTGTTAACTTTTATTAATGTCAGTGCTGACAAATTCAATAATTGTTGCTATGATAGAAGGGGGCAGGGCAGCTCTTTTCCCTTTTGATGGATGAAGCAGTGGGCATGGAAGAGCATACAGTGCTGCAGAGGAATCTTGTGGTGGCGGCGCCCCCGCAGAGAGACACATGGCTTCTGTCATCTTTCTCCATAGTTCAGGTGATACTAGACAAGGAGTAAGAGACTTGATCAAGCAGATTTTGAATCAGGATTTATCTTTCCAACGTGTAAAAAACATTTATCCAGCAGCTCCTGCCAGGCGTTTTTTTTTCAATGTGTGGAGGCATGGTGATGTACTTAGCCTATAGGTATCACCAGGATGTGGCTGGAGTATTTGCTCATTCAAGCTTCCTCAATAAGAACTCTGCCATTTACCAGGTACTGAAGAAGAATGAAAGAGAATTCCCAGAGTTATTTCAGTATCAAGGAATTGCTAATAAACTAGTTTGGTATTCTTGGGGTGAAGAAACCAGTAAGATGTTAAAAACCCTGGGAGTATCAACTATGTTTCTGAGTTTGCGAAATCTTTATTTATTTATTTATTATATATTTATACCCCACCTTTTTTCCTGAAAGGAACCCAAGGCGGCTTACATAATCCTCCTCCTCTCCATTTTATCCTCACAACAACCCTGTGAGGTAGGTTAGGCTGAGAGTCAGTGACTGGCCCAAAGTCATCCAGTGAGTTTCATGGCCGAGCAGGGATTAGAACCCAGATCTCCTGACTCCCCGTCCAACACTCTCACCACTACGCCACACTGGCTCTTTATCATGAACTGAAAAAAAGTGAGCTAGAAAAACTGTGAGCTTGGATTTTGAAGAACTTGCCAGAAGAGTCCTGACTAATGACCAACAATGGAAAGTATCATGTATCTGATCTATAGAAATATCATTTCATATGGAAGTTTCTGGGTTCCACTACATTCAATGTTGTAATATGAGTATTTCCTATTAATAGAAACACCTTCCCCCGGCCCCCCAAAACCCAATCAAGATAATTAAAAACTCTTAAAAGTGTGTGTGTGTGTGTGTGTGTGTGCGTGCGGGGTGGGTGGGAGGGGGAGGATAAGAAGGGCAATTTGCTCTAGAGAAGGAGCAGCTATGGGAAGAGAGTGCATGATCACATGGCTGGCTCCCAATCTCTTAACCATAGTTAAAAGAGAGCTAGAGTTCCACTTGCACTGCACATAATTTATTTATGTTTCTGGAAAACTACCTTCCCAGAGACTTCCATCAAATTGCAACAGCCAAGATATGAGGACAGATCCTCTCATGAACTGAACTGGGTAAAATATAGAAAGAATAGGAATGGCTAAGTTGACTGTTTTTCCTGTGGAAAGAAATAAGCTATGGTTTCCTACAAAGGTACGTATTGTGAGTGGTCCTTTTAAACTTAAATTATCTGGAGGAGGAGTGAACAGTGTTGTGAAAGCATTTGCAGAAGAAAGCAGGGATTCGATATATCAAAATTCAAATCAAATCGTGAAGTGCTTCATAAGCTTCACTCCAAATTGGGTGGCAGGGCAAGAAAATGGCCGATGAGATTCAATGTAAAAAGTGCAAACCTTGTATGTTATGTCAAACAAGACTTACAACAAATATACAGTGATGGGTTCTGAGTTGCCTTTAACTATTAAGGAAACAAGTCTAGGGGCAATAGCAGAAAGCTCTTTATCATACAGCAGTAAAAAAAATGTGATAAATTATTATCAAGGCAGCTGTCACAGGAATTCATGACCGCAACAGGGTGGTGCAGGAACTAATCTAAACTGATACATTATACTGTTCAGGGGTAATGTTCTCAAAGTCTGTTTTGTTCATGTTCAAGGTATAACCAAAACTTTTAGGTGCTTGAAGTTGATTACTACCTCTGTGGAGAAGAGCATTTTGTGTGTGTTTTTCTGTGTAGAATAAAAAGGAAATGAGCCGGGGGCCTATCAAGGTGGGAAAGTAGAATACTGAAATATTATGTTCTGGAACAAAAGACATAGGCAAAGGATGAAACTAAGCTGCAGCAGCTGATATTAACACATGGGGACATGGTCTACATTACACCCCAGGACCTGTCATTTTTTGCTTTTTTAAAAAAAGCAATATTCCTAATTAAGCTTTTGTGTGTGGAAAGACAGTTTCACTGAATCTCTTCCTGGCCATTGCCCGCACATATCCTCCTATTCACTACTTTTACATGGGAAATTTGTGCTAGTGAACTGGGCATATTTACTAGGAACTGTTCATCTACTAATTTATTTTCACAAAACTAAGGGTGCAATCCTATGCATGTTTAGACAGAAAAAAGTCCTACAATTCCCAGCATTCCCCAGTCAGCATGTATTGGTTTACGTCCTAAGCCTGGCAACTTCATGATCCAAAAGATACATTAAGATTCTGTCTAACCTTTTTTCCAGTAAACCAGCTCAAATTTAGTGTGTGTGGATTTATATTGGTGCAATTTGGTAGATTCAACATTTATTTAGGGCGGGGGAAGCCCACTAGTTCCAGGAGAAGTATATAAGTATGTGGAATACACATAGATTTGTTCCAGCAAAACTGAAGGGCAAAACTGAAATGAAAAGTGGCAAGAATGCTTATGTGGATACCGCTTAAGTGAGAATAACCAAGATCAACTAAGATTGCACCAAGAACAGAAAAGATTGGTTTCCTGTGCAGGGATAATGAAGAAAGAAGCCTAAGCTATATTGAATGGGGCTAGATTGCTACCATATATAAGGACAAAGAGACAAGTCAAGGAGGATCAGTCCACAAAACCCATGATCTTGCTGCAGATTATGGTTACAGGGAAATTGTTGAGGGGAACCCAAACTCCTGGATTGGGCCAAGGTGCAGGGTGTCATGACCCAGGAATCAGATCCGCTATTATCTGAGAAAGGGCCTGAGGATACAGATGGTGTGGATAAGTGGGGGCAGGAACCAACTCCAGAAAGAGTCCAAAGAGGTACCACACACCAGTGATTTTCATGAGAGAAGAGCCCCAGGAACCTGCAAAGTGAGGACTCCTCCTCAGAACCCACAGCAGTATAGAGTACCACAGCATTATAAGAAGTACCCATGATACTTCCAGGGAAAACAATAGCTCCCCAGCCCCACTGGAGCCAGTGCCTGAAAAATAGGGCACAGCACCTTTAAGCACTAGCCATTCTTCAGATGGAGCAGTGCTAGGAACACCAAACCCATCAGCAGGGCTATTTAAGACCTCAGTTAGCTCCAGATCCTGGATGGATCAACATCCTGGTTTGCTTTCTCTGTATTGGCCCTGAATATATCCTTTACCAATGTGAGCTACCTTGACTCCTTGCTGAGCTTCACCAGTCTTCCTCTTTGGGCCTCAGCCCAGAACAGAACAAGCCTGCACAAGGAGTGGCCCACTAAGCAGAATGAAGGCTATTAGCCATGTGTTTGTGGCATGACAGGATTTGTTCTTCAAATTCCAGGCAGGCAGCAAACTGAGGAGGTTAACTGAACCACTAGTGAGCTGCCATACAAGACTGGTGAGCTACCTTTGGCTTGATGGGTCAAAAGTTGTGCAGGCCTCCAATAGAGGTAGCAGCATGCATGTTTTGGGAGATCTGTTTATGTAATCCCCTGCTCATTTGTAATCTTTATGTGCTAATTTCATTAATGTTTTCCAGCACTAGTATTAGCCCAAACAGGGCACATATTCTCACTATCACCTTTTCCAATTACAGTCATGGTTTTATATATCCTGTTTCAGCTATCTATAATCTGAGTTGAAGAGACCTAATCTTTTCAATCTCCCCGTATGCCTAATAATTTTTTCCGGTGTTTCCCAATAAAGTGTGTACACACACACACCTGACTTTTCTGAATTTGTTAGAAAATACAATTCGTCTGTTAACATACCTTATAATTCAAGGTGAATATTTACACACACCTACAAAAGACAAGTATATATGCCCTTCAAAGTAATTAGCAAGTTTCAATGGTGATTGGTACCAAACAATTATTGTCATTGATCAGTACCAAACAGATAATTTTAAACAAAGTCATTGTGTGCTCAGCAGATTACAGCTTGTTAACCGGCAAGTTCTAAATGACCTCTTAAGCTAGTCAAATCAATGATGCATATTCCTCATTAAGTAACATCAAAATGTAAGTGGTCTTATAAATAATGTTTATTTTAAGCACTAAAACAAATGGCAAAACCTTGATATATCAAAAGCCATCTGCTCACACAAATATTGTTTAAAAATATTAAAAATGGGATGACTTTCTTTCTGAAAATTCATAACACTTAAATCTTCCAAATGAAAAAGACTAATATATCACAACCCACTATTCTAAAAGTAAATCTGAGGCATGGAAAATTATGCTTTATAATAATTGCTTTATTATTTTTTCTTGTTCCAAAGGTGAGACTTTGACAGTAGCAGGTCAGATATAATTAAGGGACATATGATACAAAATCTATTACACTAACTAGGTGATTTTCTTTCTGACTGAACCTAATTTAAAAACTGTTTTTCAAAGCTGAAGGTAAGTTGTATCTGTACACTAGACTGGGGTAGGGCAAACATCGAAAACTGGGAAGCTCTGGCCCATGAACGATCTAAATGGAGGTTGGCCTTTCACAAAGGTTCCATGGACTTTGAGGAAGCCCGAGCGCAAGGCGAAAGGGAGAAACATGCTAAGCGAAAAGCACGTCAAATGAATCCTTTACAGGACCATCTTCTATCTGGTAACCTGTGCCCTCACTGTGGGAAGCTGTGTGGATCTAGAATTGGCCTCCACAGTCACTTACGGACCCATCGCTAGAGTCTACACAATCTTCTTTAGAATTTCCTCCTTTTATCCCGGAAGACAATCTTACTCGGTCACGAGTGATTGCCTGATGATGATGATGCTAAAAAAATGTCTACATACACAGAAAGCTTTTTTCTCCCTTTTCATTTGACACAATCAGCCTATGAATAAGATGCAGCCAGAGAGAAGCATGAGACTCCACAGCCAAAGGAAAGCCTTGGTAGGCCGGATATAAGTACTTTCATTTCATATCCCTACACAAGAAGATTAATTTTCAGACATTATTCTTCAGTTTTATGCCAGCAATTACCATTACTTTTACTGGGGTTATACAGACATGAAATCCAAGCATCATGCCAATTATGGTGATTCTTCTCCAATGAACATCACGTGTAATCACACTGTGCAAATTAAAATAGATGGACAGCGCGATCCTATGAGGCTGCCTATAATCCTCCGAACCTGGAGGATTATGGGCATCCTATTGAGGGCAGGTGGAGCGCAGGTGACAGGATATCTGCCATGTACCCTTCACCCTCAAAAACATCTAGATGGCTGATTTTGGCTGTCTAGATGTTTTACCTCTGCTTGTGAGGAGGAGAGGCTGAGGTGCCACCTGGATTATTCCCCCCTGCCCCCAGGACCACCACCCCATGGGGGAACCGAAAATAGTCTTCTGTCCTGACCTGGCCTCAACACACCAGACACTTTGTTTAAATCAGAGTCTTTAATGTACACATTAGCTGAGCCAAAAGAAGTAATCAGTTCCCCTTCATTACCTTCATGAAGGGTGAACTTAATATCCACAAATCCAACTTCCATAGTCAAGTCAATCCGAGGTTCCGAGGGTATGAGATCAAGGTTCTAGGTTAAAGAGACATAGCCCAAAGTCGTTGTTGCCAGGAGATCAAGTAGAAGGGTTCAAGGAGCATAGAAAGAGTGCCAAGAGTCGGATTCGTTGCTTCCTATAATGGAAGCCTGTCAGAAGCACCAAGTCATGAGCCTCAATATCAGTCTGAGTCTGACTCTGGGTCTTGGCATGGGTACCTTGCTTGAAGATGCCTGCTGCGCCTCTTTCTGACTACGTGTCTTTCTGCCATGTGCTTCTCTTGGCATCTTTGAGACGGCTGCAAGCCTGAAGTTCCTTTCCCCCCCGAGTCAGTTTCATTGGCCAAGGCCAGCTCCTGCAGCTGAGATTCGTCAGACAGCTCCCCCTGCTCTTGTTCACTGGGGGGAAGGGGTGGACAAAGGTCGGCTGGCCTTGGCTCCAATCAGCCACAGGTGCCAACTCAGCTTCAGCTTCTGAACTGAGACTGGAGTAAGATCCCACAGTCTTCCGTGCTCAGCTCCCTGCGGTTTCCTTCTGGCACAGAAAGAACCATGCTGGCTATAAGGTGGGGGGGGGTGCTCTGGGGTGCTGTGACCTCAGACAAGATTTCCGAGGTTGCAGGACCTTTCAGGGCAAATCCTATGTCCCCCCCAGACAAGGTCAAGGGAACACTGGATTGCACCCTAAATTTGTTAAATGCACCAAACCTAAGGAGATTATGTTTTGCAGGGATAGGAAAGTTGAGGCCTATATAAGATCCTCTTGACTTGACATTGGGCTGCCTACAAAGTCTCTATCCGCCCTACTGATTTAGATAACCCAATTTTTTTCTCTTTATATATGTACTGGATCATCAGTATGGGTTTTCTTAGAGATGGACAGATGTTTTCCATGGACAGAGCGATAAGGAATACTCTAGTTCTCATCCTTAATTACTGCTTTTTCCTTGGCATTGCTATGCATAACTAAGCTGATGCTGATGGAAGGTGTGTATATGAAAGATAGAAAAATTGTCTGTGAAAGAGAGACCATGTGCCTATCTGTTCTTCAGTGTGGTCACAGCCAGTGTGTTTATGGTGTCAGACTAGAGTTCAAATCTAGCCATGAAACTCACTGGGTAACTGTTGGCCAGTCACCTATTTAAAATTCATTTATTTAAAATGTTTAAAAATCATTTATTTAAAAAGTCTAAACTACACTGTCATTGAACGAATGGATTCCAGGGTGGTATAAATAAAAATTCCAGTCATCAGTGCAATCAATACTTAACCTTACCTAGCACATTGAACTGTTGTAGGGATAAAGGGGGAAGGAGTCAAATAATCATGTATATCACCCTTGGAGGAAGGGTGGGATAAAAATGCAATGCAATCAGGCATAGATATATAGATTCCAGTTAAACTGTACACATGCACAGCAGTGCACCACTGCACATGTGGTTCCTTACAATATCCCATATAAAAGCTGAGACAGCACCCAAATAGATGTTAGCTCGCCTAACAGGAGGCAATGATTGGCTGTCATCAACCACCCGTTCTTTCTTCCCACCCCTTGAACAGTGATCACCATGGCTGCTGGAAAAGGCTTTGTAGTGTCAGAAACCATACACACACTGCTCATTTACATGAGCAGTTCTTCATGCAGCTAGGGACATGAGGTGGAAACGCCCTGTGTACATGCAAGATCCCAGCAGGATGAGGGCAAAATTTGAATATTTTTAATATCTAGTTTGAGCCATATGATACAGCAAACCTGCTGAAGCTAAGCAGGTGTGGGTCTGGTCAGACCACCAGCAAACTCTATTTATGCCATTTTAAGTTTCATCATAGAAAAAAGGTGGGATATAAATAAAAATGCATGCATACATAAATGACCCCCCCCCAAAATAATATTTTCACCAGCTATGATAACGTGCCCCAACATTTGGAAAGGATATGAATTTAGACATCAATATCTTAAATCTAACTGAAGTGTTGAAGAATGCAACTTGGATTACTTAGTATAACTTTAAATTTGTAACTATGTACCATTTCCTTACTTTACCATCAGCATATCAATCAAGTTTATACTATTCTGGGTTGCTCATTTTATTAAAAGCAAATTCAGAGCACAATTGACTTTTCATTTGTTTAACAAGTGAAGAAATATTTACCCTGACAGCCATTTCATTGTAGAAATTCATCTTCATAATAAAATATGCTGTCTGTGAATCAAGAGGGGGGGGGGGAGATGGCATACATTTCAGTTACACAAAGACAGTACTATTTTTACATATAAAAGATAAGAATCTTTATACATAATACATAATAAGAGTTCTAGGCTTAGAGGGAATAAAATCAAACTTTGCATTGAAGAGATAGGCTTCCTAATACATAATGCAGGCTTAACCAGAAAAATCTATGGTAGTCAAACTAGCAGCTAATGGAGATATATGATCATAAAATGCTCTCCGCTGAGTTTGATAATCAATGGTGCTCTACTGAGAGTAGAATAACAAAGCAGAAATATTCACAAGTGCTGGTGACACGTAGTATTGTATGATTTATTCACTGGGGTTCTTTTAACCAAAACTCACAGAAACATAAAAGGAATTCATATTTCAAGACGTCTGGTTTAATGAAAAATTCAAAGAAATGCTGTCTTCAGTCGAAATCGTTCAAGGATATGGATGCGGTGATGGAGCAAAATTGTGCCTTCCAACCATCTGTACTAAATGTTATGTACTTAGTTGCCTCCTGAGTAATCCTTGGGAATTTTGTTTCATTTAATATTCATTCTAACATCATAAAATCATAAATACAATAATAACATGTTACAGTGAATCCCCTGATATAGAAAACATTTCCTGGTTCCCTTCCAATAAAGACGAATCCCGCTCTTAGTGAAAGAATCTCCTGTTATAGCAAACACTCACTTGGCAGGATAGGTTATTTTAATGGATACATCACTTTACACTAAGCTTTCACATCTGTTCCGCCCTCTAATTACCAATGCAAAATGAACATAATTCACAACTGTATCATAAAAAGTAAAATAAGTACTTTCAAGGCTGAAGATGTCCTTTATTTAGCATAACATGCAGACTTTTGGGGGGGGGGAGTACTTTAACTACAAATCAGAGGGTAAAGTACTTTCCCCTGATATCCAGTTCCCTGTTCTCTCACTCCTCTCCCCTGGCAAATAAGAATTCAGTGTAAAAGAGTTTCACTGTAATTAGTGTTATTTGAATTGCTTAGTCTGATCCAAAGCAAATTGTCTGCGGAGAGCAGCAGGACTGGATTATTTATCAACAGTCTGGGCAATTAAGAAACAGTTGGCTACAATATGTTATTTACAAATGAACACAATGATGCTACTTCATTTTAAATTCACTTTCTTCATTACATTAGGCGAGGCATAATTCCTTTTTGTTTAATTAAGGGAGTTTTTTTTTAATGCTCACTTTAATATTATACTGCTTCCTTAATAATATAACCAAAAAATGATCACAGAGAAGGGACTGCTTTTTGAAAAATGAAAAACTGAAGAATTCTTATGTTTTTAAGCTCAAAAGGTTTATTAGCTTGATGATATAATCATCATATCCTTTCCAATTCACTACAGCAATTGAAAGACAGGCAAATGACACAGGGGATCTCTTTCTCTTCATTTCATTACTGCTTTGCCCTGTCTCTACATGCTACCTTTCAAATGGGGAGTGGAATGTTGTGGATCAGAGATGGGCATTTGTTCAATTCACATGATGTCAAGGTTCCGCTACTGCAGGGACCCCTTGATCTGCCTTTGGGAGATCTCTGCCTCTTCCCAAAGTCTCTCCCTCTCTAGGTTATCAAGTCCTTTGCCTGCTTCCAGTAACGTGGGTGTAGGCTGTAGACGTGGTGAATAAGTCACTCCAAACTCCAGGTTAAACAACAACATTTTACTTATAATATTAGGGTCTTTGCTTAATAGAGTGGTTATAATTCAAAAGCAAGTATGATAAAATAAAACAAACAAACAATCCAATGTTCTCTAGTATAACTTCAGACTACCTATTTCCTATGCAGCCAGTTTCTCTTTCTCTTTCTCTCCTTCTCTCTGCTGTTTCTGTGCTTCTGCTTCTAGCTCTCTCCCAGCACACACTAACTGCTAGCTGACCACACCCCACATATATAGCCTTCCCAGGAATGGAAGGTCACAATCATGTGACCCTGAATAGGATATCCAATTCTTAACTTCTATTGGGTAACTCAAACTCCCAAACTCCCCCTCCCATCCAAGTGCCTGGGCCTTCAGGCTTCAACAAACTCAAGCCTGTGTAGGCCTCAACAAACCCTCACACATGATAATCCCTGAATAGGTGTACAAAATGGGCAGGGCAAAAAAATATAATTTTGAAAAAGCCTATTTTATAGTACCTGGAGAGCCAACAGGCTCTAGCAACATCCAGAACAACCATCTATGCTGCTTTCCAGGGTACTAATAACTGGGCTGCTGCACTGTCCTTGAATTACATGTACAGTGCTTTACAGAAGTATTCACACACACCCCTTTGACTTTTCCACATTTTGTTGTGTTACAACCAGGAATTGAAATGGATTTAATTGGCATCGTTACCACTTGATTTACACAAAATACTCAACACTGTGAAGGTGCAAAATATTGTTATTGTGGCACAAAAGTTAAGTGAACAAAAACAAACTGGCCCTTGTTGGTTGCATAAGTATTCACCCCCTGTGCTGTGACATGCCTAAAGAAACTCTGCTGCAACCCACGGCCTCCAGAAGTCACATACTGTAATTGAATAGAGTGCACCTGTGTGCAGTTCCAGTGCCACACGATCCCAGATTAAATACACCTGTTTTTGGAAGGCCCCTGAGTTTGTCAGAGAGCATATCTAAACAAACAACATCGTGAAGACCAAGGAGCTATCAAAACAACTCCGGGAGAAAGTTGTGCAGAAGCACCAATCGGGGTTGGGTTATAAAAAAATATCCCAAATATGAACATCCCCGGAGTACAGTACTGTTAAATCCATTACAGGCAGTCCCCGGGTTACAAACGTCCCGACTTACGGACAACTCATATTTGAGAACGGACCGCTATATATGTAAAAATCTGAGTTAAATACAATGGTTCGTACTTACGAATGCACGCACTATACTTTGCAACACTTTGCAACATTTTGCAAACATTGCGCGGCTTCTGTTCCGACTTACGTACACATTCAACTTAAAGACAGACTTACGAATGGATCTCGTTTGTAACCTGGGGACTGCCTGTATTACAAAATGGAAAGAATATGGCTCTACTGCGACTCTGCCTAGAGAAGGCCGTTCACCAAAACTCAGTGACCAGGTAAGGAGGACATTAGTCAGAGAAGCAACCAAGAGGCCAATGGTAACTCTGAAGGAGCTGGTGAGATCCGCGGCTGAGATGGGAGAAACCGTCCATGGGACAACTATCACCTGGGTGCTCCACAAAGCTGGGCTTTATGGAAAAGTGGTGAGAAGAAAACATTACTGAAACAAACCCATATTAAAGCTTGAATAGAGTTTGCAAAAAGGCATGTGGGAGACCCAGCAAACATGTGGAAAAAAGCTTCTCTGGTCAGATGACACCAAAATTGAACTTTTTGACCTTGTGTCAAAACGCTACATGTGGTGCAAAGCCAACAGTGCTCATTGCCCTGAGATCATCATCCCCACGGTGAAGCATGGTGTGGGGATGCTTTTCCTCGGACAGGACTGGGAAACTGGTCAGGATTGAGGGCAAGATGGATGGAGCCAAATACAGGGCAATTCAGTCTCCAAAGCACCTGGGACTGGGGCGGAGGTTCACCCTCCAGCAGGACAATGACCCTAAGCATACAACCAAAGTAACACTGGAGTGGTTTAAAAACAAGAACCTGAAAGTCTTAGAATGGCCCAGTTAAAGCCCAGACCTCAATTCGATTGAGAATCTGTGGCAAAACTTGAACATTACTGTTCACCAACGCTTCCCATCCAACCTGACAGAGCTGAAGCAATTTTGCCAGGATGAATGGGCAAACATTGCAGGATCCAGATGCGCAAAGCTGATAGAGACTTACCCAAGAAGACTCACAGCTGTAATTACTGCCAAAGGTGCTTCTACCAAATATTGACTCAGGGGGGTGGATACTTATGCAACCAACAAGTACCAGTTTGTTTTTGTTTACTTAACTTTTGTGCCACAATAAAAATATTTTGCATCTTCACAGTGTTGAGTACAGTAATACCTTGGATTACAAGTAATTTGGTTTGAGAGCGTTTTGCAAGACAAGCAAAATTTTTAATATTTATTTAATTTTTTTTACTTGATATACAAGCGTCGTCTTGTAATACAAGTACTGTAGTACGGCTTAAATTAAAAATCTCTGTACAATCTTTTGGGGGGGATTTCGTTTTGATATAAGAGTGTTTTGGATTACAAGCACCTTTCTGGAACCAATTATGCTCTCAATCCAAGGCATGACTGTATCTTGTGTACAAGTGGTAACAATGCCAATTAAATTCATTTCAATTCCAGGTTTATTTATTTATTTATTTATTATATTTATCAATCGCCCATCTGGCCGGTCACCCGGCCACCCTGGGCGATGTACAATTAAAATACAATAAAACACAATAAAACATAATAATTAAAACAATATAAAAAATTCTCATTAAAAACCTAACCCACCCCATATTCCCGCCTGAACAGCCATGTTTTTAATGCACGGCGGAAGCTCATCACGGAGGGGGCATGGCGAAGGTCACTAGGGAGGGAGTTCCATAATGTGGGGGTCGCCACAGAGAAGGCCCTCTTCCTAGTCCCCACCAGCCTGGCTGCTCTGGCTGATGGGATAAGGAGAAGGCCGTCCGTGGCAGACCTTGTTGAGCGGCCTACTTGATGTTGCTGGAGGCGCTCCTTGAGATAAGCTGGGCCGGAGCCGTGTAGGGTTTTAAAGGTCAAAACCAACACCTTGAATTCGGCTCGGCAAGCAACTGGTAGCCAGTGCAACTCATTAAGCACTGGCGTGATGTGATCACGCCGGCGGCTGCCCTTAATCAGGCGAGCCGCCGCGTTCTGTACCAGCTGAAGCTTCCGGACCGTCTTCAAGGGTAACCCCACGTAGAGCGCATTACAGTAGTCTAGGCGAGAGGAGACCAAGGCATGAACCACTGATGGGAGCAGGTGATTAGGAAGGTAGGGGCGCAGCTGCCGTATCAGATGGAGTTGATACAGCGCCGCCCGGCTCACAGCTGCCACCTGAGCCTCCATGGACAGCTGGGAGTCTAGAATGACCCCCAAGCTGCGGACCTGGTCCTTCAGGGGTAGATGTACCCCATTCAGAACCAGGTCAACATCCCCTAACCTTCCCTTGTCCCCCACCAGAAGTACCTCGGTCTTGTCGGGGTTCAATTTCAGCATGTTCCTTCCCATCCAGCCAGCCACTGACTCCAGGCACTTGGACAGGGTCTCAACGGCCAACCTCGGTGAGGACTTAAAACAGAGGTAGAGCTGCGTGTCATCCGCATACTGATGACACTGCACCCCAAACCTCCTGATGATAGCTCCCAGCGGCTTGAGGTAGATGTTGAATAACATCGGGGAGAGGATGGAACCCTGCGGCACTGCACAACTGAGCAGCCGAGGGTCCGAAGCCTCCTCCCCGAGAACTACCCTCTGATACCTTCCAGAGAGGAAGGACCGGAACCACTGCAGTACAGTGCCTCCCAAGCCCAAGCCCTCCAGACGGTCCAGGAGGATACCGTGGTCAACGGTATCAAAAGCCGCTGAGAGATCGAGGAGGACTAGAAAGGAGCATTCGCCCCTATCCAAAGCCCTCCTCATATCATCCACCAAGGCGACCAAGGCCGTCTCCGTCCCATGTCCAGACCTGAAGCCCGACTGGCATGGATCCAAATAATCGGCTTCATCCAAGTGTGCCTTCAACTGAGCACCCACCACCCGCTCGATCACCTTGCCCAGAAATGGTAGATTGGAGACTGGGCGAAAGTTGTTTAAATCCTGGGGATCCAAGGAGGGCTTCTTTAGAAGCGGTCTTATTACTGCCTCCTTGAGGGCTGATGGCATCACTCCCTCCTCGAGGGAGGCATTCACCACCGCCTTGATCCCCTCACCCAGTCTCTCCCTGCAGCTCATGATGAGCCAGGATGGGCAAGGGTCAAACAAGCAGGTGGTCGGCCTCACAGATGAAAGCACCTTGTCCACTTCATCACAACAAAATGTGGAAAAGCCAAAGGGTGTGTGTGAATACTTCTGCAAGGCACTGTATAATGTTTAAATCTCTTGATATGCTTGGAGCAGGAGAGGCAGTAACATTTCCAGTGCAGTGGTTTGTGTGGAGAGCAGGCATCTGGCTCCTCCCATACCACTTTCCACTCTCAGCTTTACAGCTTCTCTGAGTTCTTTGCGCTACAGTCAATTGAATAAGAGAGGAAAGATAAGAGTGTTCCCTCTGTCCCAGGCAACTCCTCTCTCCTCTGTTCTAGGAAAGGGAAAAAAAAGAAGGACAGCATGGATCCCCATTCATTTATTTATTAGGCATGAAAGTTAGTTAGCTTTCTAAACTACTAGGCAAGAGGGTAGTGGCACAGGGAACAGAGGCATGCATTCTCCACTTTGCCATACAGCCAGCTCCAAATATCCAAGAAAAATAATACACACACAGTCGTGTGATCAGATCATCAACAGCAAACTTCTATGTCTCAGACTGGCCTGAACATTAAAACACACAAAGGGTTTTGTGAGATCAAAATTCAGCTGCTGAATATCAAGAAATATTCAGGTGAAACAATGGGCTGGTTCACACGATACAACAGCCCATTGTGGGTTGATGAGCCGCAGCATGCGCCAGCTGCCATTTTGAATATTCAACCCTCAATCGGGGTGGGGTGGTTTGCCATGTTGTCCCAACCCGGCTCTTGGAGGTTATGTGAGAGTTACTTTCGCGTAGCCTCTGATGGCCGGTTTCACACAACAGAACAACCTCTGATCGGGGGTTGCATATTCAAATCATGCCCAGCATGTACCACGGCTCATCATGGCTTAAATAACCCACGGTGAGCCCCAACGTGTCGTCCCAACGTGTCATATCTAAGATGGGTACTATGGACTGCCATTATTCAAACCAGAACTGCTCTTGTTTAGTTTAGCCAAAAAAAACCCAGCTCATCTACCACAAGCTAATTTTTAAATTAGTTGGGAGATTAAACAGCAGCTTGTGATGCTTTGCAGCTTGTGCCTGTTTGGAAAATATAAACAACAGCTCTAATAAAGCCAAGGTTCTTCCCCCATGCTTCCCTAGACTGAAGTTCTCTTTTCTTCTTTTTTTCTAAGAGCAATAAAACCAGGAAGGCTACCGCAAGCCTAGACAAGAGCAAGACCTATTTGACTTGATTTTCCTATAATCCTGAACATTTATGGCTGACTGGGTACACATGAATTTGAAAGCTTGCAATATTTTAAACAACTATTTTGCTCAATAAGAGATTTCACCTACTTTGTGAAGTAGGTGTACACTTGGTGTACAGTGCTATGAAAAGCTTATAATTTTAAATTACAAACTTAATTTTTACCTCTGCCATTTCTCTGAATTTTTTTCTTCCTTGATAACCCCGCCACCATTTCTGGATAAAAACCATCATTTTGTTCAGATACCTGAAACAAAATATCTTGATAAGCAAATAATATTGTATATGAATTAAGTTTTTTTTAAAAAAATAGCAAAATGTTCATCACGTTATTATCCCATGGCGGCAGCTGCTGAATTTGAACATTCAATTTCTAATGCTTTTTAGCGCAATCTGTATCCTAAATTCAAGCTGACAGCACTAAAATATTGATGGTTTCATTAATTTTTCTTGCAATCCACAGTGTCAGTCTGGGGTTCAAAGTATTAAAGTATCATCTGAAGCATGTGCCCTTTTCAATGTGAACTTCTTATGGAGCCAACATAAAGCTATATCTTCAGCTTCTCCACAATTTTCTTACCCCCCCTCCCCATTAGTACTCCTTCAGCTCCATTGTCATCCAACAGTCCAACCGTCTCCCTAGCTGGTTTCTTGCTTCTGATATACAGTCATGCCTTGGATTGAGAGCATAATTCGTTCTGGAAACGTGCTTGTAATCCAAAACACTCTTATATCAAAACAAAATCCCCCCAAAAAAATTTGTACAGAGATTTTTAATTTAGGCCGTACTACAGTACTTGTATTGCAAGACGTCGCTTGTATATCAACTTAAAAAAAATTAAATAAATACGGTATTTAAAATTTTGCTTGTCTTGCAAAACGCTCTCAAACCAAGTTACTTGGAATCCAAGGTATTACTGTATTTAAAGAATTCTTTATTGTTGGCATTGATGTTGTTAGCGATATGCTCCTCAAAATGTTTTGCATCTCTTATTGTCTGCTTCCATCTCCTTTGTGCAAGTTTGTGCTCCCTTTTGTTTTCCTCATTTGGGCAAGACTTCCATTTTCTGAAGGAAGTCTTATTTTCTCTAATAGCTTCTTTGACTCTGCTTGTTAACCATGCTGGTGACCTCTTGGACTTGGTGCTACCTTTCCTAGCCTGTGGTATACATTCTAGCTGAGCTTCTAATATTGTGGTTTTGAGTAACCTCCAAGCATTTTGAATGGATTTAACCCTCATGACCCCCCCCCTCCTTTCAACTTCCTTTTTACCAATTCCTTCATTTTAGAGAAGTTTCCTCTATTGAAGTCAAATGTGACTGTGTTGGACTTCCTTGCCAATTTTTCACTTAAATATATATTAAATCTGATAGCACTGTGGTCACTGTTTCCAAGTGATTCAACAACGCTCACATCTCAAACTGGGTCCTGGGTGGCACAATTTAGGATTAAATCCAGGGTCGTTTAGGGCATTGAGAAATTTAACCTCTTTGTTGTGACTGGAACATACATTTATCCAGTCAATCTGGGGGTAATTGAAGTCTCCCATTATTACAACACTTCCTCATTCAGTTGCCTCCCCAATTTCATTTTACATCTCAAGGTCAACCTGAGCTTTCTGGTCTTAGTACTAATTTACTTTTGGTGCCCGGTATTGTGACCCACACCACTTCTGTGGAGGAATCTGCCCCTTTTAGGGGCAAATCTGGAGAAACCAAGTTTTAAAAAAATATGTTACACAAGTCAATCTCTATACACAGTTTTTTTCAAAGCAACCCTATGGTCAAGCGAAACATATGTAATCAACATTCACAAATAAATGACTGAACTGAGGATATTTAAATTATTTCCTACAGCTTATTCAGCCTAATAACTTTTAGGAAGGAACATAATTTCCAAAATAGTTGAAGACTATTCATTTTTCTTATTTAAAAAATGAGGGACTTTGTGTGTGTGTGTGTGTGTGTGTGTGTGTGTGCAGAGCAATATCTTAATTTTCTGGTACAACCAAGAAAGTGTCTGCCACATCAATTAGGCTTGGCAAAATGGTAAATAACTGAAAATCCAGGTGTGCGATGCAATCCTATTTGTTTCTCAGAATTAAGCCATTGAGTTTAATGGGATTTACTCCCAGTTAAGTGTTTATGTAGCCTTCCCAACTTGGTGCCCTTTAGATGTTTTGGACTACAACCCCATCATCTCTGGCGGGAGCTATGGGAGTTATAGTCCAAAACATGCTAACTGGGGCTATGGGAGTTGTAGTCTAAAACATCTGGAGGGCATCACATTAGGGAGGGCTGGTATATAAGATTGCAGTCTAAGGTATTTAAGGTGCAATCCTATGCAAGTTTAGAGAGAGAGAAAGGCCTACAACTCCCAGCCTGCCCCGGCCAGCATAGTGGGAGTTGTAGACCTTTTTCACTCTCTAAACTTGCATAGGATTACACCCATAACGACGATAAACTAAAGTAGTTTACCCAGGAGAGAAGTCTCATTGAATTTAGCGGGACTTACTTCCAACTAAACATGTTTATGATATGGCTGCAAATCATTACCTGATGTATGCACGGACTTTGCATCCTCGAAACCAACTCTGAATTTTTACAGCAGCATAATATTCTGTTTTTCTATATTCATCTACACACCTGAAAACACATGAAATGAGTTTCACAATTCACATTGGTCAGTAACATTTAAGATCAGAACAATAAATAAACACTATATTCTCTTAAATAAATTCATTCTCTTTTATTAAACCTAGTAAAACAAAGTTATCATTGCAACAGTTCAGCAATAGATGAATTATTTTTATCCCACCTTTCCTCCCAAGGAGCTCCACGTGGTCTTTTAGCCTCACAGCATCCTAGTAAGGAGGGCAACTGATATTTCCTAAAGAACATTATGCAAAATACCAACCCATCCCAATTAATTCATAATCAGGCAGGAGGACCATTTCTAGGGCTATTGGGAGTAGGGGAAACCAAATTTAGCATAACTACCAAAGTATCTGAAAAGTCTGTGGCGGTAGGAGGAGTTCCCAATGTTTTCCTATGACCATTTTCAGTTGATGAGTGGGAATTTTTATGTTTAGGATCAGGACCACTGCGTAGGATCGAAATCAACCCTACACTTTCCTATGGATAGTACGAAGGACTGTGCATTTCCTTGGGAATTAAAGAGTGGTATATAAGAATGGCATCCCCAATGTTTCTGAGGAAGGTTTCCAATATGTCCCAATGGCCACTCATAGATCACCTTCCCCCCCCCCCCAAATATAATTTTCAGAATCCCAAAACACACTGATGCATTTCTGTGGCCACTTGAAAGGACAATATTGTTATAAATTCCTCACTTCCCGAATCTGTGAGAAGTCACAGGAGCTTCATGACCAGGTTTCGTTTCCTTCAGACTAAATACTTAAGCCATCTTTGTAATGTTTACTTTATTTAAAAAATATACAAGAACAGTGTTAGCTGAAGTGAGCAGGCACTCTTTCTCTTGTACCCTGCACCCCAAAGACAGCCTTCCCCAACCTGGCACCCTTCAAAAATGTTGGACTGGAGCTCCCATAATTCCCAGCCAGCATGGCCATAAAGCAGACAATACTGGGTTAGGTGGACATTTAATCTGACCTGCTAGCAGCTCCTTATTTATGTATGTATGCCTCACCTTCAGCTACCCTACAACTCTCTGAAACTACCTCTCTCTCCCCTCTCTCTGCCCATTCCAACTATCAGACTGCAGTTTCTCACAGTGTGGTCTGGTTTGGATGTAATGCTAAACCATAATTTTGTGTTAAATGCAGGAACCTATTCCCACCTTCCCTCTCTTCCTCCAATGAGGAAATTGGAAGAATTTGCTTCTGTTTTTCAGCTAACAGCAATTTATCATTATCTCCAAATCAAGAACTGCAATTAGTTTAAATTATGATTCATCCAAACGTGCCAATATCATAAACCATGGTTTGAAGGTGGCTTGTTTAAAACTAACCACAGTTTGGTCCAGTTCAAGCATAACTACAGTTAGTTGAAAATGGAACAACATGCTTTCAATCTCCTCCTTGTAATGGTGGGGGAGGAGGGAGTGCTCAAGCCTGAGACTTGTTCATGTAGCTCTATACCATAGTTTAGTGATGTCCAAATGCAGTCCCTGTATGTCACGTGCTCAGTTCAGATCATTTGGGGATACTCTCTAGACAGAGACCTCTAAACAAGCACCTCACCATCCTTGGCTTCCTACGCCCAACATGGCTCCTTACGGAGTTACACTTGGAAGTTTCAGTGCATCCTACTGCCATTTGGAAAGAACCAAGACATTTCAAATACCACTCAGTGTAATGATAATAATAATAATAATTATTATTATTATTATTTATTATTATATTTATACCCCACCTTTTTTCCTGCAAGGAACCCAAGGTGGTTTACATAATCCTAATCCTCCTCTCCATTTTATCCTCACAACAACCCTGTGAGGTAGGTTAGGCTAAGAGTCAGTGACTGGCCCAAAGTCACCCAGCGAGTTTCATGGCCGAGCGGGGACTAGAACCCGGATCTCCTGAGTCCCAGTCCAACACTCTCACCATTACGCCACACTAGCTCTCAATTCTTTATAATATCTACTTTTAGACATAGTCTTTTAAAGATGCGCTTTGTTCCTTTTAGACAGTGCTGCTCCTATTCCCCAGTGTCAAAGATGAGGAGGGTGTTGCCCTGTATCTACTGCCTAAAATGGATTTGGGGGAGCCAGCAACTGTGCCTGTGGTAACTCCTGCAAAAGACTGGAATATTCCCTTCACTGGGGCCATTTCCACTTTTGGGAACAGAAAAAAAAAAGTCACCCTTGTCCTTTGGCAAGTGACAGTCCCCCAAATGCACCATGCCTCGTGATAATGGAATGGAAGTGCTTCCTTGTAGCAAAGCTACAGGGGTGGAAAGTGAAAAAGTGAGGATACCTTTTGAATAGCCTGAGTAGGGGGGTAAAGACTAAAGACACCTTTCTAGCATCAGGAATCTCCACAACAAAGGGGAAAGGAAGTACTGTGCTTCCAGTCCCTGTTGCTTTTCTGCGTGTTTGTGGTGTGGTGGTGCTCTCTGAGTCACCAGCCGCCACTGGGTCTTTTCCTACTGTATTTCCCAACGGCATCCCTTGGCAGTGGGTAAAGCCACTGGCTTGCATGCCAGTGCTCCAGGTTGTGCTACCCCCAACCTCTCTGCCCAATACATAAAGGGGAGATGTTGCCCCATTCGTTTCTTGCGCATTCCCCATAACTCTTGCTCATGTTACCATAGCAACTTGTTCACCTGCGATACGTGTGAACCTTACCATACTAGGGAGCAGTTCCCGAGGCTACGTAGCTAAAGCGAAAGAAACAGCCCCAAATCTGGAATCGTCTCTTGGGGAAGTGGTCGCTCTGAGGACAAGGTGGGGACCGCCAGGTCCGATTACCTGTTCCTAAAGAAATACTCCTCCTTGAAACCGGGCAGCCTCTCCTGCAGCCTGGCCAAAGTAGCCATCTTCCCCCCTCCCAGCCGGCTCCTATTGATGGTGTACAAACTGTCGTCATGGCAACCGGGCCGTACCACATCCGCCAGAACGGCGGGAAGCGAGTACTAATTCTCCTCAGGCTGGAGGAGGGGATGGAAAGGGGGAGGGGATTAACTTGAACGGGAAGGATTGGGGGTAACAAATTAGGTCAGGCGGTGGTGTGGGGATAACTCCTTCAGCGCAGTCTGTTCTATTTCCTGGCCCTGCAAAGGAAGAAAGTAATGGTCGGGCCCGATTTCCTTTCAGCGCCGCAGCTGCTTCCGGGATACCATCATGGGGGAGTGAGAGGTGCTGCAGTAGCAGCAGCCCGAGAGTGGCCCGGTGGACTGTCACCCTCCCCGAGTCTCTGCAAAGCGGCACCCGTCTCCTCAGGGAGCGGCCGACGGCGGACGCCGGGTACATGTTCCGGGTGGCTGAGCCCAACCCGAGCAGACCTCCGGCAGCCAGGAAGAGCTGGTGAGGGGCAGGGAGGGGAGGGGAGGGGAGGGGAGGGGCGGCCTGGTCCTGGTCCTGGTCCTGGTCCTGGTCTGGTCCTGGTCCTGGTAGGAAGTGCAGGGTGCAAATTGGAGGTTACTTGTCCAAGCTGTTTTGTGGGAAGAAGTTTTAAAGCTGAAAGGGCCTAGGGCCCTGTGAGTAAGGTTGCCAACTAACCGGGGATGGGGGCGGAGGGAGGAGGCTGTGCTTTGAACAAAATTTCCAGGTTCAGAAACCAGCACGTGAAGCTACAGCATAGAGACCCACGCGATTACCTTGCTGATGTCTGTATGTCAAACTGCTTGCCAAGGCATGACTATAGGGGCTTTTTTGAAAAGTTGGCAATCCTACCTGTGAATTCCTACCTGTGTATAAAGGGAGTCAGATTTGGATAATAAAATGGAGCACCCAGAGGCTATAGCACACAGTTTCCATAAGGTGGGATGGGGTGGGAGTGAGAATAGGCAGAAAGGCCCTCTAGAGTGGAGTGGGGGCGGGGCTAGCAGTAGTGTGTCCAGATGTAAGCTAAACTTGCTAAAATTCCTGCTTCCACAGAACTGTAAAAGATGCAGGAACCTTGCCCTCTCTTGTATCTGGCCACCGTAGCTGGCAGGAGGATATTTATGGGAATAGGGATTATTATTATTTTTTGCATATGTAGGTGGGTGGGCATGATTGTGTGCACGTTTGGTATGATTATATCAGAATCATACTTGTGAATGGCATAGTTTTGGGGAATTTGGAGCACTCCTTTCACCACAAGATTAAGTCTCCACAGAAATCCTGTTCTGTGTTACATTAGTTCCTGGCCTAAAAGAAATCTGTTTGATCTAGTGTTGCTGAACATGCTGGATTTGTGAGGGCATATACCAGTGATGCCGATCCTTTTTGAGCCCGAGTGCCCAAACTGCAACACAAAACCAACTTATTTATTTCAAAGTGCCAACACTGCAATTAAACCTGAATACCGAGGTTTTAGTTTTAGAAAAACAACTCATACAGTTGTCCGAACTAATTAACATCTTTTGTCTTAAAAGAAAAACACAATAGCAGAGCTTTTAATGATACGAACAGTTTTTTATTGAAAAAAAAATCAGCTCAAAAAATTATTATAGTACTACATTGTACACATAGCCTGAAGGGAATTTATACAAACTTTTTAAATAATTAGGCACATGTATTTTTGGATAAGGGATTCTCAATTTGTAATACTCCCAACTCAAGGATGGAAAGCAGAATATCGGTGGTCAATATAAGAGGTTTAAAGATGTTCATAAGGCTAATCTAAAAAAATGCAATATAAACATCGAAAACTGGGAAGCTCTGGCCCATGAATGATCTAAATGGAGGTTGGCCTTTCACAAAGGTTCCATGGACTTTGAAAAAGCCCGAGTGCAAGGTGAAAGGGAGAAACGTGCTAAGCGAAAAGCACGTCAAATGAATCCTTTACAGGACCATCTTCTATCTGGTAACCTGTGTCCTCACTGTGGGAAGCTGTGTGGATCTAGAATTGGCCTCCACAGTCACTTACGGACCCATCGCTAGAGTCTACACAATCTTCTTTAGAATTTCCTCCTTTTATCCCGGAAGACAATCTTACTCGGTCACGAGTGATCGCCTGATGATGATGATGATGATGATGATGTATGGGGCAAGCTTTACCCCGGGTCCTTTCCCTGCTTCTACAGGTGTCGGATTAGTAAAAGTAAAAGTCAACCTGTACTAGGATGAGCAAGATAAACAAGAAAACTAAACGTGCTTAACACATTTTAAACACTTTATGTCTTGGACTGCAAACACTGCATTAGGTAAAAGTTTGCATTGGGCATGCTTTTGCACAATTAATGTGATTTTTGCTATTGCATGCATGCTGATAATTTGTCAAACCTTGGCTCATACTCCGTTAGTTTGAGAGCAACACATGCAGCACTCAGGTCAACTGTTAGGGCTTTACATCCAAGCCATGCTCTGTGCATCATTCTTCAAAATCTTTTAAATGTGATAACAATGTAGAAAAGAATTCTGTAACAGGAATTCTAGAATAAAATCATTCTGTTCCACACTGTGAGAAAGAACAAGATCATTAGTGTTTTGCAGAAGGGGACAGTCTTTTCGCGATCTGGTGACCAATGGCTCGAGTGCCCACAGAGAGGTCCCTGTGTGTCAGCTGTGGCACCCGTGCCATAGGTTCGCCATCACTGGCATATACTCAGTAGTAACAGCTGAAGAGCTATCTGCCTCTGACTTGCCCTCAGTTTCTGGTTGTCTATGATACTTACAAAACATAGGTAGCAGTGATCTCTTGTATGGAAGGAAGGCTAAGATACAAAACAGGCTTAGATTGAAGTGTGTATTGTGGAAATCTAAGAATGGTAAGTACTTCAGATCTGTCAAGTAGTGGGCATGTTGAAATAGATCCTCTGGATAGGACTTGTTTCTATGATCATTTGTATGGGGATGTTTGTATGATGATTAATATACACAGTCAGGCTTTGTATTAAAATGACTTGCAAAGGCACAAAAATAAAGTTAAAACAAACCATGTGGAGCATGAAATATAATGAAACAATACAATCAAAATAAAAGCAGTACAGAAGTTAATGTCACATCAGCCAGTAGTTGAGAATGTGTATAAGCAAAGGTAGATTTTCACCTGCCAGGGAAAGAAACCTGTCTTTCATGTAGTCCATGGTAAATTGAACCTGGGAATAGGGGTTATAGCCTAGGATTGTGGAGTGAGAAATGTGCAACGTATGGGAGGGAGGGAAGACGCTGCAGAACTTGGAGCCAACAATTACAGTGTGATATGTGCATGAAGAACTACTTTGGTCTGGAATAGGGAGGCTAGTAATAACTGGCCCTCACCCCTATGCCACCTTAAATATAGCCCCTTGGCCCCAAAACAGCTTGATCATAGTATGAAAACAGATGGACATCTGTACCCATTGGAAATAGGATAAAGCACCTCCACCCTACCACTGTTACAGGGACCTAACTACACTGTTACATTTCTCATGGGTGTAAGGGTTGAGGGCACAAGTATTGAAGATGAGAGACATCTTTCAAACAACCTGGACAGTGAGTAAATACACTTTCATTTCTCCCTTCCCAGAATCAGGAAGCATGATGTTTCCTTTTCTGTTTGCCAAACAACTTTGATACTGGGAAAGAAGAAATGAAGGTCTCTCTTTTCTACAAATTCTGGTGGTATACCTGCTCCTCTCCCTATACCTCATGGGTAGGGAACTTGCGGCCCTCCAGCTTTTCTTGGATGCCACTTCCATCAGCCCCAGCCAGATGCCTAGTGACCATGGATGATGGGAGTTGTAGTCTAAGATCTGGAGGGCCACAGGTTGCCCACTCCAGCTTTAGCTATTGGGAAAAGAAATACTTCCATTAATCACACTCTCACTACCATGAGGAAATGGGTCATTATTATAAACTTGGCTTATTTCATAGCCAGAGCCTAGTGAAGTCGAGGCCCCATATGTGGGACTTCCCCCCCCCCCCATAATAACCAAGTGGTACATGTTCCACTATTATCATCATTATAGTTTCAAATAATGCTCTTTTCTGCTTCTACAGTGAGAAAATCATAGTGTGCTGTGCCAGACAAAAAGCAAATATAATTCTGAGCAGGGCTTGCAAATGTACCATGCAACTTACACATGACTGATCATGTGAGTAGAGTGTAGATAGCTAGGGCAGGATAGGAGAGGGCTTCAATGCTAACTGCAGTCCTATTTCTGGTTGCAGGACCAACAGCAGACTTGAATCAATTTAAGATTGTGACTACAAAATGTATTAAGCCCAAAACATTGTTAGCAAGGCCCATACTCCATAGAGGCAGACATGTGAATGAAAATGTTATGCCATACCAACCACGTAAAGTACAAATATAACTGCATTGCCACAGATCCTGCTGTGATACTAGTTACATGTTTGCAGGCTGCAAAGAGAAGACACTAACATTAAGCCAGGGATGCACAACCTTTTCGGCCCTGAAGTATGTGATGCTAGCTCAGGGGAACCACACATGTGCCTGCACACATATCCCCCGCACCCAGCAAACCTGATACAGATCGCTCTATCCTTGGTGTTGCTACCAGTGAGGGCACTGGTATCGTCCTGCTGGGGGAGTAAATTCAGTGGCGAGGGCAGGTTGGGGCACCTACGGGGGCCATAGTTAGGCCCTTGTGGGGCACAGGTTGTATACATCTCCATTAAATGAAGGGCCTGCAAGTGATCTTCAGTCCATAGCAAACTACAGGCTTGTCTTGCACCTTCTGCAGCACTGGCACTTCAGATGGGATAAAATTTATATATTTTCTGAACAGCCAGCCATATTTACTGGTTGTTATTACAACATATATTGTTTTGTACCTAATAGTTCTATTATACAACCTAGAAGCAAAATCTAAAACCTTTGGTAATGCAGCCCATAGACACTCTAGAATTATACCTGTGGCTGTCTCTTAACACATGCAAGGATACTAAGCAAGGTCACTTGAAGACGAAAGATCTATTTGTGCACTCAGTTTCCTCATATGATTAGAACTGAGTGATGGAGAGCAGGGAGGCACTTGTCAGCCCCGGTCATATCCTTGAGCCTGACTCCACTGCCTTCCTTGCATTGGAGGGCAAAGATCTGTAGTGGAGAACCTACTATAATTGTGTAGGTTCTCTGTGCATTTAGACTCCTTCATGATCAGGGTTCTAAATTGTACTGAAGACCTACATGAGTACAGTAGGCTCCCCAATACAGTATGTCCTCCAGTATGTGGAGGGTGGGGATGTGATGGAGCTACCAGGGCCAGTCAGTGTATCCTTTGCTCTCCTTCATGCGATTCTAATCATGTGGGGAAATTGAATGCCTGAGTAGGGTTTAAGAATGCAATCCTATGCACACATTTAGAAGTGAAGTCCCATTGACCAAAACAGGATTTGCCATAACCATCGTTAGGATCAAGCTGGATATTCCATGCATTGGATTGAACTTTCCATAAGCATCTCCTGGATCCTGGCACCTATGATGTGGTACTAGTTACTGGGTGAGTAAGAAGCCCACAATAATAAATACACCATCAATTTATTTGTATGGCACTTTTCCATGGTAAAACCATTCTCAAAGTGGCTTAGAGCATCAATTTACACAATAAAATATAGCAACATTTAAAAATAACAGTTGGCAAATCATAAGATTTAAATAATCATACACATCTCACATTAATATGCAGTAGGATTTAACAATCCAATAATTATACTAATTATTGATCTTATACTAAGATCAAACAAAAATAACCACAGGAACAGCAAGCTTTGTAGCTGCAGTCGGTCATTCAGGGCTCTGCCCTTCCAGGCCAGGTGGAATGGGCCAAAAGAGCAGGGGCCAGGTCCTGCAGGACTCACAGGTAACATGGTCTCTAGGCAGCCTTCATCAGGAGTAGCAGCAACAGCAGCTTTTGTTGCTGGAGTCAGTCAGGACCCCACCCTTCCAGGCCAGGTGGAATGGGTCAGAGAAGCAAGGACCAGTCTTGGAGGACTCAACAGCTAGGTGGTATCTAGGCATACATTACACAATTTATTTTGTCACTTACAATGCTTAACCTCAGAAGTCTGATATTTCTCCCCCATTATACTTTTATATATAGAAAAGCAATTTTAACCCAATCTAATAAATGGTAATGATTCCATTTTAAAACAGTTAACATGTTTTATGAAATTCAGGTTTCATTTTAAACAGGGTTCTTAAAGAAACACTGATTATAATTAAAAATATGTAACATTTTAAAAGAATAATTTAATCTTTAAAATAGCATCTATTATCATCTTGCCTGGATTGCCAGTCTTCAGTTCTATGTATGTAACCCCATTAGATTCTGGATGCTTAAACTCACATAACTGGGTACAAAATTACATCCTTAAACAGCATTACAATGTGATTGCTGCAAACTGATTCTAGTAGTGTGTAGAGAGGTCAGCATTTAGTAAACTTTATTGTTATAGCTAAACGTAAAGGTCATTGCAGGAACACTACAATTACTTTAGCTTAATGTCTTCTGTGAGACAAGAAGTAAGTTTTATCACTAGCTGTGGGGTGTTGCTGTAATTGTCTTCACTATGTGATGTAAAACACAGTGAAGATCAGATATAAAAAATACTTGAGGGAAGTTCAGGAAGTACAGCTTATACTATTGTAAGCCTTAAATATTTGTTTTGCTAATAAGCAAGTTTCACATTTTAAATGCTGCTTATATAGGTATCTTCTTTTGAAGTATAAATGCTTGAGTTTCTGAAATAAGATGGGTAGTCACCTACCGACAGTGGCGGAGTGAGAAAAGACTGTTGAGATGTCCTTGGGTTTCACTCAGTTTACCTTAAGTTGGGAAAAGAACAAGGAACTAAACATTTAGCAAGTTTTTTAATGTTTACAAGTCTCCTCGTAACTATTTTCAGTCACAGTTTCTTCAGCTGTCTTCTGTCCTTGGAAATCTTCTGAATTCTTACAATTTTTTTTCTGTTGACAGTGCACTGTTAGTGTGATATAAGTTTCTTTTTGCACAGAGAGAGGTCAATTTCACTGGTGCCTGCATCTTTAATAAAATGTTTCTAGCAGGGCTCTTCAAAGAACATCTTAAGAGATATTAGAATGGAAAGAACAATATGGGACTGAATATTTTATTCCTGTTTACTTCATGTCCTATCCCATAAGTGCAAGGTGCCTCCCCATTAAAAAATAAATAAACATTATTGTGTCATTACATAAATGAAATGAATGAATACAGATACTCTGGGATTGATAATAGGAATAAAGAATAGGCTGCACTTGTAAGAACAGGTACCCTCAAGTAGCTGCTGTTGAAACCAGAGACTGAATTACGCCAATTTTGCATCACCTTCTCAAATGTTTTTAAATGGTTGATTTATACTGTCTTCCATCTTAGATAACTTTATTCTATATTTTATTCTTTCATTATAATGAGCAGTCATTACATAGGTCTAAATTGCAGCCCTACCCTATCTGTCCTCAGTTTTGTTTAGATTATACCACTCAGATGTTGAGCTGTAGTTATAATTGATTGATGAAGTTCGCAAAACACTGGACTGTTGGCTAGTTTACCCCTGCCCACCCCCAGTATTTCTCCAACTGAGCAACATGAATGACAGAGTTAAGTTTAAATATGTCTTTAAATATGCCTGTGGCTTATGTTGGCTCAGTTTGTCTGAGCGTGGAAAGCTAAGCAGGGTGAGGCCTGGTTATTATTTGGATGGGAGACCCCTCCTCTAGTTTCCTGCATTGAGCAGGGGGTTGAACTCGATAGCCTTGTAGGCTCCTTCCAACTCTATGATCTATGAAATCTATGTCTAAACGATTGGAACACTTGCATGCCAGAGTCCGTGATCCCATGCCCAAGGAATACTGGAATGTGGATGTTCCATGTATTTAAAAAGGCATAGGCAGAGATACTTAAATTTTAATCCCTGTTTCATGGATCATCTGCATGGGAAGTGGCTGCAACTACCATCAGGAAATAAATGTTTAAACCAGCCCTTGATTATACAAGCATGCAGTCTCAGCAATATTCTAGGTACAGGTGAAATGGAAGATGGTACAGCAATAGGATAATCTTTTCCGTACATCTCTGAAATCCCTTCATGGTATTTTGTTTCTCCATATAAGTTCAAAAGTGACATTTAAGCAATTGAATGCTTGAAGCTATGCCTTTAATCTGCTAGATTTATTATAAAAAATAAATAAATAGGAGAATGGCTTTCTGCACTAATCATTATGCCAATTTGGTACCTTCCTAATTAAATGGAAGATACTTGGTACAAAAAAGTTGCTGTGTTAAAATTGCTCTGTCTCACTACTTTTTTTGTTAGGTTTGCCTTGGAAACATGAAACATCAAAAGAATGAACTTGTGATGCCTTATCTTGGGGAAGAGGTCTCCATGAATTTTTTTTCTGAGAGCATATGGTGATGTTGGGGAAGAGGAAACGAAAAAAGAGTGTTGTGGCACTACTTCTTAAGGGGATGGTCCTTGAGGCTTTTGCAGAAGTGGCACTGATCTGCAAAGCCATCTCAGAGATGGACCTCTGTCTTCTCTGCAATTCAGAGAGATCTTGGTGGAGAGTTGGTTGTCAGAGGGGGAAGTTTATTTATTGGTGACCTGGCATAGAGATTTGTGATACACTGTTGGTGGCAAATTGTGTATTCAGTTCTTTAATTTCCCCAAAATTGGGGGGAAAGCTTTGAGGTATTCAATTCTTGCCAAAATAGGCTTTAGAATAAGGGGGGGGGGGAATCCAGAATTCCAGAAGGATTAGAATGTCTCTGGGTGATCATAGTTGTTAATATTGTCAATTTACTTTCATTTAATTATTTGTAATTGGAATTGTGTTTTTCCTAATTATAGGCATTTCAGTAAGACGATGGAGGAGCTAGTTCATGATCTGGTCTCAGCACTGGAAGAAAGTTCAGAACAAGCAAGGGGAGGCTTCGCAGATACAGGAGATCATTCTCGCAGTGTCTCTTGTCTTCTAAAACGTCAGGCACGAAAGCGAAGGGGAAGGAAAAGACGTTCATTTAACACTCATCACCCCTGGGAGACTGGTCATTGTTTAAGTGAAGGCTCTGATTCCAGCCTTGAGGAACCAAACAAGGATTATAGAGAGACCCATGCTAATAATAAGAAAGACCATAGTGATTCTGATGACCAATTGTTGGTTGCAAAACGCAGGCCAACGTCAAATTTAAATAACCTCAGAGGCAAAAGGCCTCTGTGGCATGAACCTGATCTAGCAGTTGACAATTTAGGAAATAGGACTCTGCGTAGACGACGAAAGGTGAAGCGAATGGCAATTGATCTACCTTCAGAAGTAACAAACACACTGACATTACCCCAACAGCAGGATAACATTAAGGATCAAGAAATGGACAATGACAGCAGATCTTGCCAACATCAAGAACTAATAAAGAGCAAAGTTAAAAAAAGGAAATTAGCAGCAAGTAGGCAAGGACCAGACACTTTGGATGAAGGAGTTGTAATAGAGAATGATGAAATGAACCATGCAAGCAAGGATAAAATGGAGTATGAAGAGCAAAAGGGTTCGGATGAAAACATGAGTGACAGGTTACTTGTAATCTTTTATTTAATTCCATGGGGATTTTTCTTTTTATCTTGCGATTATTATGTATCTATCCTGAAGTGTTTTTTTTTCTGTGTTTAGATATCAAAATATAATAATAGTGTACTATAAAAGTGTGTACTAGTTAAAATTGTTTGGAGACTTCCTGCCATTGTTCTACATTAGAGCCCCTATTATCATAATTCTAATTATGAAATATTTCTAGTGTCTGCAAAGTATTTTTCTTTATAGACCCATGTAAATAACATTTGGAATTTATTTGAATATAGATGGGTGTTCTGAAGGTCACATGCAGTGAAATCCTATGCAGATTAACCCATAAGTAAGTCACAGTTCAGTGGTACTTTCTCTCAAGCAGGTGTGCATAGGATTGCAGCCTTAATGACTTCAGCCTTAATATACCTTTTTAAAACAATAGACAGTATCCAATACTGCTTCTATGCCCCCCCCATTTCTTTTGTGCTAGAGGAACCCACCGCTTGTGCAACAGGAACTAGCGCTTCCAACAGTCAGCAAAAGAGACCGTGGGCGGGAACCCAGGTGCCTAAATAAGCCCTTTCCTGTGTCCCCGCCTTTTTACCTGTGACCAACCTGACCTGTTACCTGACTCCTCTCTCCTCCCCCACTCGCAAATCTTCTCCCTGTCCCCAAGTGAGGGGCCAGTGGAAGTCTGTTGCGAGTGTATGGGTGAGATAAAGAAGAGTCAGACACAGAGTATATGGTTTCAAATCAGGGCCACATTTATTGAATTGAAGATCTGTGAAGGGCGAAGTGCGGTACTAACCTAGCCCGGCCATTGGCCGGGAAAAAACCAATATTTTAAATATTTTGGCGAATACATCCTAACCGCACCGGAGGCGGGTTGGTTCGCCCCCGGCCAGTTGCCCTCCATGTGGAGCTGGAGGGCCTTACCATCGTCGCCTTACTTTGACGCCTAATGTAGGCGAGAAAGGCAAAACCCCAAAGACGTCTCAATCTCTCTCTTGCTAAGCCTCACGGCATCTTTGGGGTTTTGCCTTTCTCGCCTACATTAGGTGCCTAGAGGCGTCAAAGTAAGGCGACGATGGTAAGGCCCTCCAGCTCCACATGGAGGGCAACTGGCCGGGGGCGGACCAACCCGCCTCCGGTGCGGTTAGGATGTATTCGCCAAAATATTTAAAATATTGGTTTTTTCCCGGCCAATGGCCGGGCTAGGTTAGTACCGCACTTCGCCCTTCACAGATCTTCAATTCAATTCAATAAATGTGGCCCTGATTTGAAACCATATACTCTGTGTCTGACTCTTCTTTATCTCACCCATACACTCGCAACCCACCGCTTGTAAAACAGGAACTAGCGCTTCCAACAGTAATCCTGGAAATGAGCAGAAACTCATTTCCAGAATGGGACAGGTCTGTGGAGCTCCCTTCTGAAAACTCCACGGATCTACCCTTTTCCAGAAATGTGTGTTTTGCTCATTTCCAATCACTGCAGTTAGTTTCCTGTTGTGCTAGCGGTGGGTCCTGCTAGCACACAGGCAGCATTGGATACTGCCCTATGTTTCATGGTGAGCATGAAAAGTTGTGATAGAAGGAAAATAAACAGTGAACACTTAACCTTACAATAGTAAAGTATGAGCATATAATAAAATTGCAGGAAAATTATGCAAATTAAGAGGAATAATGTAAACTTGCATACTTCTTACAGAATGCAACTTTTCTTTTTGCAGAATACTTCGTTGCAGAAACTCTTAATTTTTTGTTTGTTTTAAACATAAAACACACAGAGACCTGGGCATTCTTTCCTCTCTCAAATAGGACAGGGGTTGAGAAATAAGATAAACAAGCAGAATCCAGGGAAGTATTTAAAATCAGATTTAAAATTAATTTGGTTCTTTGCTGCCAAAACTAGTCTTGGAAGACACGTCAGAATGTTTTTCCCTAATAATTTCCACTTGCTCCACATTCACTGCAAGTTTTAGATTGTGTATTTTCGTTTTTTAAATCTGTTGGTTTCCCCCTTATGCGCTGTCCCTCTGGTAAGCACTAGCTCACTTCTGCATTATGCTTGCTCGCCCAAGTTGAAATAAGTATCCATAGTAGCCAGCCATACAGGTTGCAGCTCTGCTCTTAGTGGATGATCATAGATCATAGAGTTGGAAGGAGCCTACAAGGCTATCGAGTCCAACCCCCTGCTCAATGCAGGAAACTAGAGGAGGGGTCTCCCATCCAAGTAATAACCAGGCCTGACCCTGCTTAGCTTTCCACACTCAGACAAGCTGAGCTAGCATAAGCCACAGGCCTGTATGTAAAGATACTTTATTGCTTTTTTTTTACCTTTTCCTATGAGGTCATGGGTTGGCAAGAAACCTACATTTTCAGGAACTTTTATATTTGCTGAAATTTCAGTAAGCTAATGATAAAAGGATGAAGCAGGAAGGTGAGCTTAGAACATTGTTGTTGCTAAATAAATATAAATAAATAATAGTCCAAAGAACAGAAGATTGTGAGATGATGGGAAATGGTCAAGGAAGTAGGTTCCTTTTGGGGTCAATGGTTAGAAGCATGATAGAACCTAAATTGTATACTTAACAATTCATATTTTATATTTTTGTTTCAGTATGAGTGGAGCTGCATAACTCTACCCACTATAATGTATTCACACCCTTGATAATCCTATTTTCCTTCATCTGCAATTTGCTCTTCAGAACAGGCATAACTCTTTCAGCAAACATCTCATCATACAGGGTCTTCTTCCTACAATCTGCAGATGTGGCTGGGAAAGAGTCCTTCCTGAAACACTGGGAGAGCCATTGCCAATCAGTGTCTACAGTGCTGAGCTAGAGAGATCAATGGTCTGACTCATTATAAAGTAGCTTCCTATATTCCTAACTATTGAATACATTACTAAATACCAAATGAAAATAGTAAATTAAAAATATCAATTCAAAGGAATCAGAAAGACTTTTTCTAAAAGTCTTTGCAGAAAGACCCTGGTAGACTTGGTTAAGTAGGGAGCTCTCTAATTTGGAGAGTACTTATGGAGAAGTACTTCTTCAAAGAAGATGCAGTGTAAATTGAACATTCTTGAAATAGAGCTTTCACAGACAATCCAAGCAGGTAGGTGGTTGGACTCAAATAGGGAGAAGCACTTTATAACATATGTAGGGGGCAGACGGCTTAGGGCAAGGGTGGGCAACTTGTGGCCCTCCAGATGTTTTGGCCTACAACACCCATGATCCTTCACCACTGGCTATGTTGACTAGGGCTAATGGAAGTTGTAGACCAGAACATCTGGAGGGCCACAGGTTGCCCACCCTTGATTTAGGGCTTTATGGGTAAATATCAGCAGCTTGAATTATACACAGAAAGCCACAAGCCAGTTCTGCAGTTGCAGTATCAATCATATGATCCCACTATCCTTCATTTAGCAAGGCAAACTGCTGCATTTGGTACTGTGAAGCTTTTGAATCCTCTTCAAGGGCAACCACACATAGAGAGCATTGCAGTGGTCAATCCTGGAGGAATGTGAAAGAATGGGTGGTGGTTGCTTAGGTCTCTCTCTTCTAGATGTGAGTGGAGCCAGTAGACCAGAAGAAGCCATAAAAAGCATTTCTGGTCATAACTGTCACCTGCTTCTCTGAATGTAGTTCTAGATCTATAATAACTCCTCAGCTGCTCCCAAGTTGTTGTTTTTTCCAACTTGAATCCATCTTCCTTGATTTTGTGGGTGAGCACAATTGGACATAAATGAATAGCCTTTGTTGCCTTAACCACACTGTAAATATTTTCCAAATCTTTACTGGAATGTACAGTCATAAAATTGCTTTTACACCTAGTGCGGCTGAAGGAACATTAAAAGATAGAGCGGGATGTTAAAACTTAAATCGAAGGGGATATATATGTCTAATTTCAAGCCTTGCTTCTGTTCATATAAAGTTACTGTCCACAGTGACCTGTAGGAGGCTGGTCTAATGTCACACAGATATGTTTGTTCTCTAGAGCATTGTGAGTTTCTATGATTTCTAAAAGAAAATAGATAGATATGAAGTCAGTGGACTCCATTTCAGGGGGGCAGGAGCAGAGAGAAAAAATAATTTCAGATATGGGGGAATGAAGATTCACAGCAATTTTTTAACACCACCTTGTGTATATATTCAAGATTAAATTGCAAAAAAGCGGTGTCTTTCAAGAGTATTTGGTGTGGTTACATTTTAATATTCTAATAACCACATGGAAGGAATAATCACATATGGTGTGAAGAACACAGGTCCTCCTTAAATGGCACCCTGATGTGCTTTTGTTTCAAGGCTCAGGGCTGCTTCATACATTACATGTTGGAAATGTTCGGCCACTGCTTTCACAGCCAGTTATCACTCCACTCTGATATATTTACATCCATGATGCTCATAACTGTAAATTGGAATGTGTGCACTTCCTTTTTTTTTTTTTTACATATATAGATAAAATGTTTGGATGATACACGTGAAAACAATGTGTGAAGTTACAAGGAAGTAAATTGTAACCTGATTATTATTATTTTGCTATTTTGATCATAGTGATCATACTTGTTTTTCCTCAGGGTGACCTTTACTTTGATTTTATAGGTTGGCATTGTGTAAACATTCTTTCTTCCTCTGAATAATAGAATTACAGTGTATTTCTATGCAGTATATCTTCCAGAATATTTGTAAATGTTAAGAAAAGTAATTATATCTCTAGACACTTGTGTTTCACGTGCTGAAGAAAATCTCAGAATGGTTTTGATTGAGATCCTCCCCCCTTTTTTTAACTGAGCAGTGGTGTTTGGGATCAAGCTGAATTGCACAGCATAAGAAAGGAGCAGAGAGCATTTGATGGAAACAGATAATAAAATGCATCACTTGTGTCAGCACCTCATTGCAGTCACATCTGGCTTTCTGTCAGGGTCCCATTAGATTCCTGTGGTTTTATGTGCCAAAAATAATATGTTCTGTAGTTAATGGAACTGGGATATTTGCAGTTTGATCCCCCCCCTTTTTAAATCATCTTATTTTCTTTTAGGTTTTGTTACGGCTTAAGTTTCATCTGAATGCAGTCTTGTCTCTTTAAAATTTTATGACTGGGATATCAATTGCACTTTTGATCTCTTTCTTTCTCTCTGTTATTATAGTGAATCTAGCAGCCTGAGCAGTAGTGATGCTGGCTTATTTACCAATGATGAGGGAAGACAAGGTACTGAAACAGTTTAATTTTTTGTTATCAAAACTGTATCATGTTAAAGTCCTGGAAGCACTGCAAAAGTAGTTGATTTATATCTCAGATTTTTAAACCTACTACATAGGAAATTTGGAATTGCATTTTTTCAGGGCTTTTTTTTCTTCTTTTAAAATCGTGCAGCTATTTCGTGTTTGGGGCACAAGATAAATGTGCAATCCACTTAATTTCTAAACTGTAAACATAAGTTGTCTTCTGGTCAATTTTTTGGTGAAGCCTGAAAAGTTATGGCATATGTTTTATTGAGATAGATAGAAAAATTGCTACATACTGCTATAGTTATCATTTTTCTCTGAACTGATACTATGAGCCACAGTGCTATTACAGCAATTTGTGCAATCAAGTATAAGGATTTAAATGTCAAAATAAAGGCATGTCCTGTCCCCAGTACTATCTCAGCTGCTGAAGTGCTGCTAATGCACTGGTGCTTTTCACATACAATCCACTAGTGGCACCACCACACAAGATGTTAGTGTGATTCCGCATGTTTGTTAAAAGTTTAAGAAAGCAAATTATGCTAATTATGGGGGAACAAGTTAGTTAACTGTTATAAAACAAGGGCATTGTAAAGTATTGTGATCAATTTGGGGAAAGCCATAGTTCAGTGGTCATGCAAAAGGTCCCAGGTTCTACGCCCTACATTTCAAACTCATGAAGCAAGACTGGGAAAAACTTCTTATTTGATCAGAGTAGATAGAACTGGGCTAGGTAGGCCAATGGGGTGACTCTATACAAGATAGTTTCATATGTTGTTATAGTTAACAGCGTTATACTGATATAAATGTAGGTTGGCGATAGTCAAGAAATCAAGCTCTTCTTTCTTGCTTTTATTTGGTATCCCATGTCATCATCATCATCATCAGGCGATCACTCGTGACCGAATAAGATTGTCTTCCAGGATAAAAGGAGGAAATTCTAAAGAAGATTGTGTAGACTCTAGCGATGGGTCCATAAGTGACTGTGGAGGCCAATTCTAGATCCACACAGCTTCCCACAGTAAGGACACAGGTTACCAGATGGAAGATGGTCCTGTTAAGGATTCGTTTGACGTGCTTTTCGCCTAGCACGTTTCTCCCTTTCACCTTGCACTCGGGCTTCTTCAAAGTCCATGGAGCCTTTGTGAAAGGCCAACCTCCATTTAGATCGGTCATGGGCCAGGGCTTCCCAGTTTTCGATGTTTATATTGCATTTTTTTTAGATTAGCCTTATGAACATCTTTAAACCTCTTATATTGACCACCGATATTCCGCTTTCCATTCTTGAGTTGGGAATAAAGTAACTGCTTTGGGAGACGGCAGTCAGGCATTCGAACAACATGACCGGTCCACTGAAGTTGGCGTTGAAGGATCATTTTTTCAACGCTAGTAGTCTTTGCTTCTTCCAGTGCACTGACATTTGTTCGCCTATCTTCCCAAGTAATTCGCAGGATTTTCCGGAGGCAACGTTGACGAAATCTTTCAAGGAGGTGGAAATGACGTTTATAGATAGTCCATGTTTCGCAGGCATACAATAAAGTTGGTAATACAATGGCTTCATAAACCAGTGTTTTGGTCTTCTTACAAATATCCCGATCCTCGAATACTCTATGTTTCATTCGAGAAAACGCAGCACTTGCGGAGCTCAAACAATGCTGGATTTCACTGTCGATGTTAGCTGTAACAGAAAGATAGCTGCCAAGATAGAGAAAATGATCAACATTTTCCAGTATTGTCCCGCCAAGCTGGATAGATGGCATCACCAAAGGGTTAGCTTGCACTTGTTGATGAAGAACTTTGGTTTTTTTGATGTTAAGTGAGAGGCCAAGTTTTTCGTATGCTTCTGCAAAAGCATTTAGGATAGTTTGGAGATCATCCTCTGAATGTGCGGAGACCACATTATCATCAGCATACTGAAGTTCCACAACGGAGGTTGTAATTACCTTACTTTTTGCTTTCAGCCTTCTGAGATTAAAAAGCTTTCCATCTGTTCGATATATACGGTAATATACGGAAGTTTCCCCTCGACAAGATGTAAAATCATGGCGATGAAAATAGCAAATAATGTTGGGGTGATAACACATCCCTATTTAACACCTGATCCCACTTTAAATGGAGCACCATGAGAGCCGTTGTTGTCCAAAACCGTTGCCGTCATGTTGTCATGGAGAAGTCGCAGGATATTCACAAATTTATTGCGGCATCCAATTTTCATAAGGATAGTCCAGAGAGCTGTACGGTCTACAGTATCAAAGGCCTTAGCCAAATCGATAAATGCCATATAAAGGGGTTAATTTTGCTCCCGGCATTTTTCTTGGAGCTGACGTGCAGTAAAAATCCCATGTATAGCCCAAGTAATTCCAAAATTTGTTTGAAGTGGAATTAAAGAAACAAAATGCAATGATAAAAGGCAAACCTCAGTTTTTAAATATGGTCATACAGCATGGTAGGGGATACCTGCTCCTAAGTGTATGTATGGGTACAGAGACATGCAGCACTAGGGAGCAGAGCCTTTCCTATCAGATAATATTTGGACACAATAATAAAGACTGGCTACCACCTATATAAGGGCATTCTTGGGTTCATGGAATGTTTGATTGGTCAGCTGGCATCCCTGGTCAGCTGGCATCCCAACCCTAATAAGATGCCACGTGCACTGGCATATTGGAAGCCACTCTTGGTGCCATGAGGAAGGGGAAGTGTTGGGCTGCCTAGTGTTTTCAACAAATTGTTACAGTAGTCCTTTGCAATGTAGCATTTTCAAGAATATTTGAAAGGCAAATTTGCATTATCATCTGTATTAATTATTCAATGGAAAATTCTTCCTGGACAGTGCCAAAGAAGCATGATTTTCTTTTTCACTGAAAACCATAAATTAGAAGAGACTAAAATTGCATAGGGAATTGTTTCTGAACTGAAGTCCTGAAATAAATGTTACATTTTATTTTTATAGCAGTATTTGAGCATACTTTAGCCCAATTTTAAAAACTTGCTTCAGAGTTGGAGTGCAGCCACTGTTCATCACAACAGAATTCAGGAATATGTACTCATTTTAAGTCATTTATTTTCCATTGTCTAAAGGAACTAATCCCAAAGCTAGTCTCCTTGATTTAAGAAGACTATACTGAAGTAATTAGTTGGGATTTGTGTATTTAGTTAGGATCAATGAAGATAATATTGGTCAATCTCTAACTGTGGTTAGGAGATGGTGTGCTCCGTTATCTGTCCTCTCTTTTCTCTTCTTGGGCACTGAAGGGTTTGAAGTTGATTACCTAAGAGATAACCTCCTCCCTTCTATTCAATTGTGATATCTCAGGTTGACCAAGAGTGCCCTTTTATCAGTAGTGCACTGTTAGAACTTCAAGAGCACATAGAGAGTCAACAAGAAGAAACTGCGATAAAATGTGCAGTACTTCTGTTCAGGGAGCCAGCCAGCCAGCCATGCCCTCTTCCATTCCATTCTTCCTCTGCCCCCCTGCTTTTCTTTTTTCCAACAGATACTCAGCATTCTGTTGCTACTGAGCATATTAAATCTTCATTAGGCTGTTTTGGATTCCCACCCACACCGGGTCGTCTTTTCTAAAGGTGTTTTTTGGTTTTGTTTTGTTTTGTTATGGTACTTCTGCAAAATTTGGGTTTCCCCACATCTGCTGATACCTCCCTATTGTGCGTAGATAGTGCTTTTTTGGCTATATAAGGATTAGCACTCAGAGGATGACTTTGCTATTAGTATATAGGATGTGCACTACTGTTACATAACTCGGTTTGTTAAGGCTACAATCATGGGCAGAATGAAGTCAGGGGAACATTGTGTCTCCCTTGGAGCAATCACAAATACTCTCAGGGGAAAGGCTGGGTCAAGCTGACTTATATCCCACAGTTTAACCCTCATGTTGGTTCAGAATAGTATTGTGCCTTGGGGTTGTCATTGCTTGCATGTATTACTCTTGCTCTAAATCAGGGGTGCTCAACTTGTACCCTGCAACTCTCATCAGCCCTATAGAGCATAGCCAATGGTAAGGGATCATGGCAGTTGTAGGCCAAAACATCTGGAGGGCCATAGGTTGTCTGCCCCTGCTCTAAATGGTACAGTATTCATTAGTATATTCTGGTGTCCTCAGTTGGTTTCCTAAACAATCATCTTTGAATTAAATTGAAACAATTAGTTGTATTCCAGTCTGCTCTTTTTTATTCAATAGTTATGACGTAGATTCAGTACTGGTAATTATTGTATTTTGATTGAATTAGAAACCTGGAGAATATTTTTCACTTATTATGACCCTATGCCATCAGCCAATTACAATTGGTAGTACCGGTACTTAACATAGGGTTGGATCCTTATTTGACCTCCTACAGATGGAAGGGCTTCTTCCATTCGGATTGGAATGGAGATGTAAAACTCAAGAAATGTTGAAGCCATGGGGGGAAAAACCCATTTCTTCCAAAGGGGAGGGGGACGAAAAGATTGATATTTGGATAGAAATTGAAAAATATGCAACACTTATATTTTTAGTGCTCTTTACAGATCTAAAGTCATTTTTGTACTTTAGGAACATATAATGTATTATGTATAACTTAATTTGCTCATGAAATTACCATTAAAATTAAAAACATTTTAAAGTAAGCTCAGTTAGTAAATCTGTAATTTTTGTCTGAATATGCTTACTTTTAAATTTAATATAGCAAACATGATAAGAATTTCAGCAAGTAGTAGCTGAAACATCTGAATTATCCTAGAAGCTAGAAGAAGCAGGAAGAGCTGGAGGCAGACTGGTGTACAGCATCAGATCCTGTTCTGCATGGCCTCAGTTCAAGGGAAGAGGGTCAGGCTGTACCTGAAAAATGTTCCTCTTCCTTGGCTGTGCTCCAGAAGAGCTTCAGGACCAGTCCTCCCGGGGCAGTTGCATACCTGCCTTTGCATACACCCTCCCATCTTGCAAATGTCCCTACCACTGCCCAAAGTATCATTAGACTTCCAAGTCCCCTGACAACAGGAGACCACATCCCTTTTATCTTGTTAACCAGGCTACCACTCCCTTCCTCACGGTGTCTCCAGGGTGACATGTTGCCATCAGCTAGGCAGTGGAACCCTTTCCACAATTGGCTGCATTTCCATGATGTCATCTTTGACCACCTGCCCTATCAAGCAATTGTACCACTGTAGCCATTGGCCTTGCACAGGAAGTGAAACATGGCTTTTGGGTACTAAAATCAAATTGATGTATGTAAGGGTTTCAGATGTTGATTTAGTGAAGTGCTTAATTTTCTTTTACTTTTGATTTTTTGTTTTTGTTTCTAAGAGCCATTAAAATATCCCTGGACTCTTGTTGTTTCCTGTGGTACTGTCACCTTTAATTTAAAAACAACTTTTTCAAAACTTATTTCTTAATGAACTTAATCAGATTAATTTTATTTGGTCACATCTGTTCATGATTGTTTCCCCCTTTTATATACCATACAAATCATGAAATTAAGCTAATTATATAACATTATCAACTGCAAAGAACTGGTTTCACAGTTTTATACCTTTTAATTCCCTGTAGGGGATTAAGTCCTGTTTTTTTGTTAGTGTTGAAACTGCAGTAACTTAAATAGATTTCCTGGCTGTCATCAGAAAAGGATTAGTATATTATTTTTCACATTTCTAAGTTCATTGTAAAATATTATGTTTTATGTCCTCTCATTGATGACAGTACTTGCCGTGTTAGTATATACTGTGTTCTAACTAGAGCTGCACTGCAGGAGGAACTATAGCAGTGATGGCGAACCATTTTGAGCCCGAGTGCCCAAACTGCAACACAAAACCAACTTATTTATTTCAAAGTGCCTTAAATTTGGCAGGAAGGAGGAGGGGGCACTAGCTAATCGCGCCCCGCTCTGTCTCAGGGCATGGCTCTTCACCGGGCGCGCAAAGATTCGGGCGCGCGTGCGCTGTGCTTCTGAGCTGTCTGTTCAGTTAGGAGGGCTGGGTGCCTGCGCAGTCCACTTCTGGGGGTGGAGATGTTGGAGTGTGCCTGCCTGTGGAGGCCAGTGAGGAATGAGTGGAGAGGAGTTACTATGAAAACCCAACGCTGAATGCAGAAGGGGACGGTCTTTTCGTGATCTGGCGACCAATGGCTCGAATGCCCACAGAGAGGTCCCTGCATGCCAGCTGTGGCACGTGTGCCATAGGTTCGCCATCACTGAACTATAGCATAGCAATAAAGGAGAAAGTTATTCTGATTATTCTTTGGATAATAAACCTTAGTCTCTCCTTCTTTAATGTGTTATCACAGGTGACGATGAACAGAGTGACTGGTTCCATGAAAGTGAACCTGGAGGTGCCTGTGGGATCACTGGGATCATTCCCTGGTGGGAAAAGGAAGACTCGGCAGAACTGGAGAAAGAGTTGCCTGATCCAGTCTTTGAAAGTATCTTAACAGGAAGTTTCCCTCTTATGTCCCATTCAGGCAAGAGAGGTCAGCAACTTTTAAAAGTCAGAATAAATTATTTTGAGATTGTTATCCCTTGGCAGGTGCTACAAAATTATTAATGGAAGCCAGTTATTCCACCCTAAAGCAGTCACATCCTATGAAGCCATAGGCATGGAGCTAGCATTTCCTCCTGCCAGTGGGAACACTCCATTAGCAGAGTTCCGCTGAGGAGACTCCAGGCAGGGGAGAGTAGGGGAGCGATCTTGGCCAATTCCCCCTTCCCTCTACAGCCTTCATTTCCACCTCCCACACTGTTGCAGATGGTCTCCCAACACTCCAGAGCAGATTTTCATGGGGACTGCAGGGGGAGGAGGGGGAATCAGCCAAGATCACCACCTCCCCATTCCAGCAGTGGAAATGCTCTGCTGGATCAGAAGCCTTCCAGAGATGGAAGGAGCCCTTCCATCTGCAGAAGACAGATCCAAACTATAACCCTTTGCATCATTATACATCATCTCACAGATTCCAGTGGGATTTTTTTTTGTAAATGCTACATTCCCCATCATTGTAGCCAAAATTTCTAATTGAGCTTTCATAAGTTCTCAAATTTCTGTTATGTTTTCCTTTACTACTTTTCCGCATGCATTGCTGTTCATTCCTTAGGTCCCATACTTAAGAAGCAAGCCCAGTAATGGAGGCATGTGGCTTACGCTGGCTCAGGTTGTCTGAGTGTGGAAAGCTAAGCAGGGTCAAGCCTGGTTGTTACTTGGATGGGAGACCCCTCCTCTAGTTTCCTGCATTGAGCAGGGGGTTGGACTCGATAGACTTGTAGGCTCCTTCCAACTCTATGATCTATGAAATCTATGAAATATCTGTCTTTTAAGCTTTACTGAGTTTATTTATTTATTTATTATATTTTTGAATCACCCATCTGGCCAGTCATCCACTCTGAGCGATGTACAGTCCAATAAAATACAAGAAAAAACAGAGTGTAAAACACAATTAAAAACAGTACAAAACTTAAAAATCCTAACCCACCCCATATTCCCGCCTGAAAAGCCACGTTTTTAATGCCCAGCGGAAGCTAATCAAGGAAGGGGCATGGCGGAGGTCACTGGGGAGAGAGTTCCATAAATTGGGGGCTGCCACAGAAAAGGCCCTCCTCCTAGTCCCCACCAGCCTGGTTTCTTTGGCTGATGGGACAGGGAGAAGGCAGTCGGTGGCAGATCTTGTTGAGTGGCCTACTTGATGTTGTTGGAGGCTCTCCTTGAGATAAACTGGACGGGAGCCGTACAGGGTTTTAAAGGTCAACACCAACATCTTGAATTTGGCTCAGCAAACAACTGGTAGCCAGTGCAACTCTTTGAGCACTGGAGTGATGTGATCACGCCAGCGGCAGCCTTTAACCAGGCAAGCCGCTGCATTCTGTACCAGCTGCAACTTCCGAACCGTCTTCCAGGGTACCTCCACGTAGAGCGCATTACAGTAGTCTAGTTGAGAGGAGACTAAGGCATGATGAACCACTGATGGGAGCAGATGATTAGGAAGGTAGGGGCACAACTGCCGCATCAGATGGAACCGATACAGCGCTGCCCCGCTCACAGCTGACACCTGAGCCTCCATGGACAGCTGGGAGTCTAGAATGACCCCCAAGCTGCGGACCTGGTCCTTCAGGGGTAGATGTACCCCATTCAGTACCAGCTCAACATCCCCTAACCTTCTCTTGTCTCCCACCAGAAGTACCTCGGTCTTGTCGGGGTTCAGTTTCAGCATGTTCCTTCCCACCCAGCCACCCACTGCCTCCAGGCACTTGGACAGGGTCTCAACGGCCAACCTTGGTGAAGACTTGAAGAGGTAGAGCTGCGTGTCATCCGCATATTGATGACAGTGCACCCCAAACCTCCTAATGATAGCTCCCAGCAGCTTGAGGTAGATGTTCAATAACATCGGGGAGAGGATGGAACCCTGCGGCACCCCACAAGTGAGCGGCCGAGGGTCTGAAGCCTCCTCCCCAAGAACTACCCTCTTCCAGAGAGGAAGGACCGGAACCACTGCAATACAGTGCCTCCCATGCCCAACCCCTCCAGGCAGTCCAGGAGGATACCGTGGTCAACGGTATAAAAAGCCGCTGAGAGATCAAGGAGGACTAGAAAAGAGCATCCACCCCTATCCAAAGCCCTCCTCATATCATCCACCAAGGCGACCAAGGCCATTTCCGTCCCATGTCCAGGCCTGAAGCCCAACTGGCATGGATCTAAATAATCGGCTTCATCCAAATGTGCCTTCAACTGAGCCCCCACCACTCGCTCAGTCACCACTCGTTCAGTTGTTCCTCTGTAGCTCTCAAGATAACTCACAAATACATCATCTTAAAGACATTTTGGCTATCATAAAATTATTTATGGCTGTTAAAATGTTACCTTTTCAGAGAGTCGTAGGTGGTATTATACAGCAGTCATCATGGCTGGATAAGGCTATCAATGACTACTAGTCATGATGGCTATATATTACCTCCAGTATGCAGGATGCTTCTCAATACCAGTTGCTTAGCAATATGAGTGGGAGGGTGCTATTGCACTCCTGTCCTGCTTCTGAACTTCCTGTAGGCATCTGGTTTGCCTAGGAATAGTATGCTGGACTATACATGTCTTTGGTCTGATCCAGCACACCTCACCTTATTTTTACAGCTCATGTTCTTTTTTTTCTTTTTCTTTCTTTCTTTTTTTTTTTTTTTTTGCTGTCTCACCATGGTTTCTGGTGAAAAGTAGTTTTTCAGGTTTCAATAGAATTTTAAGCAGTAACTGAGAAGAGTCAAAATTATCTCCCAGCTACCCAGTCATCAGCATGACTACTTTACATTTTGGATTGCTTGTTACAAGCATCTGTTGCATACTGCCATTTTCATCCTGCCCTTTACCCAAAGCAGTTTTGGAACTGTCTTTAAAATTATTTTTAATTATATATTTTAGTAAAGATTGGTGCTCAGCCAGCATCTGCACTTTTAACCATTTAAAAAGAAAAAACAACAGAAAAGGCTACTTCTCCCTCTCAGCAGTGCCGCACCACTAAAAAGTATTCTTTTTCTATCTTTTTTTCCTTGTGTAAGTTTTTCTTAAGAGTGAAATTTGATTAGTTGAGAGTCTGGTCTAGTTATTTATTCACCTCCATTGACTTATAGCAGAATGTGGCTGCATTTAAGAATTTATTTATTTATTTATTTATTATATTTATACCCCGCCTTTTTTTCCTCAAGGACCCAAGGTGGCTTACATACGTAATCCTCCTCCTCTCCATTTTATCCTCACAACAACCCTGTAAGGTAGGTTAGGATTAGAATCTCCCCCTTCGTTGTACAGTCATCAAGCTACCAATGCTGGATTGGCTCTGGTGCCATGATAGCATTAAGTGAGAAGTCAGTCCCATTGTACTTCAGAAAAAATAATCTGGTCCATGCCTGATCATGTAACATGTAAAAACGGGAGTGGAATTGACAGGCAACATAGCCGGGAAGATTTACCTCATTTATTTTCAGACAGTGTAACTGTGTCACCTACATCAGTAAGTTCTTCGTGGTCTCTGTGCCTCACACACATGGGCTCTGCGCCTGCACTGAGTCCGGTTTGGGAAAGTTCTACAACTGAGGAAAATTGGGCGGGATTCCCTCCCCCATCACACATGCTCCTTAGCGGGGCTCCCATCCATTCCCTCAGTTCCTCTTCAACCGCCATTGCGACTGGTTGGTTTTTCTGGAGGTTCTGCTCTGCGTATGCCGTCATAGCTTGTGTAGGCTGCCCGTGTAGTTATGTATGGTTGAAAATTCCAGTGAGTTGTCAGTCATTCAACAGTATATCACACAGTAACATCACATATTATGCATTTGGCATATGTCAGCCTTGCAGTCAAATAATCTTTAGAATTTTGCTTCCAATAATAAGCTACCATTATTTTTAGGTCTTCATCCCTAGCAGTGATTTTGTACACCATAAAGCACAGCAAACAAAAGACCAAAAAAGAGTTATAAAAAATATTTCAAATAAGGCAAGGGAATCTTTTTTTCTTAGCTTGACCCTTAATGACTGTGAATCCATTAGTGTTTCATGCATTTAAATTGAGCTGTAATCCTGTTTTGTAGATTTCCAGACAAGATTTAGTCACCTTCATGGAATGCCAGCAAGGAACATCAAAAAAGCTACAGGAAATCTAACCACAATGGTAGGCTGGTTCTCATAATTTACAATGAACTGCATTTTCCCATTAAAACATTTTAAAATATCTACTGTTTGTGAATAAGTGAAAATAATTATCTTACAGGGTGCAAATCAGAGAGGTGACACTCTGTTCTTCTGACATTTTTAATAGTTGTTGCCCCTCCTTTCAGAACTGCACCAATTCATTGAACACAACATGAATGCTGTTCCTGAAGGTCAAATTGAAGCATTAAATATAGTCTACAGAAGCTTTATGTACTAAAATGAGGTGCTTATCTTTTAATTATGTAAACACTTCTTTGTATCTTTTACCCCAAAATCATTTTTTTGGTGTGATGGGTAGAAATTATTTTAAGGACTATATGCATTTCCTCTTCTATACCTGTACAACTGGATCCATAGACATATTTAGACTAACCTGATCTCCTCTAGTGCAATTATTAATAACATAATTTGTACTGCAATCTAAGAATTCTTCTGATTTTCATAGAAGGCATACTGTAAAAATAGAAAACACATAGCTAACCTATCAAGTTAGTTTGAAACTGCAGGGAATAGCTAAAACATGATAATCCTGGATCTCTGCATGCTTAGTAAATGTAATAGAGTGTTGGGGGGGGGGCATCTGTGGAAACCATGTTGGGTAACTGAGGAAAATTTTAGAATTCTTTGTTCAGAAATAGCAGTTCTGAGTTGAATAATCTACTTTAAAACCTTGGCCTGTGAACTTTGCCTTTAAGGGTAATGAATCAGATGAATGATATCTAGTTGCTGGTTTCAGATCTCCCTATTTTTATTTTTGGTTCACTGCTTGCTTGAGCATATCTGGGATTTGTAGCCCATTTTCTAGGCTTATTGCAATCTCACTCTGGTATTTTATAGAAGCTATTACAACTGATAGGTTAACTTCATGGTATTGATGATACATGGCTTAACCACACTAAAAACTGCCTTCCCCCTCTAAATTGTAAAAAGGTGATTAAGTTTCAATTGATGGAGATATACTGTATCTGTATACATGTAACGAGAGTTAAGAATTGTTTTCTGGCACAATGTCTCAATAGTTGAAACCCTGTCTTCCACCCACAAAATACAAAGTGGATGTTTTAAATTGTGCCATATAGAGAAATATTTTGGAGTGTTAAATAATTCCGAGAAAGCTGGATATATTTGCGTAGACATATGCTTGCAGGAGACAGCAGCCACTGTGTCCCCCACAACACCCCCCCCCAAGTACTACTATTATTGATTCATGTTATGAACATACATTTTTGATGATGGTATGCTTTTATGATTTTCTCTGTAAAGTTTGTAGGGGGAAAATTACTTGGGTAATTTTCTTTGTACCAAATGCTTGCTTGTAGAGAAAAACAAATCTGAAAACAAACTGGGGCTGTTCTCATGACATGACAGCCCGCCATGGGTTGTTTAACCCACGGTGAGGCTGCAGCATGTGCAGGGTGTATGCATCCACCATTTGAATATGCAACTGCATTCGGGGGTTGTCGTGTCATGCGAACCTGGCAAGCATGGGTTATGCAAGAGTTAAACAACCCTTGCATAACCCTAAAGCAGACCTTTGGTTATGCGAAGGTTGTTGAACCCTCATGTAATCCATGCTTGCCAGATTCTTATGACACAACAGCCCCGAGCAGGAGTTGGATATGCAGTCTGGCACCTGTGGGTGCCATGGCTCGTCATCCAAACCCAGTCATTCTTTCTTGCTTCCCATGTATATGATACTTGCTTAGTATTATATGTGTGTAGGTTGCTGCAAATTCAACAATTTTATATTAAATGGGTGATCTGTATTATTGGGCAATAGTACACCAGTATTGGTTACCATGCGTTATTTCCTGCTTTATTGGCAGCCTGCCAGTGTTTTTTCCCCACAGTCACACCCAGTACATTTCCCTTGGAAATTTGGCCTGTCAGGACAGAACACATATGCTTATTAGTTATCAATGAGGAAATTTCAAAGGCAATCTTTAAAATGTTGAAATCCAATGACAAAAAAGGAAAAAAATGTAATACCTATGACATCTGCTAATGTGGAACAAGAAGTAATTACTGCTATTAGATTGTTACACTGAAAGCAAAAGTGCTTTTAGAAAGATTAATTTCCTGAGCTAAGAAGAATACTGCAAATGCAACTCATTGAACAGAATTGGGATGATGACCTAATTCTTTCACTTTTAACACAGATGAGGTTGTGATGCCTACACAGGAACAGTGGCTCAATATCTGTGAAGGGAAGAAAGGGTGGGGGGAAGCACACACTTCCTGATGAGGTATCATCTGAGTGCAGTGCCAAGTCGTAAACTGTATATGCTTTGCACACACAGACCTGATTGTGCAATTCTGTACAGCTTGTGGTATCCATATTACCCAATAAATTTGTGCTTCCCAGAAATATGCTATCTATGTACAATGAGCTAACTCCAGGAAACTCCAGGATAGCTTTTACTAATCATCCCCAAATAATCTTTATAGGCTATCGTAGGATTGGATGATGACAGTTCACTAATTGTAACAAAGCTGTTAGACATAAAACTTCATATCTTACTCTATTCTATTCTTCCACCTTTTTAAAACAAAGGCACTTACAAAAAGATCAATACAATAAAACCATAATAAAACCTAAAAGCATACAACAGAAACAATTCATAGTGAATTAAAGTAGCAGCAGAGAACATTAACTCACAGGGCAATCCTCAGGAGTAAATACAACTGAGTTTAGTGGGACTTACTCCCGGATAAGTGGGTACAGGATTGCAGCCTCAGAGTCCTGCAGAAAGTCTGCTTGAATGTAATGCTCTTCACCAGCCTCCTAACAGTGCTCAGTAAAGGAGCCAGTCATACACCTCTTGAGAGGCTGTTCCAAATCCTGGCACTTAGTAGCCTCTACATCAGAGGTGGAGAACTTCAGGAGGTCCGGGGGCCATTTTTGACTCTCAGTACAGACCACAGTCTGTGGGGCACCTGAAAAAAAAAAAGCCAAAATCACTGGTGCTCTGTAGCACTACAGTGGTTACATTTAGCTTATTTCTAAGCCAGATTTGGCCGTTTGCATGCTCTGTAGACACTCTGGACACCATTTTTTTTCTGAGGATTTTTTTTTTACTATTTGGGTGACACTAGGGAGCGGCAGGGTGTGTGGCAGAGGCAGCATGTGTTGGTGCAAGCTATTTGTTGGCCATGGGCCATGTGTTGCATACCGCTACTCTACATAATAAACATGCCCCCAGTAGACAAGCCCTCCAATGGCCTGATCTGAAGAAGAATTCAGTGCCAGTTGGCTGACTGACCAGTACTCCACAGCTTCACAAGAAGAGTCTCAAAGGTATCAAGCTTCCCACTTGTTACTGAAGTTTGATGGCACAACTAAATCTAGCTCTCTCTGCCCAGATACCCTCATAATCCCAAATATAAAGTATGGTTGATAATTTTTCAAATGTTATAGCTTCGGGAGATTCCATGGGAAATTGACATCCCACACACATGCACCTTGTGTGAGCAAAAGAGCAGTTAAGTAAAGGAATTATTAATCTAGAGTAATAATGGAACAGTCTTCCTTTAGATTTTTTTTAAGGGATTGGATAGGTACCAGTCAGAGATGAAGAAAGGCTGTTTTTGGACTATATAGCCCATTGTTAGCAATTCTGGCTCTAGGCCTTTAAATTTACAAATTCTTCCAAGGTAACTTACCAGAAGTATCAAAATACAATTAAAGTCATAATGGTTGCATTTGCACAACGTGATAACCCACTCTGAGGATAAGCTACGCAGTGTGGGTTGTTTGTGGAACGGGCTCACCGGGGGTTGTCCCCCCATCTCGTTCCCCCTCAGTCCTCCCACAGGTATCACAGGGACCTGCACGACGGAACCCATTTTGTCTCTTCTCCCCGCTCTGCTTACAACCTCCTTTTTTTTTGACGGACATGTGGAGCCAAGAAATCTGTATATGCCCCTGTAAAAAACCCTGTTTTAAAAGAAACCCTGACTTTGACAGCAGTAATGGGGTAGACGGCACTTTCCCACTTTCCCAAGCACCTAGAGACTCAGGAAAGGGTAGAAAAAGTGGAGGACACAAAACTGTCAGGTCCAAGCTGAAAACTTAGAGGGTCTCGCTACAAAGGGGGTGATGTAGTCGCCACCCCCTTTTGCAAGCAAAGATCTTCTCGCGGGTTTGCTTTCACATGACAGCTCTCCATTTGACAGCTGTCAAGTGAAAACAAAGTAACATATTTGAAGCCTGGCTTTGTCAATGTCCATGGATGTTGCTTGCTTTTATAGCAGGCACTTACCAGGACATTGACCAGGCAAGGTTTCGCATTTTGGGTAGTCGGAGTTGCACACTTGCACAACTCTGCACAACTCTGAACTACCAAGAATTCTTAAAAAAAAAATAAAAAAAATTAATGAAAACAGTTGTGCACATTTTTGGCACAATTTTATTTATTTATTTATTACATTTATACCCCGCCTTTTTTCCTGCAAGGAACCCAAGGCGGCTTACATAATTCTCCTCCTCTCCATTTTATCCTCACAACAACCCTGTGTAGGTTAGGCTGAGAGTCAGTGACTGGCCCAAAGTCACCCAGTGAGTTTCATGGCTGAGCGGAGACTAGAACCCAGATCTCCCGAGTCCCAGTCCAGCACTCTCACCACTACGCCACAATGGCTTTTATTTTTTAAAAAGGTGCCGAACCAGTAACGTCTGCTCCACTATGCCACTTGGGCACCTTGGAGGGGCTGTCACTTCAGAGATTGTGAAAGGTGATCTCTGGGGGGTGGGGGAATGGGGAAAAAGCCACCGCGACTGCAAAAGGGGTCGTAAACGGAGCAGGGGAGAGTGAGCCAGTGGCGGTCACTCTGAAGTGCCACTTGGGTACTTGGTGAAGCAGTGGTGGCCTGGGCGAGCTTGGCAAGAGCAACAAGGGGTTTTGGCCATGCTCCTGAGCGGCTCACTTGCCACTTCCCTGGATTCACGATGGGGTAATCCTGTTGTAAGGATTACTTAGATAATCTATATGAAACAAAATGCACACTCAAAAGGCACATCATGTTGTTTTCTAGCAACATTTCCAGTGTAGAAATGTGTCGTAGGGAAAGTAGAGATTCACAGCAGGAAACCAGACCTAACAAATATCAGCTGTTCCTCAGGAATGTAGTCAGGGATTCCAGGCCCGTAAGGTAAATAGATCTCTTCCAGAAAGTGGTAGAGGTAACTACAACTGCCAGTGTAGCTAGCATTTGTGTCAAGGCCAGTGTTGAACACTGTTCACATTAGGAAAAACCTTTAGTGTAATTTGAGTTTCTGTTTCAAAAACACCACATTCAACCAAAGAAAATGTGAAAAAAAAAAAAATTTAAAGGGGAGGAGTTAGGGCAGCATATTGGTGTGCTTAGGTGGACAGAATAAGTGCTAGATATAGACTTACCCTCTTGACAGTTACTTCCTGTTTAGGAGATGAGTAAGAGTAGTCTTAAAGTTAAGGGCCAAATAGTTCAGTTTTGAGGGCTTGGTCCACAATCTTGGCATGCAGACATCCTGCTGTACACATGCTGCTGTGTTTACTTCCTGAATAGAACATAGTAAGATAATCGGTTAGCTCTGGCCACTCCAGTAACTTGCTGTGAGCAAGGGCCAAATATCTCCAAAATAAATGTAAAGTTGTTGTGATTACACATGAATCCAGTCCAGCAAGGATTACCATTTGTGTGTCTGAGTGCTGGATATGGAGCCTTTCACCTCACTCAGCTATTTTGTACATGTAGAGTACATCTAGCAGGGTGTTCCAGGCACAGAGAGCTCTTTCTGGTTCAGAATGTGTGCCTTACTAATGTTACCTAACTGTGTCTGCCCCAAGTTTTTAAACGTGTGTAATACTTCAAAATTAACCTGAATTATGTTTTTAAATTTCTGTTCTATTAATGTGTATCTGGCTTCCAGTTCATAGATACCAGTATAGTTTAATTTTAAACCTGTATATTTGACCTGTGCATTCTTTTTTTTAATAGATTTTTACTGTACCTGATATTGGCTATTGCTAAAACTGTAGAATTTTTTAAAAAGAAACTCCTTTTGGGTTTGATGGATTTGTACTCTTCAAAGGGAAACAAAACACTAAATATTTCTAATCCTGCATTATTTACCGCATGGGTGGTTAAAATGCTACTTTAAGTCTCATAAAATTTAGAGGAAGAAATCTGCCAACTGTAGCAGGAATTAGATTTAGGAAGAGAGGTACAGAGTCAAAATATTGCTACAGAATTAAATGTCAAAAATCTTCTTTAATAGTAGATATATAGTTCACAGTGTCTGGTTATGATTAATACATTTAATCTAAATCACTGAAAGTTGCTCTCTCCTTTTCCATAAAATACAATAGGACACAAATCAGTTTTACTGTAGGTGGATAACAATTGGAAAATAATGCATCTTCCCGCCCAATAAATTGTCAGTTATACCTTTTAACTAAAATCAATTCATCTTTTGAAAATTTATTGCAATTTCTAATAATAAATCTTCTCAAATGTTTATTCATTTGCTGCTTGATACATTTGTGCCACTTTTGCTATGGTCTAATGTTTTTTTTCTTTTGATTCATTGTAAATTAGAAAATCTATTTTGAGTCAATTTTCTAGTTAAGAAGTTAAAATCTATAACCCAACCATTTTCCTTTTTGTGTCCTTTACACATTTTAATACCCTTGAACTTTGATTCAGTCCAGTACATTTTGATCATAAGTTGATTAAAAGACTTTTCATTGTAACTTGTTGAAAAAGGGCCATATAGTGAAGCAACTGGTTGTAAGATTATTGGGAGACTTTTTTCCTGACAGGCCTTGATTGCATAAGACAAATGTAGGAAGTAAACCAAATGAAAACAATATGGGTGCTTTAGTTAATTGAATATAGACAAGAAGAAATGTTTCATTGCATTTGTATTCTTCCAGTGAGATAACAAGCATCTTTTTATAACAGGGACACAATAATAGTGCCACAGATGCACAGTGTGTGTACTTAGATACATTTTTCCACTGTCATCGTCTGCCTTTTTTTATTCATACTTAGTTTCCCAAGGTGTCAGCTATTTCCAGAATGACAAATTAAACAGAAAAATGTTTGAACATGTTGGTTGGTAAGGTAAAATGTTGGTTTGTATAAAAAGATTGATTCTTCCAGTAACTTACCCTTTTATTGCTCAGAATATTTTTCTCTTTTATCTCTCCTTATAAATTACTACTGGGGGGGGGGGGATTCTAAATTTTTTGTTTTAAAAAAATGACAAGGAAAACTTGTTGAAACAAAAAAGACCCCCTTAGTTTCTGAAAAACAACATTTCATTCCAGTCCAGAACATTGTTCATGCTGTGACAATTCAAACTTCAGAACATGTAGGAATCGCAATAAATTTCAGTACACAGTGCTGACCTGTACACACAAAGCAGTACATATACAAATCTACTTCCCCAGTTAAAATGAATGGGAAACCAATAACCAGTACACGGCGATCTCTGTGCATAATGGAGATCTTGCGCATTTTAATAAGTGCTGAGTTGTGGGAATAGGTTATTATTAATTATTTGATATGGTACTAATATGTGGAAAGCACTGTTTTTAATCCTCCAAATAACCCTGGTATCGTTTTGTGATAGAGATCTAAATTTGGGAGACAGTGACTTGGATATAGCCATCTACCAGTTTATCTCAAGGAGCGTCTCCAGCAACACCAAGTAGGCCGCTCAACGAGATCTGCCACAGACGGCCTTCTCCTTGTCCCTTCAGCCAGAGCAGCTAGACTGGTGGGGACTAGGATGAGGGCCTTTTCTGTGGCGGCCCCCATACTGTGGAACTCCCTCCCTAGTGACATCCGCCATGCCCCCTCTCTGTTGAGCTTCCGCCGCTCACTAAAAACATGGTTATTCAGGCGGGAATATGGGGTGGGTTAAGATTTTAAAAGTTATACTGTTTTATATTGTTTTAAATATGTTTTATATCATATATTTTAAATGTATTTTATCATGTTGTACATCGCCCAGAGTGGCCGGTTTGCCGGCCAGATGGGTGATACAGAAATACAACAAATAAATAAATAAATCTAGCAAGTCTGTGGCTTGGTCTATAGATTCAGGAGAATGAGGTAGTATTACATCAGGTGGGAGATGCCCTACAAATAAGAAACTGGCACATACAGTGGGAAGGTTCAGCCCTCTTTTTGCATGCTAGTTTTTTTGCTTTGCATGCAAAGATAATATTTCCCCACCTTCAGTCTGAAGTGGAGCATAGATTTTGTTCAGAGTGTTAACCAGCCCTTTAACTCTTTGAATACATTGGCGAATCAAATCTCTCTCTATGTATATATAGCAGAATGAGATGATTGAGGCCTGAGGTGGCAGAGTGGACCATGCCACTTCAGTCTACCGGTGGGCATATCTGTTGGGGTTTTTTAAATGCTACCTCATGTAAAAAAGTGGGAGGAAACCAAACCCTTTCTCCAAATAGAAAACTAGCACAGCACAGAGAGGTTATAGCTGAACCCTCTCTCTGTTTTCTATGCAGGACAGCATTAAAAAATGTGACATCCCCCATTGTAATTTGAAGTAGTAAAGTCCATTGTACTACCTCAGAATTCTACCAGCCCATTCTCCTACAGGTAGATCCAACCATGTTCTAATAAGCTTGTAGATTCAGTGATTGGCATTGTGTGTAATTACTACCCATTATGCAAATGTCATAATACCTAATCATGTTTTGTTTACACCACAGATGCCAGAATGTTGACAGACTAGGAAAATGTTAGAAAACACTTCCAAGACAACAGGGAAGAAAAAAAAAAGATATAATAAATGCAGTAGACCAAGTCAAAATTGTGGCATATTGGTGAATCTGTTCAGCTGATAACATCTTGGGTGTTGAAATGATTGATTTCACAGGTAAAGAAATAATTTGCATGGAAGCATTAGAATTCATTAATTTCACTAATTACATAGTGAAGAAAACATCTGTTTTCTTCACTAAAGAGCAGACATTAATTACAGGTCTTACCTGTTCATCTAAAAATAGTGTCAATATGTTCAGTTTTCTCTTTAAATTGTTGATTTTTGTAGGAAAGTCTTATGCCATGATAGAGTTGCCAAGACCTCATTAATAAAGCAATTTTGAAATAAAATTATATTAACCAAATGCAAAAGGAATGTATTAGTTTCCCAAGAGATTTTTAGATTAGAACAGTCATCTTTTAATTCACGAAATCTTTCTTTTTCTAATTATTTTAGAATTATGTAAGTTCTAAAACTTACATGTAACCAGAAACATAGGGAAAGATTCTGCTCTACAGAAGCTCTTTCAGGATAAGCCCCCTTCACCACACATAATGAAGGCGAAGGAGAGTATTAAAAGTATGATCCATGTAATATAATGTATTATTCATGTATCAACTTGTGGCTCAACATAAGCTATTCCGTATCACAGGCTGAGACACCAGAGTGCTGTTGGCAACCCTTAACTAGGAATTTTCATTGGGAAACAAAATTGAATTGAATTTTGTGATAAGGTAGGCAGCTCCTGAGTATGCCCAGGTAGCATGTACAGATTGCTGTGCATCAGCTGAATATACTTGCAGCAAAGCATGCTTACTGAGCTTTTGTGGAAGCATTGCATGGTTAGTTTACCAGCCGTGTCAAGTACTGTTAGCTAGAATAAGTTGCTTAAAGCTGGTAAAGGCCAGATAATTTAGCTAGTAAAGGGCAGGGAAGAGTGCATGGACATTTAAACATTACTGCCTATAAGTGTGAAGAACTTTTAAACACCTTCAAGATTTTCTGTGAGTACTTCCCTGAGAGGATGGTATTTTCTGACCTAGAAGGATTCATGAAAACAGGGACCGCTCATTTGTCCAATTACAAAGTTGTACAGTAATACCTTGGATTGCAAGTAACTTGGTTTGAGAGCGTTTTGCAAGACAAGCAAATTTTTAAATATTTATTTAATTTTTTTTTTACTTGATGTACAAGCGACGTCTTGCAATACAAGTACTGTAGTACGGCTTAAATTAAAAATCTCTGTACAAATTTTTTGGGGGGATTTCGTTTTGATATAAGAGTGTTTTGGATTACAAGCACGTTTCCGGAACGAATTATGCTCTCAATTCAAGGCATGACTGTAGTTGTCCTATGTTCTATTACCTGGAAGAACTGTGGCTGTGTGTTAGTTGTGATCCAGTAAGTCCCCAGGTCAAATTTCATCTCAGCCATGAAGGCATCACTGTTCTCTCAACTTCAGCTTCCCATCTGCATTGTGGGGACAATAATACTGCAATACTTCATAGGGTTGCTGTATGGAGTATTGAGGTGCTGTATGTGAAGTTCTTTGAACACTAAAACAGTACTATGTAAACTATAAATGTTGGTATTGTTCCAGTGAAAATATTAGTTATAATTATGTGGGTCATCTTCCCACACTTTTTTCTTTTGCAGAATAAATGTAAGCCACTTGGAAAGAATATTTCTGCTTCTAAATAAATAGGTAAAGAACTACCTCTGATCCCTGCAGAACTTTTTTTAAAAAATGGTTGAGTATGAGGTACATCTGTGCTTTATTTTACTATGCTTTGCTGGAAGAACTGGAAGTGGCCAACTCTTCTGTCAATGTGCATGTAGCCCAGAGGTGTCAAATGGCCTTGACTTTCACAAAACAGATTATACTTCAGTAGAGTGACAGAACCAGTTCACTGTTTTGCTAAGTTAATCAAGTCAGACAAAAGCCCAAGCACAGTACCAGCTCAGAGAAACTCTGTTGGCACCAGCCTAATTAAAGATAAACTCCTAAAGCATCCATTTATTTCTCTAACAAAGTGCTCAAACTGCTAGAGTACCCACAGCTTGGGAGAGGAGGGACTTTATGACCTCACTTAACCTCCCTTGTATATCTGAGAGGATTTGTCTTGGCAGGTCCATCTCTGAGGAAGAGATCATTGAAGCCTTTAATGGTCTGTCTCTTGGCAAAATGCCTGGCACAGATTCACTTAGGACTGAAATCTGTAAAGCTTTTTATGCACCCCCACCCCCTTAGCACAGAGGTCTTTTAAGTAACTAATTTTCAGGAAATTATATGTGTCTTGTCTGGATTATCTGATCTTTCTCCTTGTTGAGAAAGATGAGGATCCAGTGTTCTGTGTAGGTTTACTATCCTTAATTTAACCTGAATATTTAGAAACATCAGACTATTTAAAGGGCAAATTAAATGGTTGCTTTGTAGTACAGACTGAGCAATGAAACCTTACCAGCTGGCTCATAGATTCATGGATCATCGAGTTGGAAGGGGCCTACAAGGCCATCAAGTCCAACCCCCTGCTCAATGCAGGAAACTAGAGTTGATCAGACTACTCTTGAATAGTTCTACTTGTTCCTGGTACAGAGGTGTATGCCAGTTACCATGGACTGTTCGTTGTGGCGATTCATATTCTTCCCTCCTTCACGCTCAATGTGGATAGAAGACCATTAGGTGGGATTATGCTGATCTTCATTATGTTGGTGACAATTCTGGTCATTCCTCCATTTCATTTGACATTGGCAGTTTCGACCCTCAAACAATTTGTTGCTATAAGTCAAGTTAAAGATGAATCTAGAAAAGACTGAGCTGCCCTTATGTGTGATACTATGGTGAAGCCTTTCTTGTTCACAGGGGAAGCAGCGGCTATGCTGCTTTTTTAGCAGCTCCCAACTAATGAGACAACTACAGGCCAGAACAAGATAATAATGGAGATGCATGGTTGCTACTGAAAGCAGTAGCCTCATGTCTCTTCCCCATAATGTGTAATAAAACAAATAACATGACAATGCTGTTGCCTCTGAGTTTTTCTGCTGATCTTGGTCTTCGATCTGGCAGCTGTCATCAATGCATTTAATGTGAAATTGCCTTTGACGACTGTTGGAAGGCTGTATATTGTAGGTCAGTAGCAGGAACTTGTTTGTGTTGTAATTTATACTGCATCTCATACAATATTAGGCACTTTTATCAATAGAATTTTTAAAAAGTAGTGTGGTGGGCGGGAAAATAGCTCAGTGGCAGAGTACATATTTTGCATGTGGAAGGTTCTAGGTTCAGTGCTTGGCAACTCCAGTTAAAAAGTTTAAATAGCAGGTAATACAAAAAACCTCTTCCTAAGACCCTGGACAGCCACTGTCAATCAGAGCAAATAATACTGGGCTACATAGGCAAATCATCTGACCTGTTATAAGGCAGCTTCCTATGTACACGTACTCTCTCACTCACTTTGTTCTTGCTCATCCCAAGAATCCTACATATGGTGGGATATAATCCCAAATACATTATGGAGACCATGACCTGGTTCACAAATGATGCTAACTCATGGTTAACTCATGGTTTGTTGCCCTGCCCAAGGTTTGTTTGGCAGATGGTCAAACAATCCATGGTTTGTTTTCTCAATCCCTGGGTTGTTTCCCTTCCCCTTCTCCTGCTCCTGCTCCTGCTCCCTCCCTGTATTCCAGATACCTTTGCATCGCTGTAGTATGGGCATGTGGAGTAGCTGGGTTTTTTACCAGACTTGCCCACCGCCTGTATAGCCTGACGAAATAATCCACAAAGAACCCACGGGTCTGGGTTCACAGATAACAACAACCCAGAGTTAACAACCCAAGGGTTAGCATTGTGTGCAAAAAAAATAATGCTTAGTTTGTTTTTGCCTCCAGGCTTTCCTGCTAAAATGTCTTCCCTTTAATTTCACTGAATATAACTATAAATACTAACTGAAAAAAGTATTCTAAATATAATCCATGGGTAGATAGGGCACAAGTTGAAAAATACACATATTAACATTATAGAATTATGAGAACAATAACCTGCTACACCAGTTCATCCTGGGCTGCAATCTAGAGTACAGTTCGGTGGCTTAGATCTCATTAACCTCAGTGGAATTGAAGCAGCCTAACTATCTAAAGGAGTGGAGCCTCGTCTCTTTGCAGTGACTGTACAGGAAAATCCAGTTGTTCAGGGAGACCGGGAAATAAAAACTCTTATATTTTCAGTATAAGGTACTCATCCTGTGTTCCTGTGGTATCTCTATATTAAATCCCAAGAAGCATACATTTTTGATGATTTGTATGTGCTAAGTGCATAGATTTACTGCTATAGTTTGAGCATTTTTAAATTAAAATATATCACTCATTCTGAATGTATTGATTTACACATCTTTGTGTCAATATTAAGTCGAGTGACTTTCCCAATAAGTTAAAAAGATCTGGCTAGGCAAGTTACATTGAGTGGATTGCTTTAAAATTATTTTATTTCTGTTATCTCTATATTAAACATTTTCACTTTTTTGCCCTTTATTCTGAATGAGTATCAGAGTTTTGAAATGTCCCCTAATCTTAACCCAGATGAAGTCCTCTTTAATATTAATGAAAATATTGCCCTATCAAATAACCAATGGTAGATCTTAGCAGTTTATCCCTCATCTTGCTAAACTCAAGGGAGTTTACTGGGTCCGACAATTGTTCTAACCTAGATGGAATTATAGTCTTAATGTAGAGTAGAGACATTACTCAAGTGAATTGCGCAGGTTCTATTTTGCTCTTAAATTTTGAATTTTTCAGTCGATACAGATGATCCTCCATTTTTGTACAAGTCTGGATAAATTTAACCAGGATATTTTTTCTCTCTACCTCAGTGCTCGACTTCTTTGAACACTAATAGGTCTTTCTTTCTTTCTTTCTTTCCTTTCCTTCCTTCCTTCCTTCCTTCCTTTTTACTGGTGGTATACTATTTATTTTGTCAATAATTAGGAAACTTAGCTCATTAGGAGAGGAACCTACTCTAAATAACACTACAACTTAGTTGTGAGCAAAAGCTAATCTCACCCCTCCTCTCCTCCTGTTGCATGCCATATTGGCTTATTTTCCTGGTTTATTATCCTCGTTCGGCTGTAACGGGGATCTCTGGCTCAATACAAGCCAGGATCTTCATGCCAAAGCTACTGTGAAACATTAAGGGGAAGAAGAAGGGTGAGGAAAGTAGTTTATGAAGCCTGGAACTATCCTTTGAACCAGGCTACTACGTATATTGTTATGATTACCTCCAAACCTACAGAAGTCAATGAAAATACATCCAGGTGAGGGAACTCTGGCTTAATGTCAGTTAATAAACCAGGAAAATAAGCCAACATGGCATGCAACAGGAGGAGAGGAGGGGTGAGGGAGGAACACTTAGCCCCAACGCTCTTTCCCAATTTCATAAACCATTGTTTATGAAGCCTGGAATGATTGTCAGAACTGGTCGATAGTGTTCAGAGGATTTATGTAACTCCCCTAAGGCATTTTGTGTACATGTAACGTGTGTGCATGCAGCACGGTTTATGTTATAAAAAACAGCATTAAAGTAATGTGGATATAACCTGACAGAGGTTACAAAATCATACTAGTTTCATATGGTGACAAAATCATACTGAGCAATGGTACCAAAACCATATTGCTTGGTATGCAGTATGGTAACAAAACCATACACTTAACAAGCATTAGTGGGATATTTTTTTTAAATGCAGTATATGCTTCAAGAAAGCTGACATGTTAAACCTTACTGTGTGCCAAACTGTGCTAAAATAAGAATGGATACCATGCTGAAATAAATAAATAAAATTAATACATTTAATAATTAAAGGCTCTTGTAACTCCAAAAGAAGCTCCCCACTTTCCCTCAGTGTTTGCGACTCTGACTTTGCCTTTTTCCAATTAGCCTCGGGGAGTGGGGTGGGGCCGGGGAAATAGGTGGTTCTGCTGCATTTCTGTACTGTATACTGCCTGGAGGTAGTAATGGACTGGATGTGGGGAAACAGGTGTTCCTGGTTAGTAGAGATGATCTGGAGATGCGGGTTCAACCTGTGTTGGATGGGGTAGCACTTCCCTTGAAAACACGTGTTCATTGTTTGGGGGTTCTTCTGAATCTGGCCTTCACTGTGGATGTCCAGGTGTCTGCTGTAGCTTGGAGTGTCTTTGCCATGTTAAGTCTGGTGTGCCAGGTACACCCATTTCTGGAGACTGCAGATCTAGCTTGGGTAACACATGTCTGAGTTAAATCACATCTGGATTATTGTAATGCACCTTATGTAGGGCTGCCTGTGAAGTGTGTTTGAAAACTATATTTGGTCCAGAATGTAGTGGCTAGGTTGTTAACCAGGGCTGCATATAAGGAACATGTGATGCCTTTATTGAAACAATCTCACTGGCTCCCAATTTGTTTCCAGGCCCAATTCAAAGTGCTGTTGATGGCCTTTAAAGCCCTTCACATTTTGAGACCAGGATAGTTGAAGATCACCTACTCCCATATGAGCCTATCACCTGCTAACAGATCTTCATCAGAGGCCTCCTATGTGTCACAGTGTCCCCAGAAATATACTTAATAGGGACCAGGGAGAGGTCATTTTCTGTGGCTGTCTCCAGGTTCTACAACTCAGTCCTTAAATTCATTTACATAGAATTTATTTACCGTACTTGATCTCTACATATTCTTTGGGTTTTTAACTCTGCTGCCTTTATTTTTTCTGCTCTCCTGTTTTTAATGTTTCGTCTGTTGTTTTGAAATACAGTAATACCTTTGATTGCAAGTAACTTGGTTTGAGAGCGTTTTGCAAGACAAGCAAATTTTTAAATATTTATTTATTTATTTTTACTTGATATACGTCTTGCAATACAAGTACTGTAGTACGGCTTAAATTAAAAATCTCTGTACAAATTTTTTTGGGGGAATTTCGTTTTGATATAAGAGTGTTTTGGATTACAAGCACGTTTCCGGAACGAATTATGCTCTCAATCCAAGGCATGACTGTATTCGGATTGTTTTAATACTTTTGTAAGCCACCCTGGGACTCATAAAACTGTATGAATAACACAGGGCCATATATCCAAGAAAAAGTGTTTAGGATTAGTTATCAAACAGCATCAGTTATCAAACAAAATATTAAGGATTATGAAGTACTCTTCGTAAGTGTGACTGGTATTATTCATTTGCAGCAGAATCCCTTCCCACCAAACAGAGGAGTTTAGGCTTCAGTCCAATAGACAGACTTAACTGGGAGCAAGTTCCATTGAACTCAATGGGGCTTGCATCCAACTAGATATGTATAAGGTTGCACGGTACGCTTGAATATGGTAGTGGTAGTTAATTTAATCATTGCATTAAAGAATGCTGCAATGTTGTACCTAAAATAATATCACTTCTGACACTTGCAGTGTACAGAGTACTTTGCAGTCCCTGTTAAACTTGTTTTGCTTGTTTGAAAATTAATTTCAAAATACCATTGTATCAAATCTTTAAATCGTAGTTGCCTGCAGATTCTCTTGGTTAATCAAGAGAGTGTGTAGTATGAAGAAAACATTGTTGCTGTTCTTTCACCCTTAAAAGTCACAAGGCAGTACTCTTGGTTAGCCAAGTGAAGCCAGTGTGTGTCCATTAATACATTAAGTAAATAAGAAATTTGCCTAGGTTCTCAAGATAAAAAATAGGTTCTATATCATACTAGATAATGTTAATCAGAGTAGACTATAATAAGTTACAAGAACATAAGATCTCTTTTAGTGCCTGTAATGCTTCAATATATCAAGCCAATGCAAGAAAAAAATTATGAGTGTGGAGTACAGAAATGTATTGAACAAGTTTCACTCTGCATTTTGAATACTGTAGGAAAGAAACATTGCAGCAGGATTGGCTCTGGAATAAATTCCTTTTTGGCAGTGGTTGCCAGTGCAGTATCTCATCTGAGGATTCATTTAGCCTTTAGTTGTGCAAGTAGTGAATTATAGAAAATATTGTGTGAGGGAACCTAAAGTTTGTACAACTCTCTCATCACTTACCCTGCAATCAATGGATTAATACTGGCCAAGTAGCACACTGGACTCCCAGTACTCCTCTTCCAAACATTACATTGTTGTCTATTACTCAAAGAAGGAGCCAAAAAAGAGAATACAGAATAAGTCCAGCAAGCTGTATTTCTGTACATTTTATCTTCCCATGTAAATGCCTTGTATAGAACAAATGATTTCTACTAATGAGGATTATAAAATTGATTGTTTTATTTCTTTTTTGGCTTTTCTTTGTATTATTATTATTATTATTATTATTATTACATATTATATATTATTGTATAATATTGTTGTGGAGAGAAAGCTAGCCCAGACAAACCCCCTCCCACCTCAATCAGCAAAGACTCTGCCTAGGGCAGAAACAGTCTGTCCGGGTAGCCTGGTCATCTACATACATTCACCTCCATGGGCCATCTACATATCCCCCCCCCCCTGTAGCTCCTTCCTCCCATTTCTGCCCAACAGGAAAACAGCTCTCGGGCACAGGAGGGGCGCCAAGTGCTGGGCAGTCTCAAAGAGCTGCCAAGTACCCAGGCCACAGAGAAGGCAACTGGGAAAACTGGTTTCCCTTGAATGCGAGAGGGGAGGGGGAGCGAGGAGGGAGGGGGGAGTGAGGCAGGAGGTAAAGGTGGGTCTTCAAGCCCCAGGTTGTTGGTCGATGGGTGCAAGGCTGCATGGACGTCCAGGGCTCCGGTCCGGACTCAAAGACAACCCTGGAAAGCTCCTGGTGAATAAGCTGGAACTCCTATAGCTGGCAAGCTGCGGCTTTCGAGGAACTTGGTTCATTTAAGGTAACCCTTGTACTGCTCTGTGTCTGCTCGATTCTGCAAAAGTGATTGGAGGCGCATGCACCTTGTTAACGCTATCTGTTTGTTTTGATACGCCTCATTAAACCTGTTTATCCATAAACAGTGTAGTAAGTTCATTCATTAGCTATTCCACTGTCAAAATTGGTCGCAGCTTCATCCTAAGTGCCAGAGAGCCGCATAGGAAGGGTTTTCTCAGCTCCGGTTAACCCTTTCCGCCCTGAACCCGCGCATAGGACCGGCTGCGGTCCTTTAAAATTGTTATTGATGATGATGATGATGGTGATGGGAAGCACATACACATACCATAAGTGTTTGGCTAGTGTAATGCAAAGTCTGGTGGATGTTCTGGTGGCACCATGGTTCACTCCGTCGCTGCGAGCTCTGAAACAAGAGGTGAGAAGGCTAGAGCACCGATGGCTTAATTCCCGCTCCGAAGACGATCGAACATGGGTCAGAGCTGCATCTTCAGCCTACCGGGTGGCGGTGAAGGCAGCAAAAAAGAATTTCTATGCTGCCTCCATTGCGTCTGCGGAGTGCTGCCCCAGGAGGCTGTTCCAAGTGGTCCAGAGTCTGGTCGGTCCAGCCGCTCCGGACCCAATGGAACAGTCTAAAGCCCTGTGAGGCTTTAGCGAAGCACTTCGCAGATAAAATTGATCGGATTAGGAGTGGGATATCGTGCGTCATGGACACAGGGAGTGAGCGGGAGGAGGTCAATGGCAGACCGGTTTTGTGGGATCGGTTCTGGCTTCTTCCTTCTGATGAAGTGGACAAGGTGCTTTCATTTGTGAGGCCGACCACCTGCTTGCTTGATCCTTGCCCGTCCTGGCTCATGAGCTGTAGGGAGAGACTGGGTGAGGGGATCAAGGCGGTGGTGAATGCCTCCCTCGAGCAGGGAGTTATGCCATCAGCCCTCAAGGAGGCAGTAATAAGACCGCTTCTAAAGAAGCCCTCCTTGGATCCCCAGGATCTAAACAACTTTCGCCCAGTCTTCAATTTGCCATTTCTGGGCAAGGTGATCGAACGGGTGGTGGGTGCTCAGTTGAAGGCACACTTGGATGAAGCCGATTATTTAGATCCGTGCCAGTTGGGCTTCAGGCCTGGACATGGGACGGAGACGGCCTTGGTCGCCTTGGTGGATGATATGAGGAGGGCTTTGGATAGGGGCGAATGCTCCTTTCTAGTCCTCCTCGATCTCTTAGCGGCTTTTGATACCGTTGACCACGGTATCCTCCTGGACCGCCTGGAGGGGTTGGGCTTGGGAGGCTCTGTATTGCAGTGGTTCCGGTCCTTCCTCTCTGGAAGGTACCAGAGGGTAGTTCTCGGGGAGGAGGCTTCGGACCCTCGGCCGCTCACTTGTGGGGTGCCGCAGGGTTCTATCCTCTCCCCAATGTTATTCAACATCTACCTCAAGCTGCTGGGAGCTATCATCAGGAGATTTGGGGTGCGGTGTCATCAGTATGCGGATGACACGCAGCTCTACCTCTGTTTCAAGTCCTCACCGAGGTTGGCCGTTGAGACCCTGTCCAAGTGCCTGGAGTCAGTGGGTGGCTGGATGGGAAGGAACATGCTGAAGCTTAATCCCGACAAGACCGAGGTACTTCTGGTGGGGGACAAGGGGAGGTTAGGGGATGTTGACCTGGTGCTGAATGGGGTACATCTACCCCTGAAGGACCAGGTCCGCAGCTTGGGAGTCATTCTATACTCCCAGCTGTCCATGGAGGCTCAGGTGTCAGCTGTGAGCCGGGCAGCGCTGTATCAACTCCATCTGATACGGCAGCTGCGCCCCTACCTTCCTAATCATCTGCTCCCATCAGTGGTTCATGCCTTGGTCTCCTCTCGCCTAGACTACTGTAATGCGCTCTACGTGGGGTTACCCTTGAAGACGGTTCGGAAGCTACAGCTGATACAGAACGCAGTGGCTCGCCTGGTTAAAGGCAGCTGTCGCCGGGATCACATCACGCCAGTGCTCAAGGAGCTGCACTGGCTACCAGTTGCTTGCCGAGCCGAATTCAAGGTGTTGGTTTTGACCTTTAAAACCTTATACGGCTCCGGTCCAGTTTATCTCAAGGAGCGTCTCCAGCAACACCAAGTAGGCCGCTCAACAAGATCTGCCACAGACGGCCTTCTCCTTGTCCCTTCAGCCAGAGCAGCTAGACTGGTGGGGACGAGGAAGAGGGCCTTTTCTGTGGCGGCCCCCATACTGTGGAACGCTCTCCCGAGTTACCTCCGCCATGCCCCCTCTCTGATGAGCTTCCGCCGCTCATTAAAAACCTGGCTGTTCAGGCGGGAATATGGGATGGGTTAAGATTTTTTAAAATTTTAATACTATTTTAAATGTATTTTATCTTGTTTTAAATGTATTTTATCTTGTTTTAAATGTATTTTATTTTGTACATCGCCCTGGGTGGCCGGTTGCCGGCCAGATGGGCGATTAATAAATGTAAATAAATAAATAAATAAATGTCTGTAGAGTTATATCTTATGTCCAAAAGGTATTGTGTGTCTTCAGAATTTGAAAGGAAAATAACGTTTTAGCTCTTTGATCCTACTGACTTTCTGTGGAGACATAACCAGAAGTCAGCAGTGACCCAGTTCAGAAATTCAATTCCTGGCATGCTAAACTGTTGTTTAGCAGCCACAAATGACTGACTGGTCCACACACTTCCTCCTCACCCCTTATCTTCTTCCTTCCATGTGTTTACATCCTGGTTTAACTGAGCCACAGATAGCCATTACATCCAAAAAGGGGAACTTTGGTTTAATGTCAGTTTACTAACCAAGATCTTAAAGCAACTTCAAACTGCGGTTTAGGATCCTGGTTAGTAAACAGACATTTAAACAGTTTCCCTTTATGGACATAACAGCTGTGATTTAATTAAATGATGTAAGCATGAAGGAGGGGAGGAGACAAGGGAAGGGGTGAGGAGTAGCACATGGTCTCATTGTTCATTCCTGGCTGCTAAACTGCCAGCTGCTAAACTGGTTAAGCAAGCCAGGAACTGAGCATCTAAACCAGGCCAACCGTTTGTTAGGTGAAAGAATGGAGAGTTAGTATTTGGATACTGTGTGGAGGAAGGCATGGATGCCATCAGTTGTCTCCCCCCCCCCTTTTTTTTCCTTTTGAAAGTGTTAAAAAGTTTGACTTTTATTTAATCATTTTTACATCTGTAGTTCATGGTTGTCTTTGTAGTAGCTGCTGTCCCATTTAGATTTTGTCATAATACAGTGGTTGAAGCACTCGTTCCAATTATTTATTTAGATGATTTAAAAGAACAACATGTCCTGCCAAAGCAAAAGAAAACACTATAGGAACAGGGAAGACTAAGGGAAGAGCCACCTTGAGTCTCAGTATTGGGGAAAAGGGGGGTTATAAATAAATATGATGATGATGATGATGATGATGATGATGATAGGATTAATTTTTAAATAACATGTTATTAATTTAGACACTAAAAAACAGAAAGAAAGAAAATTACTGACAAAAGTTATGACTGTATCCTTTTGAAGCCCATGAACTGGTGCTTACCTCCCTTTATGTACTTTGTTCTAGCCACAGCCAGTGCAATTTGATTTTCAAATTTAGAGGAGAGAAGGGTTCTTGCCCATAACAAAAAAGCCTTAGGTAAAGACGAAATGCATGGGCACTGTCCTGTGCTGCCACTGAGCTCCCACTCATTCTATTGCAGTAGCTAGCACAATGGGGAGTTAGTGCTTCAAAAGGAACCCCAGAAACAAGTGGAAACACCCCTTTCCTGATTGAGACAGGTCAATGGTGCTCCCTTTTGTGAACTCCGCTGACCTGCCCTGTTCCAGAAATGAGTGTTTCCGCTCGTTCCCAGTTCCTTTACAAAGGGCTAGCTCCTCGTTGTGCTAGTGGTGGGTCCCGATGGCACACAGGCAGCATAGGATGCTGCCCCATGCTGGTGACTTGCAATAATAGAACCATCATATGCAATTAACTCCATATTAATTAATCCAGATTATTTTGTAAATGTATTGTTAGCATATTTGTTGGCTGCCTGGTGGGCTGCTTTAATAGGATTCGTTTCAGTTGTATCTTCATTTGTTTATTTGTAAGATTTCTGTCCTGCCCTCAGATGGTATAAAGTTGATTTACAACAGATTAGACCATTCAGTTCAAAGCTATTAATGCCCTCCTTAGTGGTATGGCAGTTAAGAAAGACATTGAAGGAAAGTGATGTTAAAGCCTCTTCCTAACTTCCATGTTTCTGAAGCTTCTGTCCTTAGGGGGCCTGTGATGAACACAGAAGCCCACTTCAAGGAATTGCAAATGTAACTTCCATGTACATTGGGCTTCTTAATGTAAACAGCTTTGGTATATAAATATTTTGAAAAGAGGTATATAATTTTAAATAACCATGGTTTAACATTATGAGAACAAACCACAACAAGGGTCAGGGTCACAGCCTCCCTACTCCCTTCTCCTCCAGCAGCACAGCCATGAGTTTGGAAGCTTTTCCTTTCATTTTAGATTAATCACAGCTTATCATGACATCTGAACCTGGGCAAACTATAGTTAATCTTAACTAGGATTTGTTGAAACAAGCCAGCTTCATAAACTATGGCTTGAATTTGGCTTGTGAGGATAAAATGAGAGGAGGAGGATCATGTATGCCACCTTGGGCTCATTTGAAGAAAGGCAGGATATAAATGTAAAAAATGAAATAAAAATAAACATAGTTAATATTAACCACTGTTTGTCCAGGTACAGACAACATGCTAAACTGCAGTTAATCTGAAGCAGAAGCTTCCGATCTCAGGGCCACATCAGTGAAGAAGAGGGGAAGGGGGAGTGCACAAGCCTAAGGCTCTATGCTAAACTATGATTTAGCATCACAGCCAATAATTAAATCTTGTTCCCAATTGTGTCTGGTGGCCCAGGCTCCTGTAAGATAGCAAGAAGGGAGTCAGGATAACACCAGTTCCTACTGCTGGACTGTTTCCACAATGGTTTCTAATGGCAGCTGCTCTCTTACCTTAGATCTATGTACTCTGTGCTTGGAAGGCAGAAAATAAAATCACTGCATGCAGCTTTGAAAAAGCAGGCCTGCTTAACAGGAGGCTGAATTATAGAGCCTGTGCAATGCCCTGGTGCTTTTTTCCCATCTGACTTTAAAGAGCCAGTTGCTCTTTAAGGCTAAATAGAAATTCCCTGAGAACAGTTCTTAATACAGGCAACCAAATTACATGCATGTGTGAGTCACCAATGTGTTTGCATCAGTTTGTCTCTCTTTACATTGGGAACAATACTCCTTGTTTGTTTACTTAGTTATTATATCCAGTAAATATGCCACATTAGTCTCTGTGTGTCTTAATATTGCAGTCCATCCTCTCTAATACAAACTCCATTCACCACTATCAGGTTCATGTCCCCCAGACATCTGTTAACTCAATTGAAAGAAATCCCTTGATTATTTTTTTTAAAAGGTAATTATTTAAAATTATTCAGAGTCCCCCATGGTATTGTGATAATCGTGGTTGAACTGTGTTGCCAAGTTAATAGCATAATAATATTCTGTTAGTGCACTCCAGTAGAGTGCTGTTATTTATTCTTTCAGCTAGCCATACATTTTTCTCTAGCTGAGGTACTAATCTAAATACTAGTCTTCTAAAATATTTTGAGATTGATATTATTATACTGTATACAGGACATTATTTTCCTTTTCCAGGCTGATTTTCTTACAAACTTTATACAGCAAAAGCATAGCAACATTGCTAGCTGTATACTCAGTCATCTGTTTAATCCTTATCCCCTTCGTATTGTCAATACCCATCTAATTCCACTTTAACAACAGTAATTGGCTGATGGAGTAGCAGATATAGATTTGTTTTCCTGATGACTCCTTGACTTTTTTCCTCTGGTAATACTAATAGAATTCCAAATCCTTACTGGTGTGATCATGTCATGAGTAGGTCAACAGTCATGTCAAGGTCCTATTGGAAACTTCATAGCCAACATCTTAATTTAGACTTAGCTATCCCCCTCCCTTCTATGTGCAATTCTAAGCAATTCTTTCAAGTCTCTCAGTCATTCTATTATAATAGAATTCATTTAATTCAAAAGGAATTAGTTCATGATGTGAATGTATTTGGATCACTGCAGTTCAATAAAAATAAATCTGCGAACATCCATTCTGAATTCTTGATATCTTTCAGCTTGAATGGTAAAATTGTTTATTTACATATTTGTTCCTGTATAAATCGTCCATGTTAGGCAGTTCCCTTTGGATTTTCTGACTTTTACCTAGTAGGGTGACTACTACTTATCACACGCCATCATATTATTTGTCAGAGGATCCCCTGACACCTGCTTAAGTGCTGCTGGGTTCTCAGCAGACTAGTGCCAGTCAATGCAAAAATTTAGTCATTTGAGGTTTCAACTCTTGGTGCTTTAATCCACCAATCACTTCTGTGCTGTGTTGGCCTGTTAACTTCATTGTTGCTTGCTCGGGATCAGTATTTCAGTGAGATATGCTTGCAAGTAAGAATAATTGTGGCTTTAGTGCCATGTATTGTACATTACTCACTTTTGTTATAATTGTATACCTTTGTCACTAAATTCAGCTTTTGCCAACCCGCTTCAAATCATGGTTTCAGGACTAAATTAGATGTGACATCAGAATATCCATATAAAATCCCACCTCCACATCCACCGGAGCTGCTGTTTGCCCAGAATATGAACATAAACATAAGAAAAGCCCTGCTGGATCACATCAAATGCCATCTAGTCGAGCATTCTGTTTCCACAGTGGCCAACCAGATCCCCCAATGGGAAGCCCACAAGAAGGACATGAATTCAATAGCACCCGCCCTTTCATGATCCCTAGTAACTGGTACTCAGAGGCATATTACCTCTGATACTGGAGATAATGTGTAGCCATCATGACTATATGCTTTTTTTTAACCAGATACCTATCCATAAGAGGACCTCTTCTCCCCTTATCCCATGACTGCTAAGTTTGCTCAGTAGTCTTTGGTGAGGGACTTTGACAAAAGCCTTTTGGAAATCTAAGTAAACAATGGCCTGGTTCACACCAGGCCATTGTAAGTAAACAATAATTGTGGCTTTAATGATAACTCAGAGTATGGGTTGAGTATTGGTTATTGAATTGTGGGTTGTTGGTATGTGTAAACCCTGCACTATGGTTTAACTGGGTTGTTAACCAACAACAACCCAGGAAGAGAACCCATGTTTTGTTTTTGGGTCCTCCCACTCCCTGCAGCTCCCCAAATTTGCTCCAGTGGATCCCCCAACACTCCAGATTTGGGGAACTGCAGAGAGAAGGGGAAATCCTTTCAACTAGCAGTTTCTGTTCCATTGGTGCCAGTGTGTAGTGGTTAGAGTGTTGGACTGGGACTGGGTTCTAGTCCCCGCTCGGCCATGAAACTCACTGGGTGATTTTGGGCCAGTCACTGACTCAGCCTAACCTACCTCACAGGGTTGTTGTGAGGATAAAATGGAGAGGAGGAGGATTATGTAAGCCGCCTTGGGTTCCTTTCAGGAAAAAAGGCGGGGTATAAATAGAATAAATAAATAAATAATTCATGCCAGAATTAGGAATACAGTCCTGATAGTTTAAACAATGGGTGGTTCACGATTTGTTGTTGCTGTCACAGTGTTGAAATATATGTTGACACAGTAAAAATACAGAAGTGAATGGTTTTAACCTGGCTTTTAAAAAAAATAGTTAATGCACATCACCTGTCATTTGGCCTAAGCCTTTACTCATAATTTTAATGTTTTCTAAATATCAGGTCAGTAATAATATTTAATCACACTTTTTTGTGTTATAGTTAACAGCCACAGTAGGTTGATACCAAAAGGACATCTACCAGTTTTGACACTGAGAATTAATTATGAAATAAAAGACAGATTTTTGCTCGGGCTAGAATTAGCCTAGCAGTTCAAAATATAAGCAGTCACCTTGGAATCACATAACAGGAAGTGACACCCTTTCTTTGACTATAGGCTAGATAGATCTTGTGCAGTTGAGTTAGACAGATCAGCTGTTTGTCTATTGTATTTGTTGTTCTGTGTAATTAATTTGGGAAATAGTTGTTGCTTTCCTTTGACATTCACTCAGAGTTCATGTGTGTTAAATAATGCAAGGAGCATAACTAGGTTTATTTTTCCCTTGTCTAAATAGGGTCAGATGGTTATCAGAGGTTATTCATTCTTAGTAGAAAAGGGTGACATTCAACATAACTTTTAAATATAGAAAAGTTTCAAAAGACTACCTCTAATGTCTTCAGTACCTTTTAATTACTTTTGCATGTGCTTCTGTCATAAAGTGCTGGCTCTGTATTTTGTTGTTGCTGCTTTCCAGATGACCACAATTATGGGACTGCTTTTAATGTAACTAGCCCTATTTTATAGTAACAAAGACCTCTCCAAATAGCTCATATTGGTTAATACAGAGATGCTTTGTGTTAGTAGACTAATGTTGAGTGCACAAAGAACTATTAGAGGATAAGAAGAGGGCATCTTTTGGATAAGCTGTCCGTATGATGTGAATGATGATAGAACTGCCAGTGGTACAAAAGACACCAGCTAATGTACAGGTTTTTGATTTTAAAAGCACACCTCAATTTGGTGTGTGTGTGTGTGTGTGTGTGTTTAAAGCTCAGTGTTTGTGGGTTGGACACCCAGAAAAACTACCTGTGGCACAACTACATCAATGAAGAGTGTCACAATTTGTATGCTGACTTGTTGTAGTCTTATTTTCAGTGGTCTGTTTGTGTGGACATTTGTGTTTGTGATACCTCATTGTCATAATAACTGCCATAGTTTCTCCACTATGACTTCTATCCCCTGCTAATGTTAAAAGCTTTTCTTGTATAAGAAGAGGGGAATGTTACAATGATCAAATCATTTCTGTCTTACTTGCTATAAAGTGTTGTGGGGGATGAATACCAAAATTTGAGAAAAAGCAGATTAAAAGTTGAATGCTTCTATTCTGCTTTAACACTGGATTCTCTTTCTCTCCTCGCTGGAGCAAGCTTTCCCTTTGTCATCATCTAGCTAGACAGAAGTTAACTCTTTCTACTACGCCCCCTTTATCTAGAAAGGCTTCAAACATAATGGGAACTGTATTCAAATTTTGCTTAACTTTTTTTTTTCCTTTTAAAGAAATAACAATTTTTTTTCCTGATGGAATTGAAACATACCCTGATTTAGTGTGATAAACAGGAGGAATGTGACAGAGGTGTTCTCGGTTCCATTAGAGTTTCTTCATTGTCCCCACTACATATGAGCGAGGAGTTTGTGCACTTGTCTGGCCACTTCATTGTAACTCTCATATCAGGAATTCAGACTTCCTGCTGTAGAGGAAAACTTGAGACATTTCTGCTTTTATGTCTGGCATGAAAATTGCACCTCTGGTGATCTTTTAATGTTTTATCTTTCTGACAGAATTCTTGTATGCTCACAACTTTTGGAGTCAAATCAGCTGTGGTTAGTAGGGTTGTACACAGTTGTTAAATCATGAGCAGCTCTGCTGCGCTCCACCCCATGCTTCAGGGGTTTGAACAGTATATTAGGAAGGCTGGGGTGGGGGGTGTCCCCATTTATTTATTATTGTTTGGGAATGGTTCTTCACTGTCAGGACAGCCCGTTCTGCTTCCCCCTTACTGCAAGAGGTTTGTGGACTACAAGTAATGTGCTAATAAGAGGTTTGTGGACTACAAGTAATGTGCTAATAAATTTTACTACAAAGCAATGCCGGAGAATTGTGGCCCCTTATCTAGAAGGTATGACATGGTGAGCCGCTTTAGCACAGTAATCACTCTTTCCACGATCATGCTCTGTAGTATTGCTATCTCCAAGTAGCGGGAATAGTAGTCAGCCATGTTCAAACATAATGATAGTCCAGGATACCTAGTTTAGTGTGTTTACTGTGAATGTGCAGTGTGCGGGTGCATGCAGCCCATTCGATCCCCCTTTTGTGTTATGATAAGCAAATGCTTCCTGGTTAGTTTTACTTACGCACACAAAGTGAAGAGCAAAGCAGAACCAAATGAGCTGCATACACCAGCACACCACTGATTCTCATAGTAAACTAGGATAAGCCAGACAACCTGGCTTATCATTATGTGCTAATATGGCCAATGACAACAAGATAAATGGAGTTTTTCAAAGTAAGTAGATCAGCTGCCAACATTTGCTATGGATGCTCTGGTAATTCCATTGTGATACAGGTTAGTGGAACTGAACGGTACTAAGTGCAAGCCTAGCAACTAGCTACCCAGGTCTGTATATCTTCATTTATAGAGGGCCACCAAACTGTCTGACAAGCTTGGGATAGACATTTTGTAGTGCCCTGGTGAGTTTGGTGATAATGCTGGTAGAATCATTACTGTGTTTTGACACATGAGTAACTTCTTGACAGCATGAAGATTGAGTCCCTCATGTTGATATTTAGCCAGCTTGGAGTCTCTGAATTTTTCATCCATCTAAGGATTTTTAAATCTTTGTCACACAAGCCTCTTGTGCTTCCAGCATCATTGTTTACAGAGAGGCAGATAAGGTTATCCCATCTGCAGTGAAATTCACATAGACAGCAACTTGTTGTTCGTGACGTAATTCACTTGGATATAATGGTGCTCATGACAAAGTATCTGCTGCCATTAATTCCTTCCCAGAGATACGTACAGTGCTGTAAGTGAGTTTTGTCATCCAGAGTCTAAATCTTTGGACCCTTGGGAGAAGTTTGTCTCCTAGAAGGGGATACAAGAGGCTTATGATCTGTTTGTAGGGTAAATGTCAAGCCAACAAGGCATGTTCTTAGGTGTTTACATGTCCATATCACTGCCAGGACCTCTTTTTCAGTTTGTAGGTATCTTATTTCTGCTGGTGTGAGTGGTCTTGAGACCAAAGCGATTGGACCCCAATGCCCTGTGCTTTGTCATTGATGTAACACTCCTCCCATCCTAACGATGAAGCATCCACAGCAGCTCATGTCTCCCATATAAGGTCATACTGGGCTAGTACTAGGGATGAACTGAGTATATTTTTATTTAATTGGAAACTGATTATAGTGAGCCCCAAATTCATGTGTTCTTCTAACTTAATAAGTTTTGTAGTAGTTTTGTGATCATTGCTAAGTTTAGTACAAAATGACCCATGTATGTAGCCATTGCAAGAAATTTGTGCAGTTGCTAAATATTAGTGGGCTCTAGTAAGTCATTGCTTGCAACAACCTTTGAGGGCTCTCTGACTGCCTTCCTTGTGGTGTGATCCAGTTCCCAGGAATATAAGTTGACATTCCATAGAAGTGCACTTCCAGTTAAGTGTAACTTCCTCATCTTGGAATTTCTGGAGTGTGCTGGTCAGTCTTTCATCACAGTGTAACTTTGTAGTGCCAAACACTAAAACGTCATCAGCATCACAGAGAGCACCTTCAAGGCCATCTAGCATTTGTGACGTCCGAAGCTGGAAAACTTCTGAGGCAGAGAGCCCAAAGAGTAATATCTTAAAGAGATATTTCCCCAATGGGGTGAATAAAATTATTAATTTAGATCAGGGGTCTTCAAACTACGGCCCGCGGGCCGGATCCAGCCCGGCGTGCCCTTTCATCCGGCCTGGTGGCCGATCCGTGCCCGAACTGGACCAGCCCGTGTCCGCGCAGGCTCTCCGCCGCCCGCATGGGCTTGCCAATTTTTCTTCGCTCTCCGGAGAGAGCCGCCCGCCCGCGCTGGTCCCGTTGCGTCACTTCCGGCGGTGGAAGTGACACGACGGGACCCTGCTCCGTCATGCTGGACCCCCGCGCTCTGTTTTTGGCAGGGGAAACCAGGGCAACGGGGCTGTTTAAGCCCTGTTGCCCTGGTTTCCCCTGCCAAAAACAGAGCGCGGGGGTCCAGCGCGACGGAGCGCAGCAGGATGACGCGGCTCTGGCGGCGGCACACATGGTGCAGAGCACATTGCCCGGCAGGGGGTGGGGGCTGCACCTTTCCTGCCTTCTTCTGAGTGTGGCGCTCGAAGCGATCAGAGGGCACGCGGCAGCGGCAGCTTGAGAGGCTCCAATTAGGCGACCGGCAGGGCGGAGGTAACTTATGAAACTTCCCTCGGGCGGGGGTGGCAGAGCAAGCCTTGAGGTTTCTCTGAGCTGGAGGGGAGAAAGGAGGAGCGCCGGCTGCTGGCGCCGCTTTCCTGGGCCCCTCTCCATACGGGGAGGAAGGAAACCCAAGCGAGCAATTGGAGAAAGGCAGCGCGCCCCTGTTGCTTACCCAGAGACGCGGCTCAGGTGCGTTGCTGAGGAGGCATGGCTGAGGGAGTGAGGAAGGCGTTGGACCCCCGTTGCGAGTGAGGGGAGGGCCAGGCCATGGGGGGGGCGTCCCTCCGAGAGGGAGCGGGCAGGTTCGAGTCTCTTCTCGTTCTCTTGAGAAGGGCGGGGGGTGGGCGCGGTTTGTGCATAGAGATCCGCTTTCCCCAACTTTACGCCCTCCAAATTATAGGAATTGTGTTGGACCCCCAGCCTGGCACGCTCCAGGTGTGTTGGACCACAACTCCCATAACCCCCCAGCCAGTTGTAGTTCAACATCTGGAGGGTGTCAGGTTGTTGTTCTACACATGCTGGCTGGGGGACTATGGGAATTGTAGTCCAACACATCTGGAGGGTGCCAGGTTGTAGTAGTTCATCACATGCTGGCTGGGGACTATGGGAATTGTGGTATAGCTTGCTGGGGGATTATGGGAGTTGCAGGACAACACATCTGGAGGGCCCCCAGGTTGTGGAAGGCTGGTATAGATATATAACTATTGCCAGGGGGTCCTTCAAGATTCTTGCTGCAACCTGCTTGCTTCTGCTCTCTGGGGACACAAATGAAGAGGAAGGAATCCTAGTGGATAGGAATGCAATGAGGCTTTCGTTTTTTCAGTTTGAATAAGATATGTGCAGTGTACAAATCAAGCTTTTCTATACCTTTTTAAAATTTTATGTATTTCAATTTTAGACAGCAAATTAATTTATAATTAATTTATAATAACTTTCCATTTTATCAAGTAAAAAAAAAGGACCCGGGTCCTTTTTTTTTTACTTGATCCATTCGTTCATATTTTTTTCAAACTATAGTCCGGCCCCCCAACAGTCTGAGGGACAATGAACTGGCCCTCTGTTTAAAAAGTTTGAGGACCCCTGATTTAGATGATTACTCAGCTAAGGAAATCTGCCAGAGCCCTGTCTTAGCATCAAGTTTTGTTAAAACTGTGTGTCCTGCTAATTCTGCTGTACAGTTGAAGATAGGATGTGCTTCTCTAAGAAATGTATTTGTTCAGCTGTGGCAAATCAACAGAAATCCTAATCTTGCCACTGGTGTTGGCACAGTCACCATCCTAGCACACGAAGGTATAGGCTCTGTAATCCTCATGATCCCTCCCATTATTATCAGCTCTTCTTTTACGTTATCTGTCAGTGGCAAAGGCTCATGCCTGGGTATAGTTATGGCAGGGGTAGGCAAACTGGTACCCTCCAACTACTTTGGACTACAGCCAGCATGGCCAATGGTCAGGAATTATGGAAGTTGCAGTCCACCAGCTTGCCTTCCCCTGAGTTATGGTGTAGGGAACCACATCTGCTTTCAGATATATTTTATAATCACCTGACATTTTCCCAAGATCCTTAAAAACTGAAGGGTACATTGTCCAGTAATGTGTCAGTGATGTCTGATCTGCTTCAGCCAGTCTCTGGACAAGTTGCAAAGCTTTAACTGCCGGTAACTAATGTGAAGGAGGCTGATCTTACACCAACCCTGCCGGGCAGGCCACAGTCCCAAAGTTCCCTGGACTGGCACACACCTCCCAAGGTCCCATACACCAAACTGGTGTAGCAGCCCCAACCTTTCAAAAAGGAACACACACCAAGATTAAGTTGGAGACTTTATTAAAAGTAAAAATAACAAATTAGTCAGTGTAGGGTCTCCAAGTGTCCAATATAAGTAAAATAATCCCTTATAAGAAAGGGCTAAAAGAAGGTAAAGGGGAAAAGGGGGTGAGGTAGTTGTTGTGAGGAAAAGGGAATGGGAATAAAAAGGGACTCTAAAAGAACATAAAAACAAACCCCAAGAGTCTGCAAGAACAAAGCAAGTCAAACCAGGCCTAGCTTTTCTTAGCTACCCTGTCAGAGTGGCATACCTGCCCAGATGGAACTTCCCAGCATCCACGCCCCAATGGAAGAACACTGAAGCCTTTTCCCCTAGCTCCTTTATTGTCACCAGGGTCCAGTTTCCCGCCCAGCGTTCACCAATCCTGTCTCCCTAACTGTCGAAGGAGGGCCCCCCGCCCTTTCCCAGCTGTAGACACTTTCTCATGACTTCATCCCAATTAACGCCTGACCTTGCTTCCCAGCTCTGCAGCTCACCCTTATCTCCCAGGTGCTCCCAAACAGCCTCCCAGTACATTCCAAAGACTACAGTAAAAATCCGTTAGCTAAACAGCAATGGGGGGGGGAGGAAGGGACGTCTAACAGGGTTTCTTCTAAAGTCTCAGCTACTACAAGTCCCATCTTCACATCCCCCCTTTTAAGGAGATGAGACTGGGAGGGAATTCCTGCCAGACCTCATCTTCTACTTATTCTTCAGTGTGAATCCGAGACAAGCTATCAGCCAATACATTCTCCCTCCCCTTAATATGAACTACGGAAAATGTATAATCTTGTAAGGCCAGACTCCACCGTAACAATTTCCCATTCGAATTTTTCATTTTGTTTAGCCAACACAAAGGAGAGTGATCCGTCTGTAATTGAAACGACCTTCCCCAAAGGTAAGGCCGTAATTTCCCCAAAGCCCACACAATGGCTAAACATTCTTTTTCAATGGTGGACAAATTTCTTTCCCGAGGGATCAACTTTTTACTCAAATAGGCCACTGGCAGCAGTTGCCGATCCGGTCCCTCCTGTAACAGCACACCCCCAACCCCAGTTGCCGATGCATCTGTTTGTAACACAAAAGGAGAAGAAAAGTCAGGGGCTCTCAGGATAGGTGCTGCCGTTAATTTGTCTTTAAGAAGGTCAAAGGCCTGCTGGCACCTTACTGTCCAAATTACTCGCACTGGTTTTCTTTTCTGACACAAGTCCGTCAAAGGCGCAGCGATAGTACTGTAATGGGGTACAAATCTCCGATAGTAGCCAGCTAGCCCCAGAAAAGATTGAACTTGTCTCTTAGTTTGGGGCACAGGCCAATCTCGGATGGCTTCCAGCTTTGCTTCTAGAGGCTTAATATTTCCACTCCCCACCCTATGGCCAAGGTACACCACCTCCCCCAAGCCAAATTGACATTTCTGAGCTTTCACTGTTAACCCAGCTTCTGTAAGCCGCTCAAACACTTGCCGAAGATGATCCAGATGCTCTTCCCAAGTCTGCGAAAAAATGGCTAAATCATCTAAATAAGCACAGGCAAAGGCCCCCAGCCCATTCAACAGTTTATCCATTAAACGCATGAAGGTTAAGGGCGCCGATTGGAGCCCAAACGGCAAGACGGTGAATTCGAATAGCCCTTTATGGGTAACAAAAGCAGTTTTAGGGGCATCCTCTTCCGCCAGAGGCACCTGCCAGTATCCCTTAGTCAAGTCCAAAGTGGTAATGTACTTGGCTGTTCCCAATTGTTCTATCAGATGGTCTGCTCTGGGCATGGGGTAGGGGTCTAGATGTGTCAATTCATTAATTTTTCTAAAATCTATACAAAATCTCACTTCTTGGGACTGCTTCTTGCTCACCAGTACAATAGGAGAAGACCACATGCTCTGGGACGGTCTAATAACACCCAGATCTAACATAGACTGTAATTCTTGTTCAATAATTTCTGCATGTCGGCCGGTAGCTCGATAGGGATAGGAGCGCACGGGGGCATGTTCCCCTGTCGGAATGGCATGTTGTACTAACGTCGTTCTCCCTGGAATGCTGGAAAACAAAGGAGCAAAATCTGTAATTAATTGCTGCAATCCTTGGCGTTGCTGTAGGGGCAAAGTTAAAGGCCAGGGTATTTCTTCTATCCCTCCTTTCTGTTGACATTCTTCTAACAGATCCAAAGGCCCATCCAGCTCTTCGGGCCCAGGCTGAAGGGGAAACACAAAATCTTTCTGGTCCACATCCTCTTCGCCTGCCGGCAATAAATCTTTTCTCTGCTGTTTAGCTGACTCTGGCTCTGCTGGGTCTCCATCCCCCTCCCCTGCCCGTCTGTCCGTAGCTGTCGCCTCTCCCTCAGCCGGGGGGCAAGATTCTACTATCGGGGCAGGGAATGCGGGGTCTGGGGAGGCCTGCTTCTTCTTAATTGTCTGACTCCGAGTCACCGCTAAAACAGGGGCTTGACTGGCCAAAAAGCCAGATCATTTCCAATAAGAAACGTAGTAAATTCAGTTTCATGTACTAACAAGTCCAATTCTCCTTTCCAGTTTTTGTATTCTAACGGTATTCTAGCCAAAGGCATGGCAATGGGGGGAGAGTTATAAGGAGTGATGGTAAAAAATTGTCCCTCTAGCATCTGTCCTGGCTTCACCAGACTCCGGTCAATAGCGGAAAGGGCAGCCCCACTGTCTCTCCAACCCTGTCCCCATTGCCCATTAATTTTAAGAGACTCACAGAATTGTAGCTGGCTCCACTTGACTTGTCCCGGTTGAACCAAAGCCATCGCCGGCTCCTTTCTCTTCCGTGACGGTGAATGCCGGGCCGCTACTCCATTTCCCGGGATACGTGGGGCTGGATCTTCTCCCTCTCCCTCGCTGACCTCACTCCAATCTGAGGCTTCTCCGGGGGAGTCATCGAGAGGCACCGGTCTCACAGCACCCACTTTAGCAGCTGTTTCTTTTTGCAACTTGGCCTTTAATTTGGGGCAGTCTCGACGCAGATGCCCTTCCGATTTACAATAGAAGCATCCGGTCGTCGTCGGGGTTGAAGTAGCTTTGGGCCCGATTCCTCCTCCAGTTGGATTGGATGTTTCACTCTTCCCGCCGCCTCCCGCTGGCTTGGCTGGGGTGGTTCGATTGCTGCTTCCCCCCTTCCGATAAACTCCCATCTGGTCCGCAAGCAGCGCCGCTTGCCGGAGGTTGGTGGGCCGCTGGTCACTCACCAGCGCTGCCCTTCCTTCGGGGAGAACGGCATAAAACTGTTCTAAGGCCACCAGCTCCCGCAAATCTCGAAAGGAGACAGCTTGAGCCGTCTCCAGCCATAAATCCAGGGACCTCCGCAGCCTTGTTGCCGTGGAGACAAAACCCTCACCGGGCTCAGCCTTAATCTCTCTGAACCGTTGCCGACACCTCTCGGCCGAAAGGCAAAAAGTTTGTCTGACCAGTTCTTTAAACTGTCCATAATTATGCGTATCCTCTCGCGGGACGCTGTACAACAATTGAGCCAGAAAGCCTGAGGCTCGTGATCGAAGGGCCGACATCCAGCTGCCACGGGGAATACGCTCATCTTCGCAGGCAATTTCAAACAAGCCCAAATATTCCAGCGCATCCTGCCCCTCATGGAAACGAGGCAGGTCCTTGAAGTTTGGCTTCTCAGGACGAACAGTTCCAGTGTGTTTTGCCAACTGGTTCTGCAGAAGGTCAACTTGCTTTTGTAATTCTCTTTCTCTGGATGTAGGCCTGGGGCGAGACAGGTCGTTTCGTCTCTCTCTCTCCTTGGAAGTAGATCTGGGACGAGACAGATTCGGGATCCTCCGAGTCCGCCGGAGGAGAACCGCTGTCGCTCCCTCCTCCTCTCCCTGGTCACTGCCACTGCCCGTGCTCCACCTCCGAGACCTGGGGATCTCCCCTCGGCCCCTAGGTTCCACCATCCAGTCTGCCAAGCGAGATGGGATCGACACCCTTCTCTCTTCGCCCTCTGCGCCTTCCCAATCGACAGTCACTTCAATAGGAGGGGCGACTCGAGGAGCCTCAACTGGTAAAATGTCCTCCCGGTCCAACACCGGCAGATCGTCTGCCGCCTCTGCTCCCAGCAGGGGTCGGTCCTGATCCAACAGAGCAGACTCCATTTCTGCCCTAACAACTTTTCCCTATCTGGAAAATAACAAACCTTTGCCTGGTTTGACAAACAAATGTTCCTCAGGTGGGCTGCAAAATCCGACCGCTAAGCCACCATGTGAAGGAGGCTGATCTTACACCAACCCTGCCGGGCAGGCCACAGTCCCAAAGTTCCCTGGACTGGCACACACCTCCCAAGGTCCCATACACCAAACTGGTGTAGCAGCCCCAACCTTTCAAAAAGGAACACACACCAAGATTAAGTTGGAGACTTTATTAAAAGTAAAAATAACAAATTAGTCAGTGTAGGGTCTCCAAGTGTCCAATATAAGTAAAATAATCCCTTATAAGAAAGGGCTAAAAGAAGATAAAGGGGAAAAGGGGGTGAGGTAGTTGTTGTGAGGAAAAGGGAATGGGAATAAAAAGGGACTCTAAAAGAACATAAAAACAAACCCCAAGAGTCTGCAAGAACAAAGCAAGTCAAACCAGGCCTAGCTTTTCTTAGCTACCCTGTCAGAGTGGCATACCTGCCCAGATGGAACTTCCCAGCATCCACGCCCCAATGGAAGAACCCTGAAGCCTTTTCCCCTAGCTCCTTTATTGTCACCAGGGTCCAGTTTCCCGCCCAGCGTTCACCAATCCTGTCTCCCTAACTGTCGAAGGAGGGGCCCCCGCCCTTTCTCAGCTGTAGACACTTTCTCATGACTTCATCCCAATTAACGCCTGACCTTGCTTCCCAGCTCTGCAGCTCACCCTTATCTCCCAGGTGCTCCCAAACAGCCTCCCAGTACATTCCAAAGACTACAGTAAAAATCCGTTAGCTAAACAGCAATGGGGGGGGGAGGAAGGGACGTCTAACAGGGTTTCTTCTAAAGTCTCAGCTACTACAAGTCCCATCTTCACAACTAACAATTATACTGCAAAATTCTGGGTCATGTAAGTTTCTTGTTCTATACTTTTTCCTTGTGCTATCATTTTTGCATAAAAGATCCAAAAATGTTGAGGGCAACATTGGGGGACAAGGAGGGGGAGTGGCTGTTATCTACCGGGAGTCCTTGGTCCTTACCAGACTCCCTCTCCGGGAGACCAAGTTTATTGAGTGCATGTACTGGAGGTTGGGTCCCAAGGGCAGTCTGGGGATTCTGCTCGTGTACCGTCCACCCCGCTGCACGACAGACTGCCCTGGCCGTGGTGCTGGAGGTGGTCTCTGATGTGCGTGTGTTGTCCCCCAGGCTATTGGTGCTGGGGGACTTCAACGTGCATTCGGGGGCTGCCCTCACGGGGGCACTTCGGGACTTCATGGAGACCATGGCTTCCTGGGAGCTGCACCCTGTATTAACTGGACCTACCCATGTAGCCGGTCATGCACTGGACTTGGTTTTTGTTTCTGGAGAGGGGGGAAATGATCTGGAAATCGGGGGTATATCCACCACCCCCTTGTCATGGTCAGATCACTATCTGGTGGGGTTGGATTTCTCGATGCCACAACCCCTCTGCAGGGGTGAGGGACCTATTAGGATGGTCCGCCCCAGGCGTCTTATGGATCCAGATGGATTCCTGAACGTGCTTGGGGAATTGGAGCACACAAACGGTAGCTCGGTCGAGACCCTGGTGGACGACTGGAATGCTGCAATCACCAGGGCATTAGACCGAGTTGCCCCGAAGCGCCCTCTTCGCCTAAACAGAGCTCGCACGGCGCCATGGTTCACTCCGTCACTGCGAGCTCTGAAACGAGGTGAGAAGGCTAGAGCGCAGATGGCGTAATTCCCGCTCCGAAGACGATCGAACACGGGTCAGAGCTGCATCTTCAGCCTACCGGGTGGCGGTGAAGGCAGCAAAAAAGAATTTCTATGCTGCCTCCATTGCGTCTGCGGAGTGCTGCCCCAGGAGGCTGTTCCAAGTGGTCCGGAGTCTGGTCGGTCCAGTCGCTCCGGACCCACTGGAACAGTCTAAAGCCTCCTGTGAGGCTTTAGCGAAGCACTTCGCAGATAAAATCGATCGGATTAGGAGTGGGATATCGTGCGTCGTGGACACAGGGAGTGAGCGGGAGGAGGCCAATGGCAGACTAGTTTTGTGGGATCGGTTTCGGCTTCTTCCTTCTGATGAAGTGGACAAGGTGCTTTCATCTGTGAGGCCGATCACCTGCTTGCTTGATCCTTGCCCGTCCTGGCTCATTATGAGCTGTAGGGAGAGACTGGGTGAGGGGATCAAGGCGGTGGTGAATGCCTCCCTTGAGGAGGCAGTGATGCCATCAGCCCTCAAGGAGTCAGTAATAAGACCGCTTCTAAAGAAGCCCTCCTTGGATCCCCAGGATTTAAACAACTTTCGCCCAGTCTCCAATTTACCATTTCTGGGCAAGGTGATCGAGCGGGTGGTGGGTGCTCAGTTGAAGGCACACTTGGATGAAGCCGATTATTTAGATCCGTGCCAGTCGGGCTTCAGGTCTGGACATGGGACGGAGACGGCCTTGGTCGCCTTGGTGGATGATATGAGGAGGGCTTTGGATAGGGGCAAATGCTCCTTTCTAGTCCTCCTCGATCTCTCAGCGGCTTTTGATACCGTTGACCACGGTATCTTCCTGGACCGCCTGGAGGGCTTGGGCTTGGGAGGCACTGTATTGCAGTGGTTCCAGTCCTTCCTCTCTGGAAGGTACCAGAGAGTAGTTCTCGGGGAGGAGGCTTCAGACCCTCGGCCGCTCACTTGTGGAGTGTCACAGGGTTCCATCCTCTCCCTGATGTTATTCAACATCTACCTCAAGCCACTGGGAGCTATCATCAGGAGGTTTGGGGTGCGGTGTCATCAGTATGCGGATGATACGCAGCTCTACCTCTGTTTCAAGTCCTCACCGAGGTTGGCCGTTGAGACCCTGTCCAAGTGCCTGGAGGCAGTGGGTGGCTGGATGGGAAGGAACATGCTGAAACTGAACCCCGACAAGACCGAGGTACTTCTGGTGGGGGACAAGGGGAGGTTAGGGGATGTTGACCTGGTGCTGAATGGGGTACATCTCCCCCTGAAGGACCAGGTCCACAGCTTGGGGGTCATTCTAGACTCCCAGGTGACCATGGAGGCTCAGGTGGCAGCTGTGAGCCGGGCGGCGCTGTATCAACTCCATCTGATACGGCAGCTGCGCCCCTACCTTCCTAATCACCTGCTCCCATCAGTGGTTCATGCCTTGGTCTCCTCTCGCCTAGACTACTGTAACGCGCTCTACGTGGGGTTACCCTTGAAGACGGTTCGGAAGCTACAGCTGGTACAGAACGCGGCGGCTCACCTGGTTAAAGGCAGCCGCCGGCGGGATCACATCACGCCAGTGCTGAAGGATTTGCACTGGCTACCAGTTGCTTGCCGAGCCGAATTCAAGGTGTTGGTTTTGACCTTTAAATCCCTATACGGCTCCGGTCCAGTCTATCTCAAGGAGCGTCTCCAGCAACACCAATTGGGCCACTCAACAAGATCTGCCACGGATGGCCTTCTCCTTGTCCCTTCAGCCAGAGCAGCTAGACTGGTGGGGACGAGGAAGAGGCCCTTTTCTGTGGCGGCCCCCGTACTGTGGAACTCTCTCCCGAGTAACCTCCGCCGTGCCCCCTCTCTGATGAGCTTCGATCGCTCATTAAAAACCTGGTTATTCAGGCGGGAATATGGGGTGGGTTAAGATTTTAAAATTTTTATATTGTTTTAAATGTATTTTATTGTTTTTATTCTATGTACATCGCCCAGGGTGGCCGGTTGCCGGCCAGATGGGCGATAAATAAATATTAATAATAATAATAATAATTATATATTATTATTATTATTATTATTATTATTATTATTTGGTAGAAGGATGAGAATTCCATGTTTGTGTGAGTTTAAGTACGTTTTTGGTACAGCTGTATCTCCTGCTATTTTAAAGGAAAGTAGGTGACCACTGACATGTATCTCGGTCATCCAGACATCCATGTCAGGTGCTAGTTGAGTTCTCCAAGAAATGTATTTTTTTAAGCTGACGTTTGTTTATTTATTATATTTATATCCCACCTTTTTTCCTGCAAGGAACCCAAGGCAGCTTACATAATCCTCCTGCTCCTCTCCATTTTATCCTCACAACAACCCTGTGAGTTAGGTCATGACCTCCTCTGAAAGATTTTGTTCAGATGACTGCTGTGAAAGCTACTCATCGTGCTTGCTATATGTGTGCCCATCTTTTGATGATGGTGGTGATGGTGATGGTGATGGTGATGGTGATGATGCCCTCTCTCTGCAATATGAAGAACATCTCAGTCTTTTTCTGCTGAATTTAGGGTTGAGAGCGCTTCTCATTTCTCTTTGTTGCTGCTTGACCAACTTGGACTGACGAGCTCATATAACAGCCTTTTGAAGAGTTAAAGCAGAATCCAGTTGTGGCAACATATCATGAAAACCTATTACAAGAGGGTCTGTGATGAGATCTTCTTTAAGAATACCATATTCACAGGAATCTGCTAGAGTGTACAAGGACATGATAAAACTGTCTACAGGTTCTGAGGGTCCTTGACTGTAGAGGTTAAATCTAGCCTGCTCATAAATCACATTTTTGTCCCCATGAAATGGCCTGTAAAGGCTTCCACTACTTTACTATTCTAAATTTCATGCTATTCAGAGAGTGGTACTGACATCATGATTTCATCAGCCTGATCTCCCATGGGTCCTTCCATGTAAAATCAACCCCCAAAAATGAAAAATTTACCTCACCATCTGCGATTTTTTTTAAAAAAAACTGGCATACTGGTAGACCAGCATGAGAAATGAACATACACCAAATTATAGGTCATTATACCTCACGGTTCAAAAGTACAGTGTGCTCAAAAAATGCCCCAAACACGATTTTTCAGCATTTGTGACTACACAAAAAGTATCATAACTTCCTTCAGAATTGACCTAGAAAGTAAATCATGGTGTCATATGAAAGCTCTCGAACTTCCCTTTTATTTGATATGTAACATGAAGCATGTATGTGAAATAAAATATTCAAGGTCATAGTTTCTTTAATTTGACCTTGAATTCCAAAAAAACCAAATGTTTTTTTTTTGCTGATTTTTTTCCTCAGATAATCCATGTTTAGCTTGAGTATATGTACCGATTTCCAGAACGGGGTTCCGAACAGTTCAGAAGATGTGAATGTTCTTATACATGCACAGTACCTCCCTACAATAACTTCATCCCCTTATACACACTTAAAACAGAATTTTTTGGAGGGAAAATAAACTTAAGCCCGCCCCCTCCCTTCCGGAGCTTCCGGGGCCTTCAGGCTGAAACCAAACCAGGCATGGGTAGGCCTCAAACCTTCACAGAGATATATCTCTTTGGATGTCTACATTAAATCAAGCTTTATTCACAGATTCTGATAAGAAAGAAAAAGGCAGACCTGAAGCCGTGACAAGTGCCGACCCCACTTCTGCTGCAATAGGTTCATGACTTTTCAAATTGTTCAGTTCTTGCACACCATTTCTACAGGTAGCGTAACTAAGATCTATAATTTCCCTGATGGTGCAGCTGCACAGTATAAAAACGGTAAAAACTTCAACAACTTAAGTAAGCATAAGTCAGATTTCGGTCTCGATGCAGAATGGCACTTCTTTGCCACATCGCATGGAAAAGGGCCTTGTGATGGTTTGGGTGGCACTGTGAAAAGGTTAGCTGCTCGAGCAAGTTTGCAGCATCCGTATGAAAAACAAATCATGACCCCTCATCAGCTCTTTGATTGGGCAAAGGAGAACATCACACAGGTTGCATTTCAATACACCACAAGTAAAGATTATGAACTGGAAGAAAAGTTTCTGAAATGTTGCTTCGAGAATTCAAGACGATTCCTGGGACACAGAAAATTCACTCTGTAATTCCATTAACAAAACACACTGTTGCTACTAAAAGATATTCATTTCAGTGCGAATCCAGAAAAGAGACCGTGACTATTAAAGAAGGAGAACTGGAATTGCAAGAAATATGAGGATTTGTTACATGCGTTTATATCTCACAATGGTGGTTAGGTTGTGTTTTACAAACACATGATCAGAGAGCAGAAGTGTTAGTGAGCTTTCTTCATCCAGCTGGACCAGCAAAATCATTTATGTATCCAGATAAACAAGATGTCCTATGGATACCATCTTCAGATGTTTTGACAAAAGCTGATCCTTGTTGGCTAACAGGGCGCTTCTATACACTAACAGACAAAGAGTGTCAAGCAGCAACTTCAAGACTAGAAACTACTGTTATGAAAAGCTCCTTAATTTAGGACTTGTTAACAAAATGTTAGCAAGTAATATTTGAACTGCATAAAATCTGATCAGCATATATAAAAGTAAAATGGAAAATTTCATCTATGCACAATAATGGTTTTTCAAGCCCACATCTAAGTAAATCAAAAAAACCTATGCTAGTAAGAGTCCCATTTTTGAAATCAAGTACATGTTTCCAGGGATATTTATTTATTTATTTATTTATTGTATTTACATCCCACCTTTTTTTCCTGAAAGGAACCCAAGGCGGCTTACATTATATTACCCTCCTCCTCCTCTCCATTTTATTCTCACAACAACCCTGTGAGGTAGGTTAGACTGAGAGTCAGTGACTGGCCCAAAGTCACCCAGTGAGTTTCGTGGCTGAGCGGGGACTAGAACCCGGATCTCCCGAGTCCCAGTCCAACACCCTAACCACTACGCCACACTGGCTCTCAGTGTTAAACGTTATTTAAAACAAAAGGAGTTTTTTGTCATTATTCAAGGTCAAACTTCTGTATATTTATTTGAAAAAAATAAAATGAACATGTTTTCCCCAAGCATACTGGTGAGTACCTTTTTTAAAGTACCGGTACATATTTTAAACCTCATTCTTCTGAAAACAATAGGCCCTGCAACTTATTTTTTAATAAGCAGAACAAGTTCACCAAATCTGAAGCAATTTGCTTTCAGTTGGAAATATTCTTTGATTTCATACCAGAATGACCACCCAGAGGAAGTATCATTATTCTACACAAAATGTCAGAAGTATGCTATTGTGAATAAGAATACCTAATTTAGAGCTGCACAATTATGACAGGGTAGCTTGTACTTGTGCACAATATTTTATTCAAAACCTAAGTGATAATGCATATTTTCTTAAGATATGTACAGTGAGATAGCAATTCATATGAACTATGACGCATACACACAGAGCGCCCCAAAAGATGTAACTCGTTTTCTGTTAAGAACCCCATTTTGAAAATTGGTACATGTATTAAGCACTGTCAGATGAAATACTAAAACAAAAATCATGGAGAATTTTTTTTAGTTTTTGCAGAATTCAAGGTCAAATTTTACTATTTGACCTTGAATGTATATTTATTCCAAAAAACCACTTATGTTACATATCAAATGAAAGAGCATTTCAAAGGCTTTCCATCAACACCATGATTAACTTTCTAGGTTCTGTAGAACTGGAATTACTGTAATTTTAATGTTGTCCGACACACAAAAATTAACATTTTTCTTCATATTTTTGATTGCCATATCTCCAAAAGTTTTTGTCCCAGAAGTCTAATCTTTGGAGCAGCTTATTTTCTCAGCAGACCCAACAAGTTCACCAAGTTTTTTCAAAATCGGTGATGGTCAGGTAAATTCATTGGTTGATTTTACATGGAATGACCCCCATAGAATTGATTAAAGTACTCACTCGGTAAGATTCTGGTTTTGTATGTAAACAGGAGACTTCTCTGAATCAGTCGAAACACCTAAACCACTTAGCCCATATTCTGGGGCACTGAAAATCAAACTGCTCTGGTGGTGTAATCCTGAATAGTTCTGTTCTGTCTGGGGCTACAGTGTGCTGTGATGTGCAGTCCGTTCCTGCCGCAGTTTGTTTTGTCATTCCAGTATTGTTCCTTTACACTTATCCTTTCCCCACCCCCCCACCCCTTCACTAGGCCTCAGTATACAACCAATGCTGCTATGTTCTTCCTGGTATTTTTTGAGCATCTGATGGGTTTAAAAGATATTGGGCTTCATCTTAATTTGCAGAACCTGGTCCTGTTGAAGTGGCCAGATTCAACCACTTCTAACACCATGTATTAAAACAGCTGAGACGGGTCTGACTTGTTCAAATGCAAGCCAAGCTGTCCCTTCCTGATGATATCCTAGCTGGACAGAATTTAGCTCCTTCTACTACATTAGCATTACGTGTACATTCATGCCAATCAGAACTTGAAACCAGAATTTAAAGTTTGTTTGGAAATTCTGGATAAAAGGGAACCAGGTGACTTTAACTAGTGTTGTTGCACTTGTAAAACAAAACCGTAGAGATAGGCAAACAAAGGAAGGGAAGAAGTGTTTGCTCTGGGAAGTGGAAGAAATTGAGAAGGAGTGAACTTTCATGAGGGTGTCTCCAAATCTGGGAACTGGTTTGCATTGACTCAGTATTGTGTAAGAACTAGACCTTGCTCATATGCCCTGTACTGTAGTATTAAAAGTAAGGATTTGTTGGTTTTACTGGCAATTTAATCAAGTATATGCCTTTCATCATTATTAATAAAATGACAATTTGAGCTTCCAGTGGAATGGGATGAATGAAAGTGAAACAAATTTCTATATTCATTAAACTCAAAGCACTTGTTCCACTATTATTTGGCTATAAACCAAAACACAAAGGTTTTAGTTAAAATTGTGGAAAAAGATCCTTAAATCGGATTTATATTGGCTTGCTCAAAGTTCCTGGAACAGAGACATGGTGATTTGGTGACGTAATGTTGAAGTCAAAATAGAGTATTTTGCTGTGCTGAAGAAAACTAATGGAAACATTCACTGGAGTAAGACAAATGGTGTTAAATGAGAAAACACACCATGAATTGCAAATGGAGCTGAGTTAATTTGTTGCTACAGTAGTGTTGCCCTACTGTTAAATGAAGGCTGTGTAATTATCTTGCTGGCAGAGATAATGTCAAAACCTCATTTCTCCTTACATGCCTCGTTTTTACATGAGAGCTAATTGAGCTGCAAGGTGACAACTGATTATATATGGCTATCATTGGGGTCCTCTTGCTCAATTTGCAAATAATGTTATCTTTCTTAAGAGATTATTTTTATATCACTTGTCAAATTAGAGGTGGTAAACTTTTAGAGCTAATATGTTTTCTGCAGGTTTCTGCAGTCATCAATATGTTACTCTGGAAGATGCAGAGAATTCCTCAGTATTTAATTATCCATATATTTAAGATTCATCCATTTGTCTGCCTTTTTCTTTGAGCATACATAAAGAGACTAATAATGGTATCTGTTATGTATTTGTAACTTTCACCAGTTTGGGGCTACTATTCTGCTCCATTAAAATCAATTAGACTTCTGCCCAGTCAATGGAAAACAATGGACATATGTAGCCTATTTCAACAATTTATTTTTTCCAGGATTGCCACGCAGGATGCTTGAAAAACAAACATTAAGTTTTTTTTTGTACAATAGTTGTTAATAAGTTTTAAGGTTTCCAGTCCTCTTTCAGCTGTTATGATCTCTACGTTCATAATTAAAATATATGCTGTTGGCTTAAGTCAGAATTCTAGAAAAGACTTCTTGGTATGTTAATTATATGCATAATATAACATGTATAATACCATGTTGACTGTGGCTCCCACTGACAGTCTTCCACTTGTTCCTGTTTTCTAAACTGCATTTAAAGGCTTCACCACATATTATAATGTTATTTATGCTATATAGGGGTGGAAATTTGAGTGAATGTTTGACATGCAGCATGTGAGAGAACCTGGTACTATTCAAGATCCCCTCCCACCTGTGCAATGATCCTTTTCACCCTTAGGGGGTAGCCTGTTTAAACACACTAAGGGTTGTTTGCATCCGTAGCATGCATAGGATCTGGCTGAATAAATGCAGTTGTCCTACAGCTTGTGTCAATGCTTTTTATTTATTAAAATATAGAGAACTCTGGATTAAATTACGTTTTGATGTTTTACATGAGGTGCCAAGAGGCCAGCATTCAACTGGCTATGTTGGCCATATTTGCATGTCAAGCTAAACCATGGTTCAGCACAACGTGCATGATCGGGAATGAGCTACAACAAGAGTTCATTGAGCCAGTGTGGCGTAGTGGTTAAGAGTGTTGGACTGGGACTCAGGAGATCCGGGTTCTAGTCCCCGCTCGGCCATGAAACTCACTGGGTGACTTTGGGCCAGTCACTGACTCTCAGCCTAACCTACCTCACAGGGTTGTTGTGAGGATAACATGGAGAGGAGGAGGACTATGTAAGCCGCCTTGGGTTCCTTGCAGGAAAAAAGGTGGGGTATAAATATAATAAATAAATAAATAAGATTCAGGCTCACATGCTATCCCTTCCCCTCTCTTCTGGCACATGGCTAGGAGGAGGAGTTTGGAAGCTTTTGCTTTCACTTAACTGTAGTTTGTCATGCCATCTGCAGCAACATTGTGGTTAACAGTAACTATGCTTACTTTTACATAAGCCTACTTCAGATGTTGTTTTTTGAAGCTGGCTTCTTGAAACTCACCATAGTTAACGTGAACCACAATTCTGAGTCCAGACGACACAGCAAACTGGTTAACTAAAAGCAGGAGCAAAAACTTCCAAACTCCTCAGCCACATGGGAGGACGAGAGGGAAATGCACAAACCCAAGGCTTGCTTGTGGTTCGTTCCTACTTGTGCATGTTGTTTACTGCTAAACCATTTTTTAGTGCAGGGATGCACAGCCTTTTCATCCCCAGGATCTGGTCAGCTGGGGCCATGGGCTGCATATGTGTATACGCAGTTGCACATGCACACTTTCACACACACACACACACACACACACACACACACACCTGTCTACTGAGATCTAAGGATCACTATAGGGGATGGGGTGAAAGCTGCTCTTATCCCCCAGTGATCTCCACTGAGATTGCTGTTTCTTCACTGCTACTAGCAGCAGGAAAACAGCAACTTGGAAATGGAATCATGGGGACAGTTACTTGGAACAGGCTTTCATCTCTCTCATCCACCACTAAGGTTGCTTTCCCGGTACTACTAAAAGCAGTGTCAGAACAGCCTTTTCCCCCCATAGTCTGGCTGACCAGCTGGGCTGTGGGGAAAAGTAGGTGGGGTTGTGCACTACTGTTTTTGTATCTCATACTAATGCAACCAGTATGTTAGTACATAAATATAATTTACACTTCTTTCTTCACATCTGGATGCCTGTTTACATTTCATGGTTTAGGTAGATATAGGAAGAATGTAGTTTCTAATAAGATTCACAGAGTAAGGTTAACTTTTTCTTCTTCTTTTTTATACTAGGATTTTTCAGGTCTTCCAACACATTTTATAGTGAAATCCTATGCATGTCTACTCAAAAGTAATTTCAGTTGAATTCATAGGATTACAGTTATAGAGGAGTGCAAAATCATAGAGTTGGAAGGGGCCTACAAGACCATCGTCCAACCCCCTGCTCAATGCAGGAAACTAGAGGAGGGGTCTCCCATCCAAGTAATAACCAGGCCTGACCCTGCTTAGCTTTCCACACTCAGCGTGAGCCACAGACCTTCTCTTCTGACCTCATTAAATTAATAGGTAATAATGGAACCTTATAAGAGGTTTGTGTATGCTGATATTGTGCATGCACTTTTCTGAATTGCAGCCACAATATGAATCATTCATAGGTGTGGACATTTTACTGTGACTGCTTTAGACAGGCACAAGCGCAACATTTTCATAGAGAACTGATTTTTTTCTGAGACTTCCTCTCTGCAGCTGATCCACACAGAATTTTCAGCTTGCTCCATATAATCTCCCAAGTAGAAAAAATAGTTGTACAACTTGGTAGAGGACCTGTTTAAGGGGAAACAGTTATTGGCACATGTGTGATGTATTTCCTGGACTTTTCTTTAAAAGGGATACAGTTATGTTCTCAAAACAAAACAATGTTTTTATGGATAAAAGTCATAGATATATACATTTCTAGAAGATGTTTCTCAAGTTTTAATGACAACAGACATTCTTGTCTGCTAAGCAGCTGTTTTTGCTATTATACCAAGGTAGTGGCAATCTTTTAGCAAGGAAAGCAACATGTCTAGAATTAATGGTGTTTCTAATTGCTTTTTAATATTATTCAAGGGGATACTTCTACATCTTCTGGTCTGGGATGTTAACACCTAATTCGGTTGCCCTTTATATGCTATTTCATTAACATGTGTTGTTTGCCAATCTTGTATGGAGGGAATGGAGTGGGGGATTGGGGTGTTTTTATACTGGATATTGGGTATATGGAGAAAAAGAGCCTTTGCGGGTTCATACACACACACACAAACCCTCATGTGTGAACCGGCTAAAGGCTGGGGGTGAGGTGTGCATAGTTAGTGTGTGGAGAAAGGGGCCTTTGGGGGTTCCTGCATGCATACACACACACACACACACACACACACACACGCCTCCTCATGTGTAAGCCAAGTGGGGCCAGTTGAGGGGGCTGGGAGGAAACGAAAGCCTCGGATAGGGCTTTCATATGTAAATAGTTCAAGCCATGAGGTATGACTCATGAGCCTCCCTCATCCTGACTGGCCAGGTGAAGTTCAATCTAATTGGCTAAGAGGCAGCAGAGGAGGGGAGGGGGGGAAAGGTATATTTCCCAAAGCGTGGTTTTTTGGTCTTTGTCTCTTGGTCTTTGGTAGCGTGGCTGCCCAGCGGTTGGCGCCATGGCAGCGCGCCAAAGAGGGGCCCAAGCCTTTAGGGGGGGCCCCCTCAGGAACCGACCCCAGGCAGCTCCTGGTAAAATTATCTGGATTGAGGGGTCTAGTAAAGGCAAGCCTTGTGGGAGTTTTACCCATCTCGGACCTGCGGGTAGATGGAGTAGTTCCTCCTCGGGCAACAAGGCTGTGCTGGATTTAACCCTTGAAGAGAACACCCTCAGGTAACAGGTGTGTGCCTGAGAGATCTTAAGGAATCAGGTTTTATTGTTTTGCAGCTTTACTGTGTACTAAAGTGTCTCTCTGTTTATTTTGTGTGCTTCTCTCATTTCCCTAATCTTGTTGTAAAATGCTACCAGAATAAACCTTGTCTTGGTTTACCCCACATGGGTTTTGTAGTACTCTGTGAGTTCAGTATCTAAATCCAGGTTACAGAAATTGAAGGCGAGTCCCTGAACAGAGATCCAAGTAGGATTGCAGACAGCTGAGGCTGGCAATCTGGTACCTTGAGATCTCAGGGGGTCTTGGTTCCTTTGGAGTAGGAAAGGGTGGAGGTGTGGCGGGCCAGCCAGCCCCCCCCTTCCTCCACAGGGTATTTAAAATATAAATTATTTTTTTCTTCTCAAGTGCTTGAGTATTTTTAAATTAAATAAAAAATACTCAACTATTTGAGGAGAGTGGCTCTTGCTAGGGTTGTTGGTTTTTGTTGTTTGTTCGTTTGTTTTGCAGCATTTGGCTTTCCATTTGTAAAAACCCAAGGGAGATTTTATTCTCAGGCAAGTAAAGGGAATCTGAAAATCATTCACATGGGCTTTGCAGAAATGGGTTGTGCGCATTAAGTTGCTATTACATTATTTAACATTTTGTTTTACTGTATCTTCATTCTTTGCACCCACAATATGCTATTTCTATTAGTGCCTTTGCAGGAAGATTTTACAGTGATAAATCTGAATGGTTTTCTAAGATTTTTGATAACTTCAATGTCAGTTTGAAAACTGTTAAAAAACCATTCATGACAGTATGTTAAAATCTTTGCACCACTTCTCTCTTTGCAATGTAAAATAGCAACAAGTATTGATAAAGTTCCATGGTGGAAGTCCTAGTAGATTTTCTAGTATGCTAAAACTTATAAGACATTTTATTGTTGTGACTTGTCCTATTGATTTCAATAGGGTTAAAGCATGACTAAACATAGTCTGGATCCAACCCTATAATGTTTCTGGCATGTTGATTGATTACAAGTGTTCTGTATGGTAAAGATGAAATATGTGTGCAAATTTGCACTTTGTGGGGCATTTTAATAATTTGGATACTGTGCTGAGTTTTCAGATAACCTAGAAGTGCAGTAGGAGGAAAACAAAGTTGATTCCAACTGTATCTAAGAGCTATGATTGTACGAATAAAAATACTAAGTTTATTTTTACTATGGATATATTGTCCATAATGTACCATGCTATCAGATAATTTTTCTAACATTTCAGGAGGCTTAATTTAACCCTGCCAATACTGGTTTCAGGCTCTACCATTTACTATAGTAATAATGAAGATGACTGTACCTTTGAGCATGCACAGGATGCCTTCCTCACAGTTGAGGTAACAGATAGCATCATATACATCCAGGATTAAAGGGAAGGAATTGCATTTCACAGGATACAACTTTTAGGCAAGCTAGAGTCCCATATCACTCATTTTAGAGCATTAATTTTTTGAACTACTCTAACAGTTTTAATTTCTTTATTTGGAAGGAAACCAAAATAGGAGTATGCTCTTCCTGAATGCAGCAGTATTTCTAGTGGAGAAATTTTCACTACTTACTTCTCAAGTAAAGCAGTAGCAGCATTAAAGTTTTGTTATAGTTCTTTAACATTTGGTGAATCTCTTATTTCATTTCTTTCAAACAAACTAAAAATGTAATGCAGAATTCCCACAAGGTTGGCACCAACTTTTATTTAGGGAAGAGCAGCCCTGGTATTTCACAGCAGACTCCTCTTCTGACATGTGGAGCTCTGTGAACAGTGGGCTGCCCTAGCTGCTGACCTCATAATTTCAAAAAGCAGGTGGAGGTGGCAATTATAGCTATGGCCACTATCTTGAACCTTCTGTACTAGGTGATGAATTGCAAATGGCTAGACCCAGTGCACAACAATAAACTCAAATAAATCTTCAATGTGTAATAATGACAAGACTGAAAGACTGGCAGCTATAACAAGGCTGCTTTTGTCACCCACTTTACTGTAGCCTTGATATCCAGTCATTATCAGCTGGAGCTAGCTCAAGAGCTGGACAAGAAGGTCTGAAGAAGGATGAGTTGTTTGCGCTGAAGCGTCCAGTAGGTCCCATCTGGCAGAGAGTAAATGGGTTTGTTTTTTTTTTGCCTGTTCAATGGGCCAGAGCTGTCCATCATTTTGGGCAGATATCTGATCGCTTCATGCTGTGGGACAATATGGCTTTGTTGTTTGATACAGCTCTGGTAATTAAAATAACTAAATATTTTTGCCCACTTCTACTTTCTACTCCAAGTATGTAGATATTTGCACAGAAATATTAATAAATTTAACTCAACTTATGCAAAGGCATTACACTACATTTAAAGCTGCAGTCTAAACTTTGCATATTTTTTATAATTATTAAAACCTATTATCTAGAAGACATTTTCCTCAGACTGTTTTGGGTCATTTGGAGATTTCCCCAAACACAACAGAAATTACAAATGCCTGTTTAAGTTGATTAGACCTCTGGCAAGTTTCATGTAATGATTATGGTTGCAATCCTGCAGACTATTAGACTACTTTAATTTGATTAATGTCAATAGGATTTAAGCAGCCAAAATGTATGCAGGATTAAAGAGTGCATACTCCACTTGTTTTAATGCATTATAGCTCTGTGCCTGCCTTCTGCCAAAAACCCCCCAAAAACCCCATTTGTGTTCTGTTTACATTCTGCAGGTAGCTTTAAAATATGTTTATCGGACCAGCATGAATTTCTTTTAAATGCCTTTATGATGCACCTTCCAGAAAACTGACAATCACATACCGGTAGTTTAAAAAGGCAGTTGTTGTAATACTTATTTCATCATTCTGCTGTTTTGTGAGATCATAGGATTCATTAACAAATATGTTGATCAGTGAATCCTAGATTGGTTCCTCTCTTCCTCCTCTCCCTCCCCTTAGAAGTGCAGTACTGTAGTTTGTTACCATTGTCAAACATTGTGTTTATTAAACGTTTAACTTCCAAAAACAATGTAATTTAACTGCAGATCTCCTCTATGGAGCACATTGCAGAAAAGATTTCCTCAAGTGTATACAATTTTGTCATTATTTTGTTAAATCTTGGCATTATCTTGGTATTCAAATGTTAAGTCTGCTTTAAAATGATTTGTGGTCACCTTAGTCTCTATGGATACCTATTTTATAGGCAGCCTAGCTAGAGGTTAATCTATTTTTTAATCCAACTTTTGAAATAATGCATTGTATACTTAATGGGTGGCACATTCCTGTAAGGACATGGTGCCCAATAGGGTAATTTTCCTTTTAGATTTTTAGGCATTTGGCTTGATCTCCAATAATTGGTTTACAAACATATTGTAATATGTGGGATGATTAAAAGGGAAGTCATTTGAGATTTCTATCCTTCCAAATGCTGTTTCATAGCTGGGGTCCAGGCCAGCTGACATATCATCATTCATTTTCCTTTATTTCATAATAAATTTTTGAGCCTAGAGGCACCGGACCCATGCAGATTTCTCTACATTTTAGTGTCTAGATGGAATAATAATTTCCAATTTTAAAACTGCAGCATATTGTATTTCATCTCTGCAGACCTAGCTTCAAACAGCAGTGGCCACAAGAAAATATATGTCAGGAACACTGCTTTCTTCACATTGGAATTTAGGCAATTTGTTTTCAGTCAAAGAGCTGTTTCCAGCCTATTTTTGGAGTCCCTCTGTGGCCTGACCAAACATTCCAACATAATTTATGGTTGCATTGGAACATATGGACTTTTCATCATTGTCCAGCTGAAATCCTCTTGGATGTGGACACTGCTCCTTCCCCCTCTGCTACCACATGTTCCCTAGGCCAAAACTTTTTAATAGTATTGCTGTATATGGAAGGATCTGTGAAACATTCAACTAAAACTGCTCCTCAAATGTAGTAATTTATAGTACTCGCCAGAGGTATTCAGTGGAAGCATTCAGTTTCTTTTTTTAATCAGATTTTTTAAAACTTCCTTAGTTTTAACTCTAGCACAGGTACCAACAATTATTATTATTTTATTTATTTCATTTCTATACCACCCAATAGCCAAAGCTCTCTGGGCAGTTCACAACAATGGCCCTAATCCATAGTTGCTCATGCACAAAAGGGCTTTGCATGCAATTACAATAATATGAGGAGAAAACACAGACAGATTCTGGTGTAGAAACACATTTGTATTTTCATCAAGAAGTGGACAGGAAGGTGTATCCCCATCCATCCTATGCATCAGTGCCCAGGCTCCCATGTGCAAAGGCATTGATATCTAGGGCAGTACATCCACTGCCTCCATCTACCAATGACCTGTGTTCACAGATCCCTTATACTGTTTTACATGTGCAGAGTAATCTCTCGGTTACAGCGCAAAACAAACCCAATTTTAAATGAGTATGTCATAATGGTATGCCAAATTTTGTGGTGATCAACTTTTGGATATCATTTTGAGGTGTGGGTAATGGGAATAATCTGCAAAAACAAAAAAAAGACCAAAAAACCACTTATCTTCTCTCTTTCATGGATTTATTCACACCTGTTCCTAACATTTTTTTCTTCAATATGCTGCTACTTGTTGTTTTCTGAAGAGATCTTGTCCAGGGCATGTTCCCAGCCAATCAACTCACATAGTGAACATTAAGATGGTGCAATACCATATTGTCAATCAGATTTGGCTGTGTGACATCATTAAGCACAAATGAAACCTCCCCCACTCCACGATGATGGGAAGAGGGGACAGATTCCATTGCCCAGGCAAGTGGTCCAGTACTCCCTGGCTTGCTCTGCTGCCAGTGATGGATGGGAAGACATCTCGTCACCACCTTTGAAAATCCCTCTGTAAACTGCATATTTTTGTGTGACTAGTTGGGGAAGGATATGAATGGGAATATGCTCATGTCATGCATCCGTATTACTTTCAATTACGTGTTTAGCACTAGTATATCATTAAAAGAATCTCCTGATCACTACTGGCTGCTAAATACTTGTGTCACTCTTAGATGTGAAAAAGGAATCTTCACACATTTACAGCTGAAGTTGCCAACAAACAGGGACAGGAAAAGTGTTATCACAAGCAAATCTGATGTTTTTATATCCTTAACACTTATTGGTAGGGACAGATTGGAAGACTTTGGTCAAAGGAAAAGGAAAAATGGAGAAATAATGCAAAATGGGGAAATGATGGAAGAAAATGTCAAGATAGCTGTACATCAAATAGCTTTTGGCAAACCTTGTCCATTTTTAGTAGAGTAAGCCACTTCATTTATAATAGGACACTTTTCAGCAATTGCATGAGCAAAGGAGAAAGCTGGCAGTTTCTGCCTGAGATAGGGGTTGGGAATACATTAATATGACATGTGGCCAGGGCTTTAGGTTACATTCATTTGATATTTGTTGAGGGGCTATATCAAATTATTTCACCCTTCATGTGTGTAGATTATAGATGTGCTAACATGCAAGCTGAAATCTTCACAATTGTGTGTCTCAGTTAATAGGTATAGAACTTCAAACTGTAATATTCCCCGTATGACATTGTAAAAGGCTGTTTGGGGTTTCACATGATACAGAGTAATAACTATACGTCCTCTTGATCAAAATCCCTTGAGATCTAAAGCATCAGGTTCTGTTTTTCTTCTTGGGGATTCATCAGCTGAATTCAATGAATTTCTCATTATTCATTTGACAGTAAATAATTGATCTTTCTCCCAGATCCAGGTTACCTGAAAAGGCCATATGATGCTCTGTCTGTGAAATGGAATCTTGTGTTCTTCATTGTTTGGTGTGTGTTGTTAGGGCTTCTGACTACCTGTAGTTTTTCTTGCACTTAACTACTTTGAGTCCCCCAACCACTCCATACACATACCATATTATGCCAGATAACCTCATTCCGGTGTATGAATACCCAGATGGAACTTTAGGAATATATTTTCAATAAAATGTATACTAAGCTGCCTTTGGGGCTTTTGATACCCAGAATAGTACTTAATTTCATTAGTGTGATGTCACATGATTGTTCAGCTTGGAGGTTGCTTCCCTTTGCTCTAAAGGCCAACTCAAAGATTATGGCTACCATAAGGAGACTGCTGAAAATGCTTCCATTTGGTGATGGTAGAATTTGAAAAGTGTTTATCTCATAGATTGCCACACTTGCTTGGAGAATCTCTGTGTGAGCAGCCACGCAACAGCTATAATGTTTTAGTCAGCCCTAAATCTCAAACAGTTCTTTTCAGCAGTAGTTTTCAAGCTTGGAGAAGTGACTACCAGTAACTGCAATCCTATACATGGCTACTCAGAAGTAAGACCTACCAAGTTCCATGAGGCTTACTCCCAGGTAAGTATGCACACTTATTTGGGATTCAGGACGTTAAACACAAGTGGGGCTTACTTCTGAGTAAACACGCCTAGGATTGTGTTGTAAGGCTACAAACTGCCAGGTGAGCAAAGAACATAGCAGTGTTATACTCATCAGCAGATGTGTGATTTAATTTGCTTTATAGTATATATGAACACATATTGTATAAACCACAAACAATCGAGCAATCATGTCTTTCTGTGTTATCTATTGCCATCATTCCCTCTGCATTGAGGTTCTCACTATAGCTATTACTATAAAACGTTCCCTAAGTACATAAAGGCTCTAATCGTTAAGATTTTTATTACCAGCCACCCATACAGAGCTGCAAATTGCCTTGTTTCAGATTTATTATGTATTACTCCAGAAATTCTATAAAGATCAAAAGAACTGATTACAATGTTGACCTTTGCATTAACTCATCTGAATTTAAATTCAAGTGTTTGATTTGGGAAAATAAGTCCATTTATCATAGGTCTGCTACTGAGGGGATTGTGCAGCCCTGATTGGGAGTACTGAGACCAAATTTATTTATTGAGCATGGGCTTGAAAATTGTTTGTAGGACAAGAGGAACAAAAGTTTGACCTGCCATTCTGGTGTGCCAAGGGAACAATGTAGCAGTTGCCCTTTTCAAAACATCTAGTGGTCAATCTGTTTCAATGTTGCACATGGAGACAGAAGATATTAATAGATACACACACACACACACACACAATTTTCAACATGTAAACCATTATTAGGTTTAAAATCAATGAGTCTCTTTCAGTGTGAAATAAATCAGTATGAAGGTTACAGCTCAAAAACATGGAAGAAGAGAATAGAGATTGCAAAGTGTTAGGAACTATACTTCTGTCAGGCAAATGTTAAGGATTTTCTCTCTGATAAGCCCATTACATTAAAATGCCATATCTCCCATTAGTGTACATTGGTAGAGCTTTATTGAATTAATAAAGTGGTGCTAATTACTACTATATAAGCTGCTTTCTCCTACTTTTTAAAGTTGTTTCGAATAATGAAAGGTAGGGTGTTGGCACAGAACCTCTCAAAATGTATTATAGGAATCATATTTTTGCAAATTAGTTGCAAATTGGGTTGTATTTTGATGCCTGCAAAATGGCTATAGTTGAGTCTCATTCCCTGCAAAAGTTTACATCTTTATTTAAAGTAGTTGTAGTTGTAGGTCACTATGCAAGTTTAGGAGATTAAATACAATGTTGATAACATGGCTCCACAGTTTGTCCCAAGTAGTATCTTTAGTATAAATACCAGTTCTATAAACTGGTGAAATACATGGACACCAACCTCCAGCTTCCTGTTGATACATGGGCACCAGCACTGTGAATGAGACATTCTCTTCCAAAAAGGTGCAACAAAAAGGTGTGTAAGGGAACACACACACCTTTCTGCCTAGTGCAGTGTTCTTCACTTCAAGGCCTGAGGGCCACTGGTGGCTTCTATGTGGCTCTCTGCCTCTCTTGTTCATTCACTCACTCTTTTTGTAGTACCTGCTCACTCTCAGCAGCGGCTCTCTAGCTTTGCCTTATTGTTAGCTTTAGTGGTGGGCCAGCTGCTGTGATCTGGGCTACCAGAGGAGGCTTCAGGAGTGGGGTGGCAGGAGCCTGCCACTCCTCAGCTGTGCGGTGCCAGAAAGAAGAGAGAGCAGAAGCAATCAGCCAATTAACTGTGATGGGGAGGAGCCTAGGAGAGAAAGAGCAATGTGGTTGGCTAACTGCAGTAGTGCACTGCACAGCAGCTGGAGGTGGAGGGGAAATTGAATGCTTGGGCAAGGGAGAGAGCAGTGCGGACCTGCACTGAGAGATTTTGCAGCACTGAGTAGAGCAGAACACTTTCTTAGTGACAAGAAAAAGATCCATCCCATCCAAGAACTAAGTGAGCCTTTGGAAATTGCCTGCCTGGAGACTGATGGGGCTTTGCTTGGATGACATTTATTTATTTATTTATTTATTATATTTATACCCCGCCTTTTTTCCTGCAAGGAACCCAAGGCGGCTTACATAATCTTCCTCCTCCTCTCCATTTTATCCTCACAACAACCCTGTGAGGTAGGTTAGGCTGAGAGACCATGACTGGCCCAAAGTCACCCAGGGAGCTTCATGGCCAAGTGGGGACTAGAACCCAGATCTCCCGAGTCCCAGTCCAACACTCTAACCACTACGCCTTGCTGGCACGCTGGTTCACATGGAGAGGGATGGGGAGGAGAGACTCCAAAAGACCTACAGCACAATGTCGCCAGTTGACTCGGGTGGAAGAAAGGAGAGGGGGGGCCCATGGCCCAGGAAAGACCCCTAGGTGACCTCGGTGGCTGTTCCTAGAGCCAAAGTGGCTCCTGCTTGAAAAATAGGGAAGATCCTTGGCTTAGTGTATGAGTGGCCCAAGGGTGGAGTAGTAAAAACCTTGACAGGTTAACAGTATCTGGGAATATGGATCAGATAGTCAGTGTGATGATTATTTGGGATTAGAAAGATGAATTTATCAGCGTTATTTAAGCTGCAATTCTTAACAAGTAATTATTCACTATTCTCATTTTTCAGAACACTTGACACCTATCCTCCAACCCATATACTAGCTTCTCATTCCTTTCTGCATTGAGCACAAACTTAGTCTTTGCCTTTTAAAGTGCTCCGTGTCTTTTTTGTTATTTTTCCCTATAGGTGTACTTTGCTCTGCCAGTTGTATTATCCTCTGCTATATAAAGTTTTCTTTCTCAAATTTAAATGATTCTGGCCATTCTTTCTCTCTGACCCTTATGCATGGAATCCTTTCTCAGTACAGTTTTGTGGTGCCAAGTCTCTTCCCCAAAACCCTTCTTTTTTGTGAAGCCCTTGGATTAACCATCTGAAATTAAGGCTAAGTACAGCAACATCATTTGCTTGTACTAATTCTTGTTTCTCTTGTTACCTCCCCCTTTTGTTTATATCCTCTCTCTCTCTCTCTCTCTCTCTTCCCCCCCCCCTTCCTCTGTTTCCCACATTGTACAAATTTAGATTTTAAGCTTTCTTAGGCTGGGACCTTTCTTTCAACCCCCATTGGTTGCTGCCAGAAGCTTACATTACTTTTGTAAAACACTGTGTACATGGATGCCCTGTAGAAGTAAAATAATTTTTAAGTCCTACTCTAGGAAGAACAATTCCAAAACCAGTGTCTCCAGAATCTGAAGTGTGGCTTCCTATTCTGCATCTCCTCCCCCTCCCAACAGTTGAAATGGAAAGAGGGTTTGAATAAAACATCTCATGTACACACACACACACACACACACACCTGTCTCTCTCTCTCCTGGATGTTTGTAGATGTGTCAGGTCAGATGTCTGTCAACAGTGAGGTACTAGCACATGGCATGACAACATGTTTGCTGGGTATTCTGTCATGCTGCTCTGTCCATGAACAATTTAATGAAAAGGAGAAGCAGGTGGAATCCGAATCTGATTTCTGGTGTGAAATAAGCTTGCCTTGTCGCATGGTTTATAGTGATTTGGAACTGTCAAGGCACTTTCAACAGCGGGCAAGATGGACAGGTTTTAGTAGCAAAGCTGATCCATACTCCACCCCAAGGACCTGCATAAGAGATTTAGAATGCAGCAATGCTTACTTATTTGGGGATTGAATAATGTTCACTGAAATATTTTATCGTTGCTAAATCATAAAGTTGACACAGAGTAATTCTGACTGAGTAATAGTGTAAATGAAAGGGATACAAGATTTTGTTTTATTTTTGTAAGGAATCAAAATATGGATATTTCAGATTTCATATATAAAACTTACTGGTTGCAGTCTTTCTTGCTGTTACCTGCTCTTAAAATCTTAGATATTTCCATATTTCCATGTTTAACTGCATCAGATTATGGCCACTGTTAGATTTCAGAGCATATGTGACAGAAAGCTACTATTTATATGATCAAAGAGAGGTTTTTCTGCTACATTGCTTTGTGGACTTATTAATGTTTTTTCTTTTACTGGAAATGGTTGATACTTGATTTATTTTAGAAAAGTGCATACAACTGTGCAAAAATCATGTCATTCTTCTTCCATAATAAGCCATGTTTTATCCAATCTTTATATATTAGAATTATTTTATGAAGTATTATTTAAAAATAATAACAAGGATGTCTCCTAACTGTTTGAGATGAACCTGTCATTATATCAAACAATTATCTGTTCTAGGACTTTGGCTACCTTTCAGTAATTATGAAAAGACTGATTGATTGATTCTGTGGAAATATACAATTGAGTTTTCCAAACTGTGTAGTTATTAAGAGCATATATTGGGCAAAATATAAAGGACAATGGACCATTGCACTATTGTGGAAGTTAGTTCCATTTAAATGACCATTTTTTATTAGGGTAGAAAGCCAGCCTGTAAGGAAGTGGAGGCTGTTTCAAATTGTGTCATTCTGCTAGCACAGATGACATTGCACTAGCAGAAACCAAGTTCTAAATTCTGTGCAAAGGGAGAATCTAACTAAAGTTCCACTTGCACAACTGCTTGCAGATCTTAAGTTCACAAAGTGTTCCGCTAGCAGTTGTGCAATGGGAAAAGACAGCAGAGCTCCACTAGTGCAGCAATTTCTTCTGCTAACATATGTTGAATTTAGGCCATGGTCTTTTTCCTAAATATAATCCAAATAATTTTGGACTAAATATAATGAATGAATCAAAGAAATCGCTGCTGCCCCTTTTCTGTTTACCCTGAAATGGATTCTCATGTGTCTTGTGGTAAAATATTTAAGGCTTCAGTTACAAACAAACTTATTTTAAAGTAGACTCCATTGAAACCAAGGTTCCTGCTTCAAAGTAAATTTGTTAAGGATCAAGGTGTAAACATATGCCATTTCATGTTTTAAAGTTCTCTTGTAAATTGATTACCTTAATTTAAAAAAAACACATATGCTATAGAAATATTTTTTTAAAAGCTATTCTTCAGCTAGTGCTCTCTTTTTGTGTGGTATATATTTCAGGCTAATAATCAAGGCTTACTGTGGGTCAGCATGTCATATCCCAGTGGTGTCTAGTAAGATGGAGGGTTATCTTATATGTCAGCTAGATAACCCTGTGAACAATTTTGAGCAGTCAAGATAATGGGACTGAATTCTGAAGCAAAGTAGAATTCTGAAATAAGGCTAGAAATATCCCAGAGTACCATGCTATGTGTCGGCAAAATAATATTTCTTACAACTACAGTCACCTTTTGGCATCATTAGTCATTTAGGTCTGACAACATTCTCTTAATAGGGTGCAATTAAGGGGATGGTAGAATCAAGTGCATAATCCTCTACTGAACAAGAGAGCAACCCTGCAATCTTGAGGATGCTTACTTAAAAGTAATTTCCTTTGAAACCAAAATAACTTTCTGCAAAGTAAATGTGTTTAGGATTGGTATTCGAGGCAATATTGTAATGTAAGTACATCTTCTTTGAAATTCCACATAGGTGTTCTTAAGATTTAAATGTCAGTGTATAGTTCACTGATATTTTACCGTGATATGTTCCTACTGGAACCAGTGGGACCATATCTATGTAATCGTTCAATGTATGACCCCTTAAATAGCCATTTCTTTGTTAAGTTGTCTTACTAGATTAATTTGGTCCTCTAATAAATATTAGCAGAGGTTTGCAGCACCTTAAAGACTAACACATTTGTTATGATAAAAGCTTTTGTGGACTAGAGTTAAGTTTGCAGGTACAACACATTATTGTGTGTGTGCGGGGGGGTATGGAATTTCATAGATTTCATAGATCATAGAGTTGGAAGGAGCCTACAAGGCTATCGAGTCCAACCCCCTGCTCAATGCAGGAAACTAGAGGAGGGGTCTCCCATCCAAGTAATAACCAGGCCTGACCCGGCTTAGCTTAATTGTAAGCACTACGATCAGAAGACAATGAAATGCCACAAATATGTATGATGACAATTGTGTTAAAGCTTAAATGTTGTAAAATAAGTACAGTGAGATCACAAAGCAGTGTTGATGGGAACACAAATATCCTGACATTTGTCAGCTAATTAAAACTTGTAATGGAATAAAAATCCATATCTCAAGTCAGGACATAGATGATAGAACTGTAGTTCTTAATAAGTTGGAATTCAGCAGTTTCATGTTGGATACTCCCTTTAAAGTTTCTTTGCTCAAGAATGGCCAGTTTAAGGCCAGTGGCACAGTGATCTGGGAACTTGAAATGTTCTCCCACACGTTTCTGAATCCTTTCTGATACCAGGATTGTGTCATTAGCCAGCAATATCTTTCTGCTTCCACATAGGATGAACAGACCAGTCACTATGGAAAAGAATAAATCAGTTGTATCACCCTTGGCCTGAATTGAGATAATCCAGTTTTTATTCTGTTAGAGTTAATTAGCTTACCAATGCCAGGATGTTTGTGTTTCAACACAGCTTTGTGAATGGTCACTATGCTTACTTTACATATGTTTTAAGTCTTAACGTAATTGTCACAGCCTGTACTTTTTACATTTCATTCTTTTTTGCCCTCATTGCTTACAATAGCCTGCCTGCCCACCCACACACAGGGTGTGTGTGTGTGTATGATATATATGCCTACTTATGATAACATGTTATGTATCTGATGAAGTGGACTACAACCCACAAGTTAACAAGCCACGATTCAATGACAACCCATACTCAACCCGTATTCTGGATTATCATTACATGCAAACTAGGTCATTGTGGCTTGTTAAACCAATGTTTCCTGTGATATGCAAACCAGGAAACTCTGATTTAAACACTAAGGATATCAAACCAGGATCAGCTTTACTAGATGGTCTTCATTCTGTACAGACCCGAGACCCATCTCTGATCCCAACTTGCAACATGACATTCCCTTTCACACACACCCAGCCACACCCACCCTTCTCCTCTCTCAGTTGGCAATGGAGGATGTGATGGGAGAAGAAGGAGGGAAGCAAGCTCAGTGCACTGTCGCAGCACTCAGGTTTAACCATTCATTTACAGTCATGCCTTGGATTGAGAGCATAATTCGTTCCGGAAACGTGCTTGTAATCCAAAACACTCTTATATCAAAACGAAATCCCCCCAAAAGAATTTGTACAGAGATTTTTAATTTAAGCCATACTACAGTACTTGTATTACAAGACGTCGCTTGTATATCAAGTCAAAAAAAATTAAATAAATATTTAAAAATTTGCTTGCCTTGCAAAACACTCTCAAACCAAGTTACTTGCAATCCAAGGTATTACTGTATTTACAATCAATTAAGGTCTGGGGAGACTGAGAGGGACGGAGGAGGTGGGTCACCACCCCTTTAGCCCATAATGTTGGGTCATCTCTGGTACTGATTAGATTTTGTGTTTGGCAAGAGAGTACTGATTTGGCATGAAGTATCACTAGAAGCTGCTTTGTTGTAACCCATTTGATGTAAACACTATACAACATTCTGTCAGCATTAGTGCAAGTTTTTCACCCTTTGTTCCATCCCCATTAGTGTTCTCAGGGCCCCTGTAAATGAGCAGAGTTGATATGCTGATAGCAGGTGCTAGGGACTACTTTTTTGATCCCCAAGGACTAGTTTTGTTTAAAGGTTGCATAGTAGACTATCCACATACTAGTCGTTGAGTACTGTGGAAACCCTCCTAGAGAGTTCTGAAAAGCAATTGAGTGCCATTTTCTTAGTAGAAGGGATATAGATCAAATAAATAAATAGGATCCTTTTCTCTTAAGGGGCAGGCTAGTGGCCTGCCATTATCTAGTGTCATAATCAACTCCACCTGCTTCTAGGCATTTCTGGAGATACATCTCAGTACACCTAGCTAACAATAGTAAGGGGAAATAGTCTTCCCACACTCCCTCAGCTATTACTTGGATAAAGAAAATGGATCACCTTTAATCCCTCACAAAATTCGCTCCTGAAATAAAATGTATATGTGCAGATTTGTTTGAACTTCATCATTTATACAGGTCACAGGATTCAGGGCCTGTTTTTAATTGTTGTTCTTGGTGCACATGGGAGTTTGTCATTTTTCTAAGTATAGAATATGTACAGCATTGTCCACAACCACTAAAATAAATGGGAGTTTTGTGGTTGAATTTAGTGGAATGTTGATTACAACTTTGGTTGTAGCCTTTTGCTTATTGCACTTAATAAGAGAAAGAAATCACATTTCCAGAGACTGAGCCTAGCAGTTGCAGATTCAAGGGTCCAAAAGTTCCAAGGTGGTCAGCACAAACAGGGATCGGGAAAAAGGCAAGGACTCAAGAGTCCAGGTCACAGGCAACAACATTCCATGCAACACAGCAAGCAGGCAGGGGGTCAGAGTCCAATTCAGGCAACAGGCTACAAGGTCCCAAGGGAACACAGCAGAAGGATAGTCAGAGTTCAGTCCAAAAGTACTCACACCAGGAATTTCTCAAGGCAAGGGATGCTGGATTCACAAAGGTCTGGTCAGCGCTGTTTCCAGCAACACTCTCAGTCTTACACTGCTGTTTTTATCCTGTCAGAGCCACACCCAAGCCTCAGCAGTGAGCTGTTTGTTTGTTTATTTATTTATTATATTTACATCCTGCCTTTTTTCCTGCAAGGAACCCAAGGCGGTTTACATGATCCTCCTAGTGACTGCAGCTAAAAAGGTCCTCCTTGTGAGCAAGCCTACAATGTCTGAGTAGACGGTTTCTCCCAAGGAGACCTCTGGCTTTTCAGTTCCTTGTCTTTTTAGGTCATGTCTCTCCCAAGGGCTTGGGGAGGGGGGGTTATCTGCCTCCACCTCTGAGACAGAGTCCTTGTCCTGCACAGGTGATGCCCTCATGGTAGTCACCCCTGAGGGCCCGGGCTCCTCCTGGTTTACTGGCAGTTCCTGGGCATTGCTGGTGGCGGGCGGCCCCTGGTCCTCCATCTCTTCCTCCTCTGAGGAGTCTTCCAGCTGGGGCATGGCAGAAATGATAAGACTAGGTTCAGGAGTTTGGCTCATAAGGTTAGGAGAAGTTGATTTTTAATTGAAACTATCAGCACCAACATATAAGAAGATAAAACTCAAATAATTGATCACTGCTATCTTGCTAATTCACTTGGCTACCATAAGTGCTCATCTGAATTTTTCTCTCCTCAGGAAAAAATAAATAGATTTTTTTAAAGATTTGTATTTCCTGTTTATATTTCTATATAAATATCTTGTTCATGTCTTAGTATTTCAGAAATTGGTTACATTCAGAATATTGATATCCTTTCTTAAAATATAAAAAGTTTGTATATTAATAAATGAAGTAAGCTTGTTATAAAAGTATTTCTTCAGCCATTGTGAAGCTACCATCATAATAATAGATGACAAGGTGACTTATGTAGCCCTTGGTCAGCCAGTAGAGGCCACTCACAGCGTGCTACATAAAGCTGGACACTAATTTGACAATATATTTTTCCTTCTTTTGGTTTGTATACACTCACTCTAAACACAGCACAATTATCTGGTCTGACCCTGCCAACAGTTGTTCTTGTAACTTGCTGTTTTCACTGTACTTCACAGCACACTTTTCTTTTTACTCTGACTAAACCTTAAAATGAGAATAGAGGAAAAGAATGTATTTAACCATAGCTCCCATATCCTTCCTAGAGTGACTTTTTAGCAATTTTTAGATATTTCTTCAATCTCATACGCAGTTGCATTTTGTTTTGCAGTCCCCCAAATGAGAATAGTTGATTGAATATCTGAAAATAAACCTACTATATGGAGTTCTGAAGTCATTGAAATTTGTGTTATTAATTGAAATTACATCAATCCCACATTTTTCTGTATTTTTTCACCACTTCCAAGTGGATATTTTATCACTTTCAGGTGGACATTTATCTAAAGTTCATAAAATATGCCTTTAAAAAAATTTCTGTGTGCAAATAATTTTCTTGATGTCTGTCACATAATTTGAATAGGCTGGAGTGCTGTCTCACAGAAAGATCTGATACACTTGAAACTGGTTTATTTCCAAATAATGTAATCCACTGAACCAAAAAGCCCTTCACCAAAATCCACAGCCCTCACTCTTACAAGTGCTGGTAGCCTCCAAACTTTGTGCACTGCCATTGCTTCCTCACATTTTGTTCAGTAGAGGGGTTGTACAGACACCCTTACTGGCTTCCCACCTGGAAGGGAACTGTTAGGGGTAAGTAGAAGCAACAGGAAGAACTTCAACACAATTCTCTACTTCCATAAGGTATTATCACCTTCATTACTCACAGAATGCTAGGAAGTGGATTACAACAACAAATTATAACAATAAAAACTCATGATTGGTATGTAGAAGAAATCAAAACTCTAGTCAATTGTTGACTAGATAAAACATGCTTATATTTATGTGCAGATTATCTACAAATTGTATTTTGTTTGGTGTTCATATTTTCCTTATCCTTTCCAATGTATCTGAGTGACTTTCCATGGAATTTCCACATTTATTAAATTATGGATTACGGTATGTATTTTGAGCAAGCTGAAGTCTTAAAACATTTTTCCATAAGTATGGCTGGAGGTAAACAACCAATTTTAGTCCAGAAAATAGCTTCTGCTTCTGTCAACACATTGTTTATTTTCTCCCTGAGATAAAAAGTTCAGTTTTCTGATATTTGTACCAAGATAAAGTCAGTAAACAAGATTAATATAGTGTGGAAAAGGTTGTCAGCAGCCCTGGCAAAGGAAATAAGTTGCCTGTACACAGAACATACTGTAAACTGAATAAAAGTGTCAGGTCCACCATGAGATAATGTGATCATGAACCTCTAACAAAGCATGACATAGGCACAGTCGGCTTTTCTTATAGCCACAGTGTAGAAAATGGATTACTATATTCCAGGGATACCCACTGGAATAGCATGAAAACCTCATTTTGAGATTAATGCAGGATGCAACCTGAGAGCTGAGCCAAATGTTTACCTCCAGTGTTAAAGTAACAGTAGAGTTGTTAATGTTATAATCAGTAGGTCATTTAAGTTACATTTTTTATTTTCAAAATCCTTAGAATTTCAAACTCAATGAACTTGTTTAGTGAAAGTGAAATGTTTCAGTTTGTAAGTCAAATACAATAATAAAAAATTTGTATTCTGTGTTTATACTATGAAGAAAAATTGCGTAATTTCCCCTTCCTAGCCAGTGAAATTTAATACAAGTGTGTTTCACGAGGTAGCAGTAATTCTGACATGCACTGTGGGAACAAGTCGTTATATTATGTGTGTATGCCTGTGCTCAGTGCAAGGGGCCTAGTCTCAAGACCAGCCTTCCCCAAACCAGTGCCCTCCAGATGTATTGGACTACAACACCGATCATCACTAGCCAGTGATTATGGGAGTTGTAGTCCAACACATCTGGAGGGCACTAGATTGGCGAAGTCTATGCTAGATTATATTAATCCTAATAACATGCATGATGACATTTTATGAGAAGTGCTGTAGCATACCTATGTGACCTTGTGAATTGGAAAGATCAGAAACATGTTGCACATACACTCCGGTTCCAGTTTTCTGCAGAGATTGGGTGGCAGACACTACAGAAGGCTGTTTGTGGGGCACATGCAGCCCATACTTAGGCTGTGTTCACACATAACGCTAAGCCGTGGTTTATGTTGATCATGATTTGTTGCTTTAACCATGAATTGCCTTACAGATGAGCAGGCAAGACTTCCTGCTTCTTCCTTAGCCATGCCTAGGGTTTTAGCGATGCCTAGGTGAGGTAGGCGGGGGGGGGGGATAATGGTTTGGGGCTGGGGAAGGTGCAGGGGGGGTGCAAAAAAGGGATTTCAGGTGGGGAGGCAAAAACAGAGAGATTCCAGGCAGTGGGAGTGAAAAGTAAAGTGGCAGTAGGTGGCAGAACTGGGGGCGGGGGGGAGAAAGAGGCAAGGTAACTGGGAATCCAGAAAGTGAATGCTCATATGCCAAAATTACATGTGCCCACGGGTCTGGGGAAAAGATTACAAATGTGCCCATGGGTCCGAAAAGATTGCCTACCTCTGGCTTAGCATTATGTGGAACGAGGCCATAGTCTGTGGTGCAGAAATTAGGTATGCTTAGATTTCTCAGTAAAGGTTCTTTAGTGGGATAAAAATAGTACAGTAGTGTCTGCAAATTATCTTATGCTCATTCTGGTCATATGTCGTCCCTCCTCGTCTGTCTTGAGTAAGTGCAGTTTAACATTTTAAGACTGATGACCTCTGTAGTATGCTGCTCATTCTGTGATTATGCTTGGAAGTGCTACTGTATGATGGACCATCATGAACATCTTTTTCAAATTCCTTTTATCATAAGGGGTTTAAATATTTGTAGCAATCTCCATTTTACAGTTAGAATCTAACTGTAGAATCTGCTAGAATCTCTTATGCTTGTATAGTTTCTTTAGAGTTACCTGAGGTAAACATCTGTTTTTCACATGGTTACTTCTCTTAAGGCCTTCTATCATAAAGTAATATGATTACTATAGAAGATTAGCTGCTGGTTGTGAATTGAGCAGTGCTTCTCTAGGAGTCACTGTATGGCAGCTGCAGTCCTCCATCCACTCTGGGGGTCTTGGGCAAATTCAGTGGCGGCAGGAAGGTCTGACCATAGGAAGCATTCTGCCCCGTGCAGTTTTCCAGTTGCATTACTGCCAATCCCTGATAGGCTTTCTGCCAAGCCCTCTACCGGTTCCAAGGCATTCTTGATCATTGCCTGATAACTTTGTCAACACAGTATTCAAAACTCTTTTAGATTGTAAAGTACATCTATACTGACCTGTTGAACGGGGTGGGAGGGGCATTTGCCAGTGAAGATAGCTGTAAGAGAAGGATTTATGTCTCAATCCTATGCATGTTTAGACAGAAAAAAGTCCTACAATTCCCAGCATTCTCCAGCCAGCCATGCTGGCTGGTGAATGCTGGAAGTTGTAGGACTTTTTTTCCATCTAAACATGCATAGGATTGTGCCCATCTAAACATGCATAGGATTGTGCCTTTAAAAAAGGAGCAGCTCTGGACAAATTGAGAGGATTGATCATAGCCTCTTCAGGACATCTGAAGAGGCTGCTTGAATTTAGCATCTACATCAAGAAAGAGAGCTTTCGTTATGGCTTTTCACACACACACACACACACACACACACACACGGGAACAACTGATCAATAGCTTCTTCATGGTATACATCTTATTAATAGTTTCAGTGTTTGAAATAGATATTTTGTATGCAATAATTACCGCGTATAGTTAAATTCCTCTATACAACTTATAAAACTTATTTATACTTCCTTTAGATAACTACTCCAGGCTCATGCAGTAACAAGAAAGCCGTACATTTGTCCCAGGAGTCTCATCACCATGAGTAAGTAGCCATGTCAGGGTTATCATTATTTCTTCTGCTTACTTTAAATTTGTGCCCTATTTTAATTACATCTTGAATCTTACTCTAATTGTCCAGTCTATCAAAACTGTTTGGAATTCTAATCATGTACTTAGGACATGTGCAGCCCTTCCCAGTACTGGTGCCTGGAGAGAAATTTTTGGATTAACCCTGAAATGGTTCTCATTGTACTATTTCTTTGAGTGCCTAACATCTTCCACATTCTCCATCATAAAACCAGAAGTGTGACAAAAAGAAAAAGAAGCAAGGGATTGTATCTTGCAAGTGTCTGCCCATAAATGCTTGCTTTTCTTATGCTTCTGCACAGAGTATAGGTTAAAATACAGTGTGTTATACTGGAAGAAGAGAGACAGCCCCACTACAAGCCATGGGTTCTCAGGGTGGTTTGTTTGTGAAAAACAACCCATGACAGAAAAACGGCTGCAGGTTCAGGCATCATATTAAGCTGCCCTGCAGCCACCCACAATAACAACCCACCATGGCTTAGCATGACATAGTGGGATAAAAAAGACTAAGCAGTGATACTAATATGGGGTTAATGCCTCTTGCTTCTCCTTCCTCTTCCTAAAGCTATGATTGCCTCTGCTACCTGCTGATACCTCTGCTTACAATGTGAATTGTAGTTAGTGTTTAAGGCCTCCTGAAGCATCATGACCCCAAGCTTGGTGAGCAATAAGAGCCAGTCTAAATCACCCCACGGACTGACTAAAAGGAAAAAATATATATAGTCTTGAACTGCAGTGTTGTTGTGTTAGTTCTTTGCACTTCCTCTAAAGTGTAAAGGGGGGGGGAAGTACCCATAATACCACACTGGATTGCATTTTAGAGACACTAAGGTTGCAATCCTGTGCACACTTACCTGAGAGTAAACATCATTGAACACAGTGGTCTTAACCCTGAGTGAACATTCATAGGATTGCACTGTAAATCGCACACGTGTGTGTGTGCGTGTGCAGCGCACACACACACAACAAAGCATAGGCCTTAAACTCAAACTGTAATTATGAATAAACATGTTTCTGTTAGCCATCAATACTTTTAAAAGTTTCCATTATGCAGTAATCAGAACATTAAATTTTAGTAGCACAAGCACAGTGAAAATATTATGAAAATGGTGTAATATATAAAGAATTGCAGGATCTGTGGCATGAAACTCTTTCAAATTGATTTAAATATATATTCACTTGCCTAAGCAATAGAAATGTGTCGAATGAGATACATTCCTGTGAAAACTGCTACAGACCTTGAGAGTTCTGTAAAATAGCCTATTTAAATAAATCATAGCCAAAGGCTACATTATTCTGGTGGACAATAAAATACCCGAGAGCATGCACATGCTGGTCATATGACAGCTCGTGCTTCAGCTAACTATGTTACTAAACTTTTTTTTTTCCTCTTCCCATAGCCATTGGTTTAGCCCTGGGGCTAGGAAGGAACATAGCCAGGTAAGAACCACTTTGATCAAGAACAGTTTATTTCATATATTTGAAGGAATTTAACTGTCGCTTGTCTGGAGCAACAGGGGCACCAGTTTGTGAAATAAGGAGCAAAATGTCCCCTGGTTTTTACTGAAAACTACTGAAAATATTTAACCACATACAGCCCAATCGAAAGCTGCATGGGCATGGCAGTGCACTCCCAGCAGTCATCAGCATCCACATTCATTCCAAGGTTATACAGTAAATGAGGAGAGTCATGCGGGCAAGAGGGATGAGTGCATATCAATGCTCTCACGTGTGCTCATGCGTTCAAAGAACATATGGAGAGGGAGCAAGGCTCTCCGCACCATCTCTGCCCCCACTGGCGCCACCCCTGACCTTTACACGTTGACTGAACGCACTTAGAATCTCTCCACAATTAGGAGCCCTGCACGATTGGGGTGACCCAGTTGTACGTACATGGAGCCGAATGCAAAGATTCCCCCTTTGGACCTTTCCATGCAATACAACAATGGCCATGTGTGTAGAGCAGATGTGGAGGGAGCTGTTGGGGGCAGGGGCAGCCCTTCCCCACCCCCCATGCTTGCTTTGAACACGAGGGGGAATAACTTCTGAAGGGGACTAAAATCCCTGGGATTGGGCTGAAACCATTTCAAGTTGTCTTTGTTTTGTTAGACTGACTCTCTGAATTATTATCATTCTTTTGAGAAAAGCAGAAAGCTAAAACTATGGAGGACAATAATATGCCAGCTTTGTAAATAGTGTTTTAGAACTGATCACCTACCTGCAGCCGGTGCTACCTTCCAGCATCCTTCTTCTTCACTGCTGCTATTGTGAGCCTTGATTGTAATGCTGCTCCTCCTTCTGTTAACCTGAATAATAAAGAGCTCCCAAAAGACCTCTCTAAACAGGGGGAACAGGCAACAAAATGGCAAATGTAGTTCAATTTAAGTAAGTGTAGTGATGCAAATGGGGACAGAAAGTCCTAACTTCTCATGGGGCTGAGCTGGCAATCACTGAACAGGAAAGGGATCTTGGCATCGTGGTCAATAGCTCAGTGAAAATGTAGACCCAGTGTGCAGCAGCTAGGAAAACTGTGAATTCCATGTTAGCGATAATTTGGAAAGGGAGTGAAAATAAATATGCCAATATCATTATGCCTTTATATAAACCTGTGGTGCCACTACACTTGGAATACTGTGTACACTTCTGGATATTGTAGAGCTGGAGAAAGTGCAGAAAAGGTTAACCAAAATGTTCAGAGAAACTGAAGTAACTCCCCTCTGAGGAAAGATTACAACATTTAAGGCTATTTAGTTTAGAAAAGACAAGAAAGTGGGGGAAATGATTAATGGTGTGGAGAAAGTAGGTAGAGAGAAGTTTTAATTCCTCTCTCACACTTCTAGAACCCAGGGTCATCTGGTAAAGCTAAATGGTGGGAGATTCAGAACAGACAAAAGGAAATGCTTCTTTACAGAGCACATGGTTAAACTATGGACTTTGCTTCCACAGGATGTAGTGGTGGCCACCAACTTAGTTGCCTTTAAAGGGGGATTAGACAAATTCATGGAGGATAGGGTTCTTAACAGCGGAGAGGGCTGTTGCTCCCGTGTCCTTGTGGGTTTCCCATTGGCATCTGGTTGGCCACTGTGAGATATAGGATCCCAGACTAGATAGCCTTTTGGTATGATCCAGCAGTACTTTTCCTATGTTCTTACTTCTAAAGACTACTACCTTTTGAACACAGAAGAGGGAGAAACTCCGCTTCCTGTGCACCTTAACTCATAATTCCCCAGCAAATACAATGGTATGTCAGGTTACTCCTCATTTTGCTGCCCCTAGCTTCTGAAGTACTTGTCCTTTGATGAAAAACTGCAAACATACCTCACATGAGTGAGGTTCAGAGTGTCACTTCAGAGTGTTTAAAGCAGGGATAATGTAGTATTTATTTGCTGCATTTACATCCTGATTTTCGTCCATGAAGCTCAAAGCTGCATACATAGAGTTTGCAGGTGGTCTCCCATCCAGGCACTGTGACTGGACCAAGACCTGCTTAGCTTGGTCATAAATTGCAAGGCTGTTTACAGTTTAATAAACTAGAACTACAATATAATTGATAAAGGAATACGTTATATAATAACATGATTGATCTTTTTTTCCTTTGAATTTGTAAATATAGATGTGTTCAGTCAGCTAGATTACTGGAGATATAATACAGAGACATAAACAAAAGTAAAGTCTCAGGCAAGCATTTTAATATAAATGATACTAGGCTTTCCTCACAGTACTAGTGCACAGGGCTGGATTTTGGGTGTCTGGGACACCAGACTTCTGTCTGACTGACATAGGCCATCTACTCAACTTTCAACTCAACACTGAAACAAATACTATAAATAGTTCATCTTCATTTCTAAAGCTGGCAACACTGAACCGCATCACCAGCACTGTGTTAATGTTAAGGGTTCTTTTCTTTGTTTAGTTGGAAAAGTTACATCATCCTAGGTGGGGATAAATAGTGCATTCATGTCATAAATTGGGCTGCAAGTACAATTTAAACACCTCACCTGAGACTCCTTTTGATCTAGGGATGGGCCTCCAGGTGCACACATATTCATGTTCTTTGGTATCTATGGTGATACTAGATTTGGAGAGTCATAGAATCATAGAAAAGTAGAGTTGGAAGGGGCCTACAAGGCCATCGAGTCCAACCCCCTGCTCAGTGCAGGAATCCAGGTCAAAGCATCCCTGACAGGTGGCTGTCCAGCTGCACCTTGAATGCCTCCAGAGTGGGAGAGCTCACCACCTCCCTAGGTAATTGGTTCCATTGTCTTATTGCTCTAACAGTCAGGAAATTTTTCCTGATGTTTAGGTGGAATCTGGGTTCCTGTAACTTGAGCCAATTATTCCGTGCCCTGCAAACTGGGATGATCAAGAAGAGATCCTGGCCCTCCTCTGTGTGACAACCCTTCAAGTACTAGAAGAGTGCGATCATATCTCCCCTCAGTCTCCTCTTCTGAAGGCTAAACATGCCCAGTTCTTTCAGTCTCTCCTCATAGGTCCTTGTTTCCAGTCCCTTAATCATCTTTGTTGCCCTCCTCTGAACCCTCTCCAGTTTGTCTACATCCTTCTTAAAGTGTGGTGCCCAGAACTGGATGCAGTACTCAAGATGAGGCCTAACCAGTGCCGAGTAAAGGGGAATTATCACTTCACGCGATTTGGAAGCTATACTTCTGTTAATGCAGCCCAAAATAGCATTTGCCTTCTTTGCAGCCACATCGTATTGCTGGCTCATATTCTTTTTGTGATCTACAACAATTCCAAGATCCTTCTCATTTGTAGTACTGTTGAGCCAAGTGCCCCCCATTCTGTAACTGCATTTGGTTTCCTTTCCCTAGGTGCAGCACTTGGCATTTATCCCTATTAAATTTCATTCTGTTGTTTTCAGCCCAGCACTCCAGCCTATCGAGATTGCTTTGAATTTTGTTTCTGTCTTCCAGAGTAGACAGAAAGCCCTTGCGTATGAGTTTTATGTTTCAAGGCCCTTGGGGTTTTTTAAGGGTTTGGTAACATTTTCTTGTGATGGAAGTTGCAATCTGAAATCCCATTTCTTTCTTTTAAAAAACATAAATAAAAGCTTCCCTTAACTGCTGGTGCTACAATTTCCCTACCTCATTTGGCAACTGAATTCTGTTCAACTTTATTGAAATTAAAGTAATAATCATACTTTACTCTTTTGCAATTTGTTTTTCTGTTAGTGGGTATATATCACTATTTTTGTAGCTGTGCCTTTCTATGCTCATAATCTACAAGTCCCCGAATAATAACTAATTACAGGGTTTAATCTTGGAGAAGTCTTTAATGCTGCAGTCTTTAATAATTGTTTTATTTTGCTTGAGCAATAAGGGGCACAGCAATCCCAAGTAGGGCAGGTGAGGAGTGATGAGATGGATTTACTGCCTCATCTACAGCCTGCCAGTTCGCTTCAGCCATGGTAGAAGTGAGGGGGAGGTGAATCCTTGTTTTTACCATTTCCCCCCATTGAAAGCAGTGGGGGGGGGGACAATTAGCTACAGCAGCTTCAGGGCTGGCATTGCTAACCTGCCCAGAACAGAACTGCTTTGGATCTAGCTAGGGTTATAAGAATCTTGCATAATCCGCTCCATTTCTGTTTTGTGGATTGTAATTCGTCGTCTGTTCCGCTGTCCACTCATTGACAGATGCGGATTTCCCCCCACCCTCCAGAAAAGTATTCCAAAAAATCTGTTAGAATTTATGGAACTTTTACTGGTACATAACATTTTGCATACTTTTAAGTCAGCATAAAATCAGTGAGCAGAGCGCACCCAAAAAAAGAAAAAAGATTGCTATACTGCAGAGGCTGAAGAGAGATCAAAGATGTATAAAATGGTGTGTGTGTGTGTGTGTGTGTGTGTGTTTAATGGTGTATACATTGCCATATTTTTACACAACTCCTGTAGTTTTGTATGACCAAATTTGCATACAATTCCGGAAAGTTCAAAAAATGGTCCACAAGTCCGTGGAATCCATGCAACTCTGAAAAGCCAATCTTCTGCGGTTTCATAGAAATCCGTTGTCTTTTTGGCCCATTCTGGATTTCTCCGACATCGCTAGATCCAGCAGGTCCAAAGCCCGCTCCTCTCTGCCCATGGAACACCCCGTTTCAGGGCTTTCTGCCTGTCAGTGGAAGAACTGATGGCAACAGCTGTCTGCCTACCTAAGTGCAGTGAGGACCTCTGCCCAGCGGAGCCATCCGCAACAGCACTCCTCTCCGTTGGCAGAGGCCAGTGGAAGGGTACCAGTATGCCATCTTAAACCCCGCCAGCCTTCAACATCAGGGGGTTAGGATTGTATCGCCCATCTGGCCGGTTGCCGGCCAGATGGGCGATAAATAAATATTAATAATAAATTGTGCTCTTAGTTATGAACCTTTTATTCAAATCCTCTATTCAGATTAATATCTGAATGAAGGGGAGAGGAGAATATTTTTTATTGTTCTCATATAAAACATTTAAGCCTTATAAAATCCAGGTGACTAATAGTTCACTACTAATACCTAGCTGAACTGTGCTGCATAATATGTTACAGTCCAGAAAAATGGCAAAGCAGTGGGATAGGTATGTCAACAACTTAAAATCATCAAGGGAGGCTTTTCTCCAAGTACCTTGGGTACATTATGTGTCAGTAAGGGAGAGATCCTTTTTGGTTGTGGTGCCCCAATTATAGAATACCCTCCCCATGAAGGTGCAAAACACTGCAATTCTTTTGGCACCAACTTAAAACCTTTTTGTTTAACCTGGTATTTTAATTGATTGGTTTTTGTCTGTTCTATTGTATTTGTTGCCTTCTCTGTTTAATTATGATTACGGTATGTGTTTTTAGTGTTTTTATTGTGCTGTATTTTAATAATATTTGTACATTACCATGGTATCCTCAAGGATGAAGGGCAGTTTTAAATGTTTTAATAAATTAATGAAAGTAAAATAATGACTGTTTTCATATGCTAGTTTTATCTGTTATTAATAATAATGTAGAATTTTAGTGTATATAATACTTACTCATTCTTACAGCTCTTACAGATAGGCCAGTATTAGTCCCATTTCGCAGACTGTTTGTAAAATAGTAGTAGGCGGGTAGTAGGCGATCACTCGTGACCGAGTAAGATTGTCTTCCAGGATAAAATTACAAAAAGAAATTATAAAAGGAGGAAATTCTAAAAAATTGTGTAGGCTTTAGCGATGGGTCCGTAAGTGACTGTGGAGGCCAATTCTAGATCCACACAGCTTCCCACAGTGAGGACACAGGTTACCATATTGAAGATGGTCCTGTAAATAATTCGTTTGACGTGCTTTTCGCTTAGCATGTTTCTCCCTTTCACCTTGCACTCGGGTTTCTTCAAAGTCCATGGAACCTTTGTGAAAGGCCAACCTCCATTTAGATCGTTCATGGGCCAGAGCTTCCCAGTTTTCGATGTTTATATTGCATTTTTTTAGATTAGTCTTAAGAACATCTTTAAACCTCTTATACTGACCACCGATATTCCGCTTTCCATCGAGTTGGGAATAAAGTAACTGCTTTGGGAGACGGCAGTCAGACATTAGAACAACATGACCGGTCCATTGAAGTTGGCATTGAAGGATCATTTTTTCAATGCTAGTAGTCTTTGCTTCTTTCAGTACACTGACATTTGTTCGCCTATCTTCCCAAGTAATTGGCAGGATTTTCCAGAGGCAACGCTGATGAAATCTTTCAAAGAGGTGGAAATGACGTTTATAGATAGTCCATGTTTCGCAGGCATGCAATAAAGTTGGTAATACAATGGCTTCATAAACCAGCGTTTTGTAAAATCGTAATCATGGATGGTGAGGTAGAATTTGAACCTGAGCCTTTAAAATACCTCTGACTACAAAGCTCTATTACTGCTTATTTAAAATTCAGGGAGATTGTAATGTTACAATATTTCTGTTTTATATTCTTAAAACTAAACAACAGCGAACCAAACTTCCAGAGAATTCTGGCTTACTGTGAGCAAGCTGTGTAGAGGTACACATAGCCTGTTCACTCTCTCCCTGACACTGGGAACCACTAAACTAGGGGTAGGCAACCTGGCACTGTCCAGATGTTTTGGACTGCAACTCCCATCAACCCCAGCCAATGTGGCCAGTAGTCTGGGATGATGGGAGCTGTAATCCAAAACTGCTGGTGGGACTAGGTTGCCTACCCCTGTACCAAACTAACAAGGAATTAATAACTTAGTATGTCAATCCAAACCTAGTCTCCTGGTTTGTTGATCCCAAACAAGCCAGGAACTGTAAACCAAGAACAAACCCTGGTTTGCAATTCTGGCTTGTAAGGAACTCAACACAGCAGAAACCCCAATTCAGACAACATGGTAAGCTTTTAATTCATTGTTAGCTTAGCCCCTCCTGCTGGCAGGAGTAGCATGTACCAACTTGCAGCTCACACAGTGAGCCAGGATTCTCCAGAATTCTGGCTTAGCACTGCATCTGGACGCAGCTGAAATCTTACTACAGTACAGGACTTTCTCTGTAGAGGGAAGCATATCAGAATAACGCATAGGAAAATAAAGAAGGATCTGAATTCAAGTTGAGGTTTTACCATATTGGCAACTCAGCAGATTCATTATGGATAAATTTCTTCATGACTGTCAGGCCCTTTAAAGAAAAAGCATAAAAATCTTAGAAGTACTTATTTCTTAAAATGCAAGCATTGGCTTAGTTTTTATATAATCTCTGAATGCTTTTTGTAGCTTCAACTCCTGCGGGACAACCGATCAGAGAGAGGACACAAGAAAAACATTTCAGTGAAAACAGCAAGCAGGTGAGTTTAATATACAATGCAGTTTACATTTTAAGTGATGTTTAGTTTCCAAGCCAATATTTTACCTAGTAGCTCAACTACTGCTATAGATGTAGCAAGAGAGAGTGTGTCTCTGCATCTGGCTAATCAGGACTCATCTTAATAAGTGCTAATCAAAATGGTCACTGTTGCTGCCTCTCTGTCACTGGAGTTCTTAAGAAGGATCCGGAAGTGTAAATCAATTGGGCATAGATACCACTGAATATAGTTCTCTTAGGACTCTCATGACTGGAAGAGGCAGAATAATGAATACAGAATAAAATACACAGTGGATATTTTGATGCATTGCATAAGAACACTTTTCTTTTCTCTGCTCTGTGTGCGTGCATTTATGTAATACATATACATACACGTGCACACACAAGAACTATACTGCTTAAATTCCATTTATTGTTGTGTTGATATGATTTTCAAAACTAGGATACATGTCGTCTAATCTGTAAGCATCACTACCAGGTTTAAAATGAGCACTTGCCCTCCCCGAAATTAAAAACCAATTCCTCTGCTTATCACATTTTTTTCACAAGCATCCCAAGTGCAATTCTCCCCTTTGCTTTTGTTGTTCACAATATTAGAAATGAGAGTTGCAGTGCAAATTGAGGGGCTGACAGAAAAAATAAGACATGGATTTCATGGCTAGTGAATTCATTACCAAATAATACAGTTGATTTTTCCAAAATATTGCTCTCTGGAGGATCTGAAAACTGCTGCAAGGGGCAGATTGTGTGGGTATTGAAGGAAAATGAAGGATTAATTTAAATTTGTAATCTGTAACAAAGTTTTTCACTTTCTCATTTTCTTTTAACACATCTAGCCTAGTTGATCTCAGGACTTTTTTGATGATACCTGGACTAAATTATACTTGTATATTTATGTGATTATCTTTAATTTTGGTATTAACAGTAACTAATAACTACGGGTAATTAAAAATTGGGGGGGAGGAGAGACACCAGTGGGAGAGCTGAGAACAAAAACTTCCATTATGCCTGTAGCAAGCCTTTTCCCATCAGGTCGGTGGGAAATCTCTTTCCGTCTGAACAGAGCTTGTTCATTTTCTTCTGATGATACAGATGACTATACTTTGTTACACAGATGTGACAAATAGAATTACAGCTGCTCTTTATTTGATCTTCTAAAGAGGCAAAGATGTGCAAGTGTTATGCCTGCTCCCTTTTTCCCACCACGTCATCTGTTGTTTGGGAAGCAGTCCTAATGTGCAGTAGATAGAAAATTATTTGTCGTGTTGTAGGTTTGCCAAAAATAAATGAAACCATTAATTACTACATTTTTTGAGCAGCTGTTAATAGATTGGGGTAGGAAAACTGTACATTACACTTACTGGTTAATTACCAGAACTATAATTGTTTAATGTTGCTTTTGTGGAAAATAATGACAGCACCAAAGAGGTGAACACTGATTGTATACAATATGAACAAATCATACCTTAATAGCAAAACAACGGGATGTTTTTACTTGATTTTTTAAAAAGCAATATACAGCTATATGTGTTCTTCCTGCCCACAGAAGGGTCAATCTAGAGGCCGAATATTTCATGCCCTCTGAGCTAAGAAATCCTTCTGAAGGAGAATGAAATGTAGAAAAGTAGCAGAAAGGCAAGTTGGGAAGCTAGCAGACAATCAGGCAAAGACCAAAGACCACACCTAGAAGTATGTATGGCTAAAGATATAAAATTCCAGAAATTTTGAAGCCGGGGGGTGGGGGACACATAAATTTACGGGAAATTTTAAAATATGCAATACTTATAGTTTTAGCGCTCTTTACAGATATAAACTCACTTGGTTATCTTAGGAACCTAAAATGTATTATGTATAACTTGGTTTGCTCATAACATTATCATTAAAATTAAAAATGTTTAAAAGTAAACTCAAGTTTGTACGTTTGTAATTTTTGACTGAATAAGGTGTACTTTGAAATTTAATATAGCAAACATAATAACTTCATGAGCAAACTAAGTTATACATAATACATTTTGGTTCCTATTTTATGTCTGACCAGAGGGAACTTCAGCAAGAAGTCCCTGAAACATCTGAATCATCTTAGAAGCCAGAAGAAGCAGAAAGAGCTGGAGGAAGAGAATGACTGGTATACAGCATCTGTTACTGTTTGTGAGGAATTGGTTGGGATGGGGTTTAGTGAAATCTGATCTGAAGGAAAAGCTATTCAGAGCTTATTTAGCTGGGGACGATTCTTCCCTATCAGGAATAGTAACCAAGCATATTTAATTGAAGGAACCAATCTCACCCTATTATTCGAAGAGTGGCATTTTTTCCCTTTTTTTTTTTTGAAACAATTCCCCTTAATAAACATGTTCATTTTTGTTCTTTTTGAAAGGTTATTTCTAGTGGTGGTGTCAGTCCCATATCTTCACCATAGAAACCAAACTACTAAGTTTCTTTTAGGACCTCAAATCTAGATATAGAGATTTTATTTTGGTGGCAGCAGTTAAACGTTTTATAGCTGAGGCAGCATTCCCTAATGTTGAGGTCTAATTGGAAACTTTATTAAAAACTGTGGCAGTGAATTCCATAGATCCAGTCTATACACCTGTACAGTGTTCTACTGTTGCAAAAATGCTATGAGTCTTCTCTCTAGAGAACCCAATTGCTCAGAGGAAGGGAAGCAGCCCACACCAGTAGTGAGTTTTTCAAAGTTTTATTTCTGCGCAAAAAGGACCAGCTGGGTCGCGTGCCCAAATGAAAGCTGGACAAAGAACAGTGGGGCAGGCAGGCAAGCATTCTTATACACTTTACAATCATGGGTGGGTTTTTAGCGAATCAGATACAGTCATTAAACCGTGCCAACCAATTAGATACAGTTTTCCGTATATGACGACAACCAATCAGATGCATTTCTCTGAATATGGCAAGTTTTAATTTCCAGTTAGATAGAAGGGCACCTGGCCATCTTCTTCTTGGCTAAGCTGTGGTTTCTCATGAGCTCTTAGGTCACCCAAGATATCGGGCCTGCTACTCTTGGTACATCTTATCAATCAAAGGGACTCTTCTCTTGCTTGTATTTTGGGATTTGGCACCTAGGAATAGGCTTTTGAGACTAGATAACAACTAAGGCAAAAATATGGCGGCCAAGCATACAATTCAGAACAAAGAATACAATACAAAGCAGACCTTCAAGGTTCTCTGTCTGGAACAACAAAAGCAGATAAACAAAGCAGGTGCAGTGGAAAATGGTATGCGGGCAGAATCTAGGTCAATTAGTGGGGGTGCAACGGAATTCTTGGGGCTTCTGGATTTTTACCTTAACGAATGCCTATGGACAGCAAGGTGGTCTTTCAGGAATCTTTGGGGTCTTTAGTCTGTGTGTGGACTGTTCCCTAATGTCACTCTTGCTGGCCAGGAAATGCTGGGTCTTGCAGGACCTTTCTGTTTGTCTAAACATGCATAGGATTTGGTCTTCTGTGCAGCTTTTTAACTCAGACTTCTATCATGCCAGGTCACACTGATCTTTTAGGGTTTCAGACTTGAAACTGGGGCCCTTTGCTGGAGGCAGGTGACTCTAGGAACCTTTGTATGTCAGACAGGTGCTCTGTTATTCTTGTATGTGGTCTATGTGAATGGACAATGCCTTTCTCACCTGGGGTCTCCTAGGTGTTTTGGCCTGACTGGGTCATTATTACTATTATGGATTTTAAGAGTCCATTCTGTGTCTCGTTTGCCTGGAAACAGCTCTTCTGCATTAGCAAAGGAATTTTGCTAACAAGGTTCTATTGTTCTTCTCTAAAGTATCTTCTCCAAAGTATCTTCTTCTTCAGGGTTACTTGGGACAGACCAGACATTCCTTTGGGGAACATAGTCTGGGCGTGTGGCCAATTGATAGCACTTCTGCAGGCATTTGGCCAGGAGTGTGTGGAGCAGTAGAATTGTTCATTTTAAAATTAGGCTTTTTGCTTTACCATGCATGTTATTTCTTTGGGCCTGTTTACACGTGAAAGGCAAGAGCTCTCTGTATATGCCCCAGGCCTATTTCTCTAACACTACCAAACAATTTTTTTAAACGCTTTCTAAATCCCACTTGAAATATGGACTTTACCTTTGACAACTGTCAAAAGTAACTACTTCAATAAATGGAGTGGCTCACACTTTTGCACATTCCTGAAGTGTTAGAATCTTGGGAACACATGCAAAAGTGAGGGCACTATTAGGACACATGAGCCCCCCCAAAAAACCCTGAGGATCTTGCCGCAAAGGTGGTGAACAAGCTGCCACCTCCTTTTTGCGAGGTAAGATTACTCACACCTTTGGTTACATTTGATAGCTCGCCTTTTGACAGCTGTCAGATGTAGGCAAAGGGGAAAATAAATTTACCTGCAGCCTCTGTGGGGCAATGCCCAAGGTGGGTACCTGCTGGATTTTGCCAGCAAGCACCCCTCTGCACATTGCCCTCCCAAGGCTCCCCATTCCCACACCCACACAACTCCTAACATCCATAGATGCACAAGTGTGGATAATTGATTATTTTTTTAATCGCAAATATTTGCAAAAATTAGGGTGGACAAAAATTGTTTTTTAAAAGTTTTGCAACCGTGGGCAGTCCCTCCAAGGTGCCACTGGGGCACTTTGAAGGGAGTGTCCATAGCTGTTAAGACAGGTATCACAAAAGCCAGCTTGACAGCCAGCTTTCATGATCTCAAGAAGAAAAAGTTTAAAGAGAAAAAAAGCCATGGTGAGCCCAAAACAGCTCATGATTGCGGCAGGGAAGGGGGAGGCAACTCTGTCTTCCCACAGTGTCCCCTGAGATACCCATGGGAGGACCAAGGGAGGAGGGAGGGGGACAACAACTCACTATGAGCCTGATCGTCTGTTGGGTGCACCATGGGTTGTTTTGCCAACAACCAACCCAACGTGGCTTATTGCCAGGGTGGGTTGTCATGACGTGCGACTGTGCCCAGTGTTTCTCTCACATGTGGATTTTAGAACTACCTTCACTGACTGCTATTGCATCAAACCAGAACAAGCCCAGAAACACAGGACTGTATAGAACAAAACCCAAACTGTTGAGAATGCACATTTTCTTCACATATTATGATTTGTAACTCTAGTCACATTTTGGGAAACTGAGCATGACTTGGAGCATCCCTATCAGTAAGTGATATATTTGATCAATTATTTTAATAAGGAATGGAAGAAATAACTATGCTGCAAATGTTAGCGAGAGGATTTAAAAAAAATCCCCATGTCTTCAAAATTTCCAGAAATTTTAGATCTCTGGTCTTCCTATAAATGTCTTCCTATTTCATAGTTTTTAGAAATCATTTTGTAAAAGTAAAGGCTGGATAGCAATATAGTAACACCTTGTCTTAAACATTTTATTCATCATTCTAAAATAAAATATTTCATAATCCAAAATTATTCAGTTTTGGTGGGGAAAACCAAAAAGGTCCTTGGGGGAATTCCCCCCTCCCAAAACTCTTTCCCCCCCCGATTTTTTTCCTGATTTTTTTTTTATTTTTTCCTGAGTCTTCACTTCTTTATGTATGGCCAATCAGGTCATGAGGAACCAGTTGACTGGCTGGTGTAGAAACGGGATGGGGTGTGGGGTTACAGTCATGCTGAAATGCCAGAGGAGAATACTTCCTCTTTCATCTTTTCTACTGTGATCCTGAGTAGCTCAATTCCAAGGGGCAGTAGCATACAGGCCACAAGTATCCCAGTTCAATCCTGGCTCCCTACAAATACAAAATGTGTTTTTAAAAAGTAATAAAAAGCAGGTTTCAGGATTCTAATATGGGCTTCCACACTGAACAAAAAAATCCTTAGGTAGCTATGGGCAAGCTTCCAATCTTGCATGAGCACTCCTGATCACACAGGAGAATTTTCCCTTCCCTCCTCCTCCTGCAGCCCCCATGCTCCCCCAATTGAGGGTCAGCTGTGGGAGAAGAGGGAATTACCCCCCCCCCCCGGTTCTGCTGACAGAAGCTGTTCCATTAGTGGAAAGTGCTAATTGGATACAGTCCTTCAGTCTTTGTCAGATGTGGCCCACGGGCAATACTACCTCAACTGCTTTGCTACAGGTTTACTGTTGTAATTATTTAGTAGGTTTTTTAAATTATTTATTCAAAACTATTGAGAAGAAGGGAAGATGATTGTGCAGGGAGAAACAGAGAACTACATCCCCATAGCACTCAGAAGATTAGAAAGTTTGTGCAGAGTTTTAATTATCATGGTAGCATTTCATAGACTTCAAAGTCTGCACAGTTGTTGTTTTTCTAGTGAGTTATGCTGGACATTTGTTCTACATAACATGTGCATTTTTTTTCGTCCTGAAGTCACTGAGCTGTGAAGTTGATCCTTTTACACAACTTGGCTGTAAAGCTTTTGCAGATTTTTCTTCCATTTTCATTCATTTTCATTCATTTTTCCTTTCACTGTTACCATTAAGGTATTTTTAAACACTCAATTTAATAATAGCTTGCTAGGCATCTAGTATGGATTTTTCTATCAAAAATAGCTTCTCAGCGGATAAAGGTAATTTTCTAAATCAGCATTATATAAAGTTGTATTTTAAAAAATATTCGATATGAACTTTATGGGCAGTATCCTCTGCTCTGCCTTTTCTATTGCACCTGCGGGACCAACCGCCAGCGCAACAGGAAGCTAGCACTTCCTAAAACTGCCCCAGAAACAAGCTAAAACACTCATTTCTGGAACAGCTCAGGTCAGTGAAGCTTCCTTCTGTGAGCTTTGCTACCTGCTCCGTTCCAGAATCTAGTGTTTTGGCTCATTTCCAATTGCTTTAGGAACTGCTAGCTTTCTGCTGTACTGGTGGTGGGTTTTTCTGGCTCCTGGGCAGCATTGGACACTGCCCTGTATGTTCAGAGTCTAATTTAAGAAATTCATCAACAAAGGTTATTTTGCCTTCAAGGAAGCATTAGAAGCAGAATCAATTATTAGAGTCTCCGCATCAGCCTGTGTAATACAAAATTCTGGTTTTAGTTTTCTCAGGAGGACTGAAGCAATAAGACTATGGTATCCTGAAATAACTTTCTAATTCACTAAGGTCTGAACCATATGTCCCTGTTCTGAGTTTTTCTTTAGCAATAATACTTGTTTTTAATTAGAGTTTTATATGACAAGCTGCTTCTAAAAACAAATGAAGTCCTAGGCCAAAGCTAACAAAACACTAGTGGTAGAAGATAATTTTTACAAGAATTATTTATGTTTGATTTCTTTTTATAATTGCTTTTTCTCAATATTATCATAATTTTTGGACTTGGATGTCCTGAATATTGTGTTCTGATCATGTTAGTTTATTAACAAACAGATTTTTGTTACCTTTGACTTGTTTGTGAAACAAAATATTGATTTAGATTTGCCTTTGTCTAATTCATATACTTTTGATCAATTCCAACTCATGCCCAATTATATTACATTACATTAACATAATTCAACAGATGTTGATATTTAAATGCTTTCTGGCATTCACATCTTGGACAGCTGTCTAAGAGCTTGGGGAAAAGGCAAACATTTAGAGTTAAATGCTGAACATATGCTTAAATTACTAATTAGAAGCAAGTAAAAACAATGCATTATCCTTTCTGAGGACAGTAAGACTCTAATACAGATATTTTTAAAGTCTTTTTGGTTGGCATAAAGTTTATGAGTCTCTGGAGGCAAGGTGGTGTAATGCATTTAGAAAAACTGTGCAATGGGACTTCATTTCCCGGCAGGTTTTCCTTCTTAAAAAATTGCTACCTTTTTATTGCAGGTAAATCTCCAACAGCCTCTGACTAAGGTTTGGAACAGCTAGGAGGTGTTAGAGTACTGTGGATGGAGATGAGAGAGCCTACTGGCAAGAGAAATGCTTTTTCATAGTCACATTATGTTACTATTCCATATAAAACAAATGTGTCACCATTAAAGCCCCAGTCTTAACATACTGGCATTATATGAAAGGAGTTTGACAGGCCTGAATTGTTCTATCACATCTGTTTAACATTGAATTAAAAAAAGGAACGGTCATAGCTCTTGTTGGTTAATACAATCGCATTCTCAATAGTGTGAAAGCAGATGTTGCAGTGTGTGTTACTCTGATGATGTCATTGTTATAGCAGCCTGAGGAAAGGCTTCAGAACTAGGCAAGCCAATAGCTGAATTCATTATGAAGTTCTGATTACACGTGCCCAGTTCAAAATGACCACATGTATATTCTGAAGTGCGTTGATTTTAGAAACAGTGGTTTTCTTTATCCATCATTCAATATGGTTTATTTTGCATGTTGCTAACAAGGGCTAAAAGATAGAAAAGTAAGTCAGAGAGTCTCTCTTAAGTAGAAACACAATTGGAAATTGCTTGGTGAATTATTTATTGATATATTATTTACATTGGAGTCCCACAGTTCCGCCAGGGAACTCAGTGTAGCATTTTAGCTTTGGAATAGAACTGGGGGGGTTGGGTTAGGATAAGAAGCTTGCCTAAGGACACCCAGTGACCCTCATAGTGGAATGTGGTTTGAACCTAGGTTTCCCACTTCCAAACATGACAGTCTACCCACCCACTTCACCACACAGTAATTATTGTTTTGAATAAATTTGAGAGGTTTTTCAAGTAGCTCAGGTTATATTTTTGGCATATTTTTGTAATTGCTTAAAGTGTTAATAATAATTTAAAAACTGGTTTGAATTTTCTGAGTCTATGAAGAAGGAAATGTTTAGGTTATGTGAAAATTTACTATTTTGTATGACTTGTGGCAGGCAGGACCGGCGCTACCGCTAGGCCAACTAGGCGGTTGCCTAGGGCGCGTAGCGGAAGAGGGCGCAGAACGCTGCGCTCCTCTTCGCTGCCGGCTCGCTCCTGCCCTGCCCGCCCGCCCTCCTCTCCGAGAGAGCCAGGTAAGTGCGCCCGGAGTAGTGGTGGGGCCGAGCCTGGGCGCCTCCCCCCTACCTTGCCTCGACTCCGCGCCGCCTCCCACCTTGCCTCACTTCGCCTCTGCGCCGCCTCCCCCCGCCTCGCCTCGCCTCGCGCCGCCTCCCCCCCGCGCCGCCTCGCGCCGCCTCCCCTCGCCTCGCCTCCCCCCCTCTGTGCCACCTCCCCCCCACCTCGCCTCGCCTCTGCGCCGCCTCCCCCCCCGCGCCACCTCCCCCCCTCGCTTCGCTTCAACTCTCCTCCGCGCCGCCTCCCCCCCCGACACCTACCTTCTCCGTGCTGTTTCCGGAGCCCCACCCGCGCTCTGTTTTGGCGGGAAGTACCAGGGCAACAGGGCTTAAACAGCCCTGTTGCTCTGGTTTCCCCCGGCGAAAAACAGAGCGCGGAGGTCCCTTTTCGGAGGAGGCGTCGGACTGGGAAGGTAGGTGGGGGGGCGGCAGCGGCAGCGTGCGGGGGGGGTGTCCAGTGGAGGTTGCAGAGCAGGGCTGCTTTCCGGAGCCCCCCCCACGGCACGAGGGGGGGCGCTAAATATAATGTAGCCTAGGGCGCCAAACTGCCCTGCACCGGTCCTGGTGGCAGGGGTATCGAACCACCCTCCGTGGGCTGGATGACATCAGGGGGCATGGCTCTGGCCATTTTGCCTTTCTTCTGTGCTGAGAGAAGCATGGCAGTCGGCAACTCTCTCCGCATGGAGAAAGGGACTTGGCCGGCATTGGGGGAGCAGTCAGCCAAATCCTGCATTCAGTTTGCAATATAAAGCAAAGAGAGATATAATGAAACATTTGCCTAAGTATCTAGTTCCAATAATTGATCATTGTAATTAGTATGCTTCAACATTTCTATCCGCATGCCCCATAGAGATTACTTGAAGCCACCGGTGTCAGCTCTTGTTGCTTCTATAAAATCTGTGAACTTAAGTAACTAGTCACTGTCATTCCTTGCTAAGTAGGCTTGGATAGATTTGGATGTAAGGAAAAGCATTTGTTCCTAGTATGCAGCCTGAATAAGGAATTTCATGCTTTCTCTAGTTTCTAACCCTCACAAGTAGAAAATTATGTACAGTTTGCCAAGATAGCAGCTGTCAAAATTACATCTGTAGACATTAGAACTGCAACTAGCATTCCACACTAGAACTTGCAGACAACAATGCTCTAAACTTTGCTATGAAAGATACATAAGATTTCTGACATTTGATTTGACTGAACAGTCAAAGAAGTAAGACATGAAATTTCAACATCTGGGCTTCTTTCTTTTTTTTCTGATTGTTTAAAAGAAGCAAGCATCATGTTTCTAAATTTTCTCCATGAGTATAGAATATGAAGGTTCTCTGAAAATTAAGGAGCCCCAGACTGCTTAAAGAAATGCCTTGTAGGTTGCCCATCCTGAATATTATTAAAGTGTTGTTTCAAAGGAGATTTCTCTTCGCTAGTACAGTTGTAGGGAAAGGTCCACACCAGCAACATGGAAGACACAACATGGAAGAAGGTGTGTGAGGCTCATCCAAGCTAGGCCAAGGTACTCTTATTGCAATGAAAAATGATTATTTTAAAGAGATTTGGCATGTGAAGCAGCGAGCACTAGGCATCTCCAAACATCTCTTATTTCAGGGATTGAGTGTACTGTTTGGATTACAGCAGCCCAGATGGGATGGTTTATATCACTGACGAGGAAGTGACATAAGACGAGTACGGACATGGGCTCTGCTTGGGGTTGATTTCAAGTTACCATTGTGAGTGTCATGGTGGTCTTCCCAGGTGAAATGCTACCTGTCAGTCCCAAAACACTTCCCACATGCCCAGTTTTGTAATATAGCACCTAACAAGGAGTGCAGAGAGCGGCAGTCTGGTTACATCTTTAGAATAAATTGTGTATTTTCTACCTTTCAATTCAAGCAGTTGTGGTGGCTGCCTCCGAGTTACTCTGTGAACAGAAATCCATTATGTGAATGGCAGTAGAAGGGCACAGTATATCATCACATGGGCTGCACACATATAACATGTGGAAGAGTGTCTATTTTTGCATCAGTAATTTTAGAATTATAGGATAATATAACTAGACAATGCTGCATTTCAAGGAACTTGTTCTATATCAACCATCTCTGTTTTTAACCATTTTAATTTCCTTTCCCGTGTTTTTGCACCTGCGAATGACAAATCTTCACTGCTCTCATGGTTTTATGCCTTCTTCTTTGATTTTTTTTCTTTTGTTTTGTGTTTTTCACATTATTCTTGATACAGATGACCTAAATAGGTGAAACTGTAATGTGGCAGAAGGGAAAAGAGAAATACATATCTTGTGATCTATCACCACTCTTTCTTTTCAAGATAGAAGTCTACTTTTAAATTGGGTTTTAAACCCTTCAAATTTAAAGTAGACTACTGTCTTGAAAAGAAAGAGCAATAGATCATAAGATATGCATATATTTTATAAGATCTGTATAAAATAGGATGACATAAAATTTCACAGAACAGGTTGTTTATAAACAGCAATCAGCACTAAGACTTTTTTTCTTTTCTTTTTCACAGACCAGTCCGCAAACTTAACCTAGGAGAGCTTAGTCACTTTTTAAAGCAAGTATTGAGAATCCAGAAACAATGGCCCAGTTTGAACATCATGCTAAACCATAATTTAGTGAGATGAGAATAACCCCCAATGCGCCTTACGTGCATACACTTCCCCTTCCTCTCTCACTCTCCAGTGAGGCCACATGGAGGAGTTCAAAAATTTCCACTTCCATTTTTTCTTTCTTTCTTTCTTTCTTTATTGTATTTTTAAACCGCCCATCTAGCCGGTACCCGGCCACTCTGGACGATGATCACAGCTTCTGGTGTCAATGAAAATGACACTGCCAGCTTGCACATAACAATAAACCAGAATTCTTCAGAATGCTGGCTTATCGGGAAGGAGCAAGCATGCTGGTGCACGCTGCCCATTCACTGCCACTTGGCTCCTTCTGCCAGCAGGAATGGCTAAATAAATCATGAAACATCTGTCCATGGTCTGTTTAGCTTATGTCTGAACCAGGATCCCTGGCTTATTGCTCCCCTTGAAAACTGGAATCATAAGCCAAGAACAAACCCTGGCTTTTAATTCTGATTTTTTAAATTTGTTTTCATTGTAGCAGAAAAAAATAAAATTTAAGACAGTAGATACATTTGTATTGTTATTTGGAAATAACTTTTCAAGAATATACAAAATTAAGAAACAACCTACATTTTGTGAAGGCTTTCAGAATTTATCTAGGTTTCATACCCCAAATCCCATCAGCTCTCCCAACCCCAAATCCCATCAGCGGCAGCAGCAGCAGCAACAGCATTTCTCAGTCACGAGACCTGTGCCAGATCCTGAGACATTGATTGCTTCATATTGGTTTCCTAGACAAAGGAAATATAACATTTTATACTGAGCTGGGAGCCGTAGTCCCAGCGCATGACTTTCCTGACCTTCCTATTCCCTAACTTAACAAGATGCTTTTAAAGAATTGATTGCAATACTAGAGGCTGATGCTGAGCGTGGGGACCATAGACTTGAACACCACCACATCCAATCACGTATGTTGATGAAATGTAGGGCAGGGATTTCTAGTTTTCTTGATACCTTTCCATCCAGCCTTCCTAGAGTGCCTAGATATAATGGGGGGAGGGTCCTAACAGCTGTGCAGAAGGAATAATTTTCACAGGTGCAGCTTCACAAAACCTTCACTTGCCAAAATTCTTTCATGGAATATGACTATCATGAGCAATTTGACATAATAACTAAGTGAAGTGTCCATGCTCAGAAGCAATATACCTCTGATGATTAGATTCTGGGACACACAAGGTAAGATGGCCATCATCCTCATGTCCTGCTTGTGTATTTCCAGAGCTGTCTGATTGGTTGCTGCTAGGAATAGACTGCTGATATAGAGTTATCCTTGGTCTGAACCAGGAAGGCAGTATTGAAGGTACAATAGTCACTGTCCTGTCTCATCTGGTCACCTTGCTATCTACTCTTCAAATGTTTCATAAGATCCTTTATCATATGGAAAGTAAACATTTGGAGGGGGAAGGGAGGGATATGGGTAATGATTACAAATAGTGGAGGAAGAAATAATGCCTTTTCATGAGACAGAAGCAGGGCGAGAAGAAATAGCACTTCTTCCTCCATATTTTCAGCTTTTGTGCAGAAGAGGAAGAGTTGCATATATACTCCATGGCAAGATGTGTGCTTTGCCCTCTACAGAAATCTTGCCACAAGGGATATAAGCACCCCCTTTCCTCTTTGCACAAGTCAAAATAGCATGAGTCACTATACCTTCCTTATTTCACATATTTTGTGTCTTGCCTTACAGTGCCAAAGGGGTAGAAATATCATATATACTAATAGCAAACTCAAGTGCTGAGTTCTCATAGCTGTGTGTGATAACAAGAGGAAGTTATCAACATACTTGGGGGACCATGAGGTTTGTAGAAGTAGAAAAAAGCACTCCACACGGCAAATTTTTTTGCAGATTCCAGTTGCCAAGAGGATCAAAAAACAGAGGGAAACTATGAGGAATTAGGAAAGGGAATGGATGGCAAGGCAAAGATTCACCCCAGTGCTGAACCTGCCTTTGCATTCCCCCAAGGTTTAACAGCTTAGCATTAATGAAAATGCAGTTGCAAGCGATTACTGATGTTTTAGTTTGTATTTAAAATTATTTTTAGGCTGCTTTTAAGGGTGGAATTCTCTCAATGTGATTCCACCCTTATTATACTGGTAACAAGAATTTTGCCACCTTTACCAACCTTGCAATCAAAATTGAACACAGGGTATATGCTCATGGGGGATTTCTTTATTTTTTTTATTTAATGCATTTATACCCTGCCTTTCAAGGTAAAAAAAACAACAACCAAGGCTGTTTACAAAATTAGGAACATAATCAATATAGAATTTAAAGACAATTGTATATGTGTATGCCCCTTGTCAAGATAATTAAGGCAGAGATTAATGCAGTATGTCTACACATTTAGTATACTTGCAGTGCAATCTACACAGAAGTAAGTTCCACCCAGTTCAGTGTAAACATCTAATCTTACAACTTACAGGAAACTGCAAAAATATCTAAAGAGATATTTGTGTTCTAAATAAGCGTTCTAGCATCTCATATAACAAAATTAAATTTCCCTTTTTACCAAAAGTGTTTTTTTTTATTCCTTTTGAGATGAAGAGAACTTAACTCTAGCCATTTCACATTATCCTTCTGAGACTGAGACCACCTCAGATACTAACTCTCTAATCCCGCCTATGACTGAACTGCATGCAAAAGGGATAAAACCAAAGGGTTCTACAGCCATCTGCAGGAACTCATTGATACTGTGCCAGTATTCTGTTGCTGTTTTCATAAAATTACATGATTCTGATTGAGTTAAAGACTTGTTAATTGCAACATAAAAATATAAAATACAGAGGGAAATCAACATATTGCTTGAATGAAAGAAAGAAAATATGGTTTTAAAACATGCTTAGGAAGATGTAATACTGTGGAAGCTTTCTGAATCATCTACATAGAAATGCTGTGGATAAACAATATTTCCATTGCTTCCTTCAGCAATAGTTTCTTCTGAAGTTCAGGTTATGATTAGAAAGGCTACCTGCCAAAAAAAAAAGAAAAAAGGCTTCTGATTCCTTAAGTTCTCTGAATTTGGGGGAAATGCATCTGTAGAATGTTACCCTATCACCTCAGGACTATATTGGAAGCAGCACCACCTGTGGAATGTATAAAACAGGGGTCTTCAACCTTTTTTGGACCTGCGGGCACATTCAGGAATTTGAGAAACTGCTGTGGGCTCCACCACAAAATGGCTCCTATGGAGAATGTGGTTAGTCACATAATGGCTGCCATGGGGCCCTGGCTAGTCACAAGTGAACTAAAGCGGGTGGGCAGGTGGGCAGGGGAGAGAATAGTGAGATTAGAGACTTGGGGGGAGGGGGAAATAGCACGGTAAAGGGAGAGAGGGGAGAGAAAGCAAGGCTAGAGGTGAGAAAGGGAGAGAAAGAAGGCTAGGGACAGGGAAGTGAGAGAAATAGTGAGGAAAGGGGTTGGGGGAGAGAAATAGCAAGGCTAGAGACTGGGAGTGGTGAGAGAGAGAGAGTACAAAGGGGAAAGGTCAGTGTGGATGGAAAAAGATTGGGTGGGGCTGGAAAGCAACTCTTTCCTTCTCTGCCTGCCCACAGCAGGTGCAGGAACAGGAAGGAGAACCTGGCGCCCTAATGTTTTTCAAGGTTTTTATTAAAAATAAATTTTTGAAGGGGCCAGGGAGTGGAGAGTTTGATGGGCACTATTGGAGGTCCCCGCAGGCACCGCATTGGGGACCCCTGGTCTAAGAGTTCATAAAGGGAACTAATTTTCCTTTTCCTTTTTTGAAAAGGTTTTTTTTTAATAATATTGGTTAAATGCAAAAGAAATAAAACAGCAACCTTAGTTATGAGTTGTGCAGAGTTACACTATCATCCCAAGCATGCTTACTTGGAATAAAGCCCTATTGGCTCAGTGGAATGGACAGAAGTAGAAGTATTTAAAGTTACCAAACAAAATAGAATCTGGGAAGTGGCTTGGTGTATTGAAGCGAGATTAAATATCAGAGCCATTAATGCTTGCATTCTTGTACTGTACATTCTTGTACTGTAGCCCAGCCTTCCCCAACCCATTGCCCTCCAGATGTGTTGAATTATGACTCCCATCATCTCCATCATGGCCAATGGGCATATTGGCTGGGGATGATGGGAGTCATAGTCCAGCATATCTGGAGGACGCCAGGTTGCAGAAGGCTCTGTAGCCAGACAGACAGTAATAGCAAATAGGAATAAGAATCTTCTGCATTTCTTAAATATTCTATCTTGGATGTCAGGCTTAAATTACTGAGAACTTGAAGACATTCATATCAGTTGTGAATCTTTCCAGAAGCCATGTGACCATTACTATTTGTATTGTAATGCCTAAAGTTGGGATTCGGGATACTGGCCATGGTTCAGCAAGTCATGCTTTCCCATTGATGACAATTACAATATATTATACAGTACTTGCCAGCAGGGATGGCAGGGAACAAAGCTGCATATTCAGTTCCCCAAATTCAGTCACTGCCTTAACATACAATATACTGTATTTATTTATTTATTTATTTGGTTTATACCCCACCTTTCTACCAAGGTAATGGCGCTCAAGGCAGCTGACAATAATAAAAACCATTTTGTACATGCAGTCACCACACTCTTTTTTTTTTTTTTTAAGGCTGTAGGAAAATACCCAGTCATAAAAAGCTTTCATGAGGAGTGAAACTTCATGGGATTTTTGTTAAACTTTATAAAACCTTGAGTACATGATGCTGTTCCTACACTGTGGGAAAATGAGGATAGCGCCATCATGTGTGAAGTCAGTGTAAAGGTTTGTCTTTGTGCAAAATGTGTACATTAATAAATTAGTGTGCTATGAGTTCATGGCAAAACTTTGTACCAGCTTAAAATATGACAGTATATGTGGGATATTTCCTCTACATATTCATCTCTACATAGGACATGTTTCATCTTTGATGTGACCCTTAGTAATCTGCAAGTTTAGCAAGCAGACATATGACCTGGTTCGCACATAACACTAACCCATGGTTTATTTAACCCATGGGTTATTGAATTCTGGGTTGTTGTGATGTGCAAACCCAGCTGCGCTAACAAACCGTGTTTTTTTAACCACAAACAACCCAGAAAGAGAACCCATGGTTTGTGAACTCTTGAGTTATTTAAACCATAGGTTGTCAGTACGTGTGAACCCAGAACTGTGGGTTGTTCATGCATTGTTTCACCAGGCCACAGGGGCAAAGGGAAAAAACAAACAAACAAAAACAGCTGCTCTTCATGCCAGTACTACAGCACTGCAAAGGCATTTGGGATACAGGGAAGGAGCAGGTGAAGGAAGAAGGAAACTAACAACCCAAGGATTGAGAAAACAAATTGTGATTTGTTTGTTTGATTGTCTGCCAGACAAACCCTGTGTAGGGCAACAAGCCATGCATACCAGGGGAGATAAAAATAAGTGCTCTCTTCTGCCCTGCTGGCAAGAGCGCAGCAGGGTTTAGGATAGATCAGAGGCTCCAACATAGGGCAGCTTAGGATTGCTCTCTAAGGACAGTATCTAATGTGACACTACGCTAATGTAGTGCAAACCATGAAGTTAACCAACCACGGGTTAGGGTTATGTGCAAACCAGATCTTTGTGTGCTTCTTGATAAATAAACCAAATTCTAATTTTAGGTTGAAAGCTTAATAACATTACAATATTTAAAAGCTAAGATGATGATTCTTAGAGAAGGTATTGTCTTACCTTTAAAAGAAGAGGTTAAAGTAAGAGGTGCATAAAGTGAAAGGGGGGGAAAGCCCTTGTGCTACCAGGGAGTTTCATTTGGGGAGGAAATTAGCCCTAAAGGATACTAAACTCCACATGCCATTAAATACTTAATCTTACATATATATTTTTAACTGCAAATAGCAGCTGTGGAGAGAGTGAGTTTAACCCTTTCCTTCCCTGCTGCAGTCCTGATGAAAATTGCCACTCATGGTTTATTTTACCCATGGGTTATTGAATTCTGGGTTTTGTTTATATTGAGGGCAAAGCCCCCACTGGCACCAATGGAAAATTTTCTCCTGATGCAAATAGCAAGAAGGGTGATATTCACTGGGAGAATGGTAGGGGAGGGAAGGATTAAGTTCACACTAACCCAGCCATTGTGCTTCCAGTCCTGACTGGGGAACCAATACATTGCAGGTGCTATTTGCAGTTTTAAAAAAGATACACACAATATTAAACTACATTTTTAATGGCATGTGCAGATTGGCATTTACACCTTAAACACGATAGCTGTACTCATATGCTATTTTTCACATAACAGAGAATTTTCCTAGCATTTTAGAGCAACAGTTGTTTGAGGAAGTCACAGGAAATATGCAACATAGTAAGGTTTGAAATTAAATTATAAGGGAAGGAGACTTTCAACAGGGGCGGGGAAACAGTGTCATCATCAAATAGCAGCTGCGCTGTATGTTGGTAAATCGGCTAAACAAATTGCCTGAGGACATGGCAATATCTGTTAAAGGCAATGATATATTTCCATTTATCATCATAAATTATTTCCTGGTATTTCTCCTCTGTCTCTAGATAGCATCTCTTATTCCTCCCATTCTTGTAATTACTCACATAAAGAAAACAAATATTAAATATTGTATACACAAGGAAAGCATACTTTGGAAAAACTGCTGCCAATTTTTTTTTTAATCGACTGTTGCTGTGTGTTCACTTAATCTCAGAAGGCATGACAATAACAAATATATATTTGGCTTGCTAGTGTAAGTTCACACTAGTCTGGCTTTTCCAGCCCCTTTCTTTCCCTCTGCCACAACTTTGCCGCTGCTGTGACACTTGCAGGCCTGCTCCACTGTTGTGCAGCTGATGCCCTGTCCAGGCTTATATCTTTCTTCGTGACAGTGAGTGTTCTTGCCAAATGCCAGGGACCATAGTCACATCTGTTTGTCTCCCGAGCTTGTCTGAGGCTGCTCAGGAACACTTTTTTTCCAGGGGGCAGCTTTAACTAGGCCTAATACTCCGGAAAGCCCTGTTTGTAAATGCATACAAAGGGGCGACAAGTTTCTGTTGTCTTTCCTTTAAAATTATTCCCTTTGACACGACTTGCTCGAGTCCCTGTCAGCAGCACATCAACAGCCAAGTTTTCAGGCAAGGTGGTCTTAACAAGTTCTATTGCCCCTGCCAAATAGCATGCCTAGCTTCCTGCCAGAACACTATTTATAAATGATAGCTTGCAGCAATCTATGGATAAGTAGAGAGGAATCGGGGGAATTAGCTGTTTGTAATCTTCAAGTCTGTGGATCCGTGCTAAGGAACGTACAGGGAAGGCTGCTCAGAGCCTCTTCTGTTTTGCCATGTCCTGTTGAAGGAACTGAACAATTGTATTCAATAAATCAGAGAAACAATACTTCTTCTAAATAAAAGGTGGATGTTTTGCTTAGTTTCTTTCCCAGAATATTGTTTTTTGTTTGTGCCCTGTTCTTCAGCCAACAAGGTTCCCAGAGAGGTTTACATAAGATCAGTAAGAACAATAACATATTAGAACAGTAAAAATAAGCTATTTCAAGAGCTGGCGATGATGACTGCTTCTTCCTTTCCCATTCACAGGGCATTTCATTCTAATGGCCTATAGGAGGGGAGGAGGGGCCCAGTCCCAAAGGCAGCGGTGACACCTACAATCCAAACTTGCCTTAAAAGTTCAATCATTCAAATAGACTGTGCCTTCTTCATAGTTTCAACTCTGTATAATCCATGCTAATAATTGCAGGCTTGACTATAGTAGTTATAGCCTTTTGTTTTTCTTATTTATTCAGCAGTGTATATAAGTGTGGAGGAAAACCTCTGTGGAAAACTTATTCTGCTTGAAAATGAAATGGTTTATTTCATAGTACACCATAAGATTCTGAGCTTCTTGCCTGCTACAGCTTGCAGAGAAAACTAGATGTGCAACTGGGTTCATGCTTTCGCTTTCCACATAAATTGGAATTACAGTGTGTACACACACACACACACACACACACACACACACGAACTGCAAATCCTCTTATACATTCACTTTTCACCATTAGTTGTTAACATGGAAAGCAGCCCTTCGCCTTAGACTGTGAGTTTGACCAAATTGGTTATCTTGTTTTGAGAGGACAGGAGAGCTTTTAATAATAGTTGTTGCTTTTCTGTTCTTGATTATATGGCTCTGTTGTTTTCAACATGCAGAAAACCTCCTGCTTTTCCTTAAAATTGCAAGACAAAACAAAATATACTCTCACCTTGGCTAGTGATCAAATTCTTGTGCTTTGCAAAGACAAATGATTCATTTATGCTGAAGGAACATAGCTGCCTTTGAGACAGTCATTGATTTTAAATTAAAAAGTAACTGCTATGTTCTACACAAAGGGTGACAACAATAACAAAGTAGTCCTTACTTGGTGTTATTTGTTGCAACTGCATTGCACATGCCGACAGAGAAGCAAGGAGGGGAGGATCCAAGTTCCATAATCTAACTGATCAATAATCTGGATATCTCAATGTGGTGTAACAGATAATCAATGTGAGCAGAATTACTCAAGCACAGCTAGCTGTTATTCCTGGAGCTAGGGTCTTCAGGTTCAATTGGCTGACTTTATTAATTTTTATCTTTCATCCTACTTGAATTCTTGTTTCCCTCCTTCCCATTCCTTCTCAGACTCATTTCATTATAACAATCCTGACAAATACTGCATTCTGTTATAGTATGAGCTGTGCCCAGAAGTCTCTTGCTTTCAGTAACCCTGCAATAATACGAGGACCTGCTATGAACAGAGGAGAGGGGGGGCTTAATATTTCTTTGCCTAAGTTATATTAGATTTCATATATTCTTCACCTACTGGTGTATATTCCACTTTTGGACCAGCCTAGGACATGATTTTAGCAAATCTACAAGGCCTTATTTTAAAACTTTGACATCATTTACATTTCAGTTTAGACATCTTCAGACTGACTAATATAACCTAAATTGTAGGACGTGATAGACATCTGGTTTATTTCTTAAGGATAAACAATTTGACCAATCTTCTGTGGTCCTTAATTTAAAAGGTTATGTGGTGATCTATATATGAACAGAAGGCTACCTGAATTTCCATTTTTCAGAAAGTACCTGCCTCTGCCCAACATCCTATCCTCAAACAAAAACTCTGACACAGTGTGAGGAGCTGCTGGGTGGGTGTTGATAAGTACACAAAGACCCCTAATTACACTTAAGTTGTTGTGAGGATAAGATGGAGAGGAGGAGGAGGATTATGTAAGCCGCCTTGGGTTCCTTGCAAGAAAAAAGGTGGGATATAAATATAATTAATTATTTAATAAATAATATTGGAGCTTTGTATTTCACCAGTTGGAGAAGATTGAGGGCCAAGTTGGACATAACACTGGAGGGCTTGCATATTGTCACATTTGCATAAGAAAGGAAGCCACCTCTTCCTGTGCCTTAGCTCCCCACAGTCATCTGCTCCAGTCACGTTTCCCCATTCCTAGCTCATTTCCAGTATCAGAGCTGGGAGCAGAGAAAAGTGGTTGGAACAATGGACTGCACAGAGGTAAGGCACGGGGGGGGGGGGAGTTTAGCACCCTGTTTCTCACACTCAAACTGTTCAAGTGATGGCCCCATTGTGTCTGATTTTAGCCTGAGTTACTGAGGAATTTGGAGCTATTTTTGAAAGCTTCGCATACTCTTATGAATGTGTACTTTGACTTGTGCTGTCCATTTGCTCCTTTGCCTGTTATGGACCTGCAGTACTATGCTGTTGATCTCACAGTAGGGTTGTTGTTGTTTTGTTCTTTATACATTTTTACTGACATTGGTTGTATCCGATGTTAGTCCTACTTAGAGTAGACCCATTGAAATGAATGGGGCTTAAGTTAAGACTAACAATGGATACAATCCTATGACTTTTGTGGAGAGAAAGCCTGAGCACACTGCTGAACCCTGACATATTGAACCCTGACATGTTTCCCCCTTTCCGCTTTCACCCCTCTGCCTGCACAGGAGACACAGTTCTGGGCAGACCGGTTATACATAAGCCATATCTGCATACCTTCAATGGAGCACATTTACACTTACCCTCAAGGAAGCGCATAACATTCCGGAGGTGGGGGGGGCGCAGTCTCAAAGAGCTGCAAAGTACCCCACAGTACCCAAGAGATGCCAGCACCCGAAAGGCGCCACCACCTCGCGGGGCGGGACCAGCCCACCTGATCATCAAGGGCAGGGTGGGGGCGAGGGAGGGTAGAAAAGATACGTGCCGAAGGTTGTTGGGAACATGGTGCAGGCTTGCACGGATCAGGTCACTAGCTCCGGCTAGGGCCAAGCAACTTCCAACCCCGGGCAGGACACCCGGCAGCTGGCAAAGCAAACCGCTACGCTAGATATCAGAGTCAGATTCTCTGATGCCAGGTAATTCTCTGCATTCGAGCTAAGCCTACCTAGAAAGCAAATTGAATACTTCTGTTCCTCTATCTGTATTGACTGCTATGTTTATACTGTGAAATTCCTGTAGTCTATTAGTTCCGCTCCATTAAACTCTTTGAAATTGACCAGATTGTGGTTTCCCTGTGTTTTGGAGGGGAGTCTGTGTCAATATCACTCGCGGCTGAAACTGAAGGTTTTGGGCAGCTGCCAGGGCAAGACTTCAATGCCGGGTAACCCTTAAGGTGCCGAACCCGTGCAACAGACCAGGTTCGGTCCGCCACAACTTTATTCTCTGGGTCATTTCATTTAGTGGTTTGGTAATTATTGGTGATTAGCATTTGAAGCTCTATGTGATTACCAGATTCTGCTATTGCTACACAAAAAGCATAAGAATCTATCTTCGTCCATTAGAAAATCCAAAGTTGGGCAAGACAAACCAAAAAGTTATGGCCAACCAAAGTGTCACAAATTCCATCTTAAGAATGTGACTGAATGCAGATTTTGCTGCTTCAACATCATGCCAGCTTCTTCCCTTCCCCCTCCCTCCACGCTTTTTGGCTTAACATCTAACTTAATCAAGTGTTCTAACCAGTGTGGCGTAGTGGTTAGGGTGTTGGACTGGGACTCGGGAGATCCGGGTTCTAGTCCCCGCTCGGCCATGAAACTCACTGGGTGACTTTGGGCCAGTCACTGACTCTCAGCCTAACCTACCTCACAGGGTTGTTGTGAGGATAAAATGGAGAGGAGGATGAGGATAATGTAAGCCGCCTTGGGTTCCTTGCAGGAAAAATGGCTTGGTATAAATATAATATAATATAATATAAATAAATAAAGAGCTTGAAAGCTTGCTCACTGTGTTGTGACATTGTGATTGGTCCTAATGAACGTATTGCCCAACTGTGGATTTTGAAAATGATTCTGCGAGTGAGTGCTCAGTCCTTGTGTCAGAGCCTTCAATATAAGATCTTCCTTGGATAAGGGTTCTACCTTCCTGGATCACTTTGTATCATTGGGCTAGTTCTCTGATCAGTTAGTTTTCCCATAAGTATAGGGCCAAATATACAGTTATCATTCGCTTGGAGATCGCAAAAGCTTTGCTCCCTGGTTTCCATGCTGCTCCTCCTGCCAAAGATCCAGAGAGGGAGTTAAAAACTGAACTCAGGAATTGCTGCTGCTTGCTATGACTGTCCATTAATGAAGTAAGCTATAAACTACCTTCCTGATGTTGTCTGGGTCAAGTATTGTTCCAAACATTTTGCTTTCTTTTTCTTTTGACTACAACAGTATGGAGAAGGGTTATATCTGTTAAAAATAAACTTAATCACTTGGTTAACATGTTAGTTCTGATCTGGGGAGATTCTAATAACTATCTCCATCGCTAGTAATGTCTTTGTTCTTTCAGTCTTGTATTTGAGAGTAATATAACCCTTTTGGAGAATTGCATAGCTAGACATTGAAAGCTGACAGGGTGATACTCTGTACCTCAGATAGATCTCTGGCCCGAAGCAACTACTTCCCATGGTTAATAAGAGTCCCTACTACCTTTTTATAGCATGTGTTAGAGTGGAATTAGTCCCAGTAGTAAAGCTTAAATAATTAGATCCCAATCGAATCAAGGTTTATCCATGATCTCCGTGGCTCCAAGGTAAGAAGACGGGTCAAAACCTCTCCAAAGGATGTTAGTTGCATGAAGTTTGTAAAGCTACAAACAATGTGGAAACAAGATTGTGAAAGATTTTTACCCCTCTTCCTTGATACTACAACTCTGAATCATCCAGTGAAATAGATTGGATGTCTTTTCAAGGCAGATAGAAGTACTTCTTCACACAGTGCATAATTACCATAGAATTCTTTATTAGAAGATGTAGGAAGTTGTGATCAACAACTTGAGAGTGAAGCGAAATACTGTTCTTTGTGCATCTCATTCAAGAGGCAATTAAAAAGAAGACAGCTTTGTTTGCTACAAGTTTATATCCTGTGAAGAGCTGCTTGTTAACTGAGAAGAAAACTGATGATGTTTTTGCAGTAATAAATTTTATCCCAACAGCAGGCATCAGTAGTCAATTGATAACTTACCAGGAATATTGTGATCACTTTAGATAATGAATCTTATGTATTGCCTTGTCAATAGCCTCAGTGTTTCATTTTATGTCAAGTCAGAAAGACGGCAAGTTTTGAAATTTCAAAAGCATTTCTTTTACATTATTTATTCCAGTAGATATTTATACTGCTTCTTCATCCTGAGTGCTTGTCAATAAACATAATTAAGTTTCAATATCAGAAGGATTCTAATGTGCAACTCTATCCTTATTGAGACTGTTTTAACTAAGATACGGATTTTACTATATTAATTATTCTAAATAGTTATTTCCTTAACTTTTGTTAATGCATCTCTCTGGTAATTGCTTACAGACAAACAAGTGTCCATTTAGGATCATTATGTATGGGTGATATCAAACGGAGGAGAAAAGCTGCACCACTGCCAGGACCTACTGGTAAGCAGATTCACCATGATGACATATAACAATTTGTAAGTTTGCAAAACAACATGAAGATAGTGAGAGAAGCTCTCTCTCCCACCAGCATATAACTAGGCTAAAGATGGTTTGTAGTACATTTTAAAGCATGTTTTTAAGGATGCAGTCCCCTAAGGCTACTACTAGTGGGACTTATTTCTGAGTAAATATGTAAGGGATTGCAGCTTAAAGAGTATGTGTAAAAAAAAAAAAAAAAATTAAAACCTGTTGCAACTTGACATGGAAAACAATGATACTCATTGTTGCCAATGGGAAATTTCCTCCCATTGCAAACAGCAGATGTGGGAGGCTCCAATTCAGATAATGGCTATAGCAGGGGGAAAGGGTTATAGCCCCACCAACCCTGCCAGAGCCCTGGTCTGGCTCCCAGCCCCCTCATGTCCCAGCTATAAATGAATGCATAGCAGCAACTAAAATTAAGTACTGCATATTTTCTCACACCTGTATTTTAGAAGCGGAGATCTATACATCCTTAGCTAGGAAGTCACGAGGTTGGATGAATAGCTGTATTTGTGCAGCCCACATTCTCTCTCCACTTTTGTGCTTCTTTACACCACCGTACCATAACCTAAACTCACCTTTACTACACTTTCTCCTCTGCTAGTCCTGTCCTACCCTTTTGAGCAGAGTACTGTCTGGGTGAATTCAGATGGGCAGGTTTTCCTGCCAGCATGCATTCATGTGGTAGAACCTGTTTATCCATTGCACAATATTCAATGCACAATAAATTCTACAGCCAGTGTTTATCATATAGGGTATTTTTCATGCAAAGAGCGCTAGTTTCATGTACTAGATGTTCGCTTTTCCCCACTCCCTTCAGGCAAACTAGTGCTGCTTGATTACCAAGATGTGGTGACTGGAAAAGTCACCACATGTTGCAGGAAAGGCATCTAAATCCATTTTCTGTCTCACTTAAATTGTAAGCCTTCAGTTAAAGACCATGCCATATGGGTGTTCTGTACAGCACTTAGCACATGGCTGATGCTTAATCTTTAATATTGTTTGCTCAGCACTTAACATCAGTACTAATCATAAGAATCTGAGTTCACTGTGCAGTATCTGCATATTGCATACAAAAGGGACTACATTTTCTGAAAAGATTGTTCAGATATATCAGAAAAAGCTCTGGGTCAAACTACATTAATTATCTTTTTTTTTACTCTAGAGTAAGTGCACACACACCCACTTTGGATCAGGACCACTGTGCACTAGGAGGGGAGGATTAAACTTTCCCTCTCACCACTGTCTGCTTCCCCAAATCCCACCCCCTATGCGTGGGGGAGGGTTAAAAAAAAAAAAAGGAATAATCCTCCATTAGCATTAATGAGTAGAGTACATCTAGGGTTTTAAAAAAAAAAGAAGATAAGTTTGAGCTACTCACTACACAATTAACGTAACATGTAGTTTGAGCCTCTATACAATAAGGAAACACATTTATACAGTGTGTATATAAATATAGTTCTTACAGACATTTAGACCTGTAAAGCTGTTCCCTGGAGTTAGTCAACTCTGGCATTCCAGTAGAATGGCTTTTGATAGTGTTTCAGTCATCAATGACAGCAACAGACCAAGAACAGTCTAAAAAATATTGTTAAAGCACCTTAGTGGCTGTAACATGGAAAAAAGAAAATGTCTAGGTCAGGTCCTAAGACTCCGAACATATGTGTAGTGAGAAGGAAAATGCTTAATGGCTGAGGAGAGGATAATATAATTATTTCTACAAGGTGATTTTAACTTCACTACTTGCAAGTGACAGAAGGAAGTCATTTTGTCAAGTGTATGTGCATATAAAGCATCATAAAATTAACTTTAGGTTTTTACAGTTGACATATTTTTTTACATTTTTAGGTTACATTTTGGGTTTCCAACCCATTCAGTATCTTACTCTGTTCATATAAGCTAACACACTTGCATTTTGGGTTGTGAGACTAGCAGCACTAAAGGTTTTAAGTATTCTACAAAAGCATTATGATTCTTTTCATAGCCATAATTTTACAATATTTAAGTGACTTCTGTGGGGCTTTGTTTTGTTTCTTAAATAAAAGATTCAGAATGGGCTTTGAGATTGAGAATTCTGCTACTGCTCTACAAGGGCCAACTCATGGAGTAAGGATAGAGGAAAGTGCCGCTCAGTAACTACAGAGAGGCTCCACATATTAAGGATAACATAGAAGATATGAGCATGAACTATGAGCTGTGGATACTCCTGGTTCAAATCTTAGTTCAGCCATGAACTCATTAGATGGCTCCAGGCAAGTCATTATCTTTTAGCCTCCCCACACCACTTCCCTGTGATATGAAGGCACAAACGGTGGGCTAGCTCTGCTGCAGCTACCTCAGCATCCTATCCTGGAAATGTTTGGGAAAGTCATCCAGCTAGTCCTGCTGTCAAAGCCAGCTTTCTTTGACAGAACTATGCAGACAGCTATACCTGTAAAGGCCTGTAAGAGATCACATCCAGGATGGGGAAAGGTCAAGACCCCTGCTGTCCCCAGTATCACAGTGCAAGTGCTCTTATGCATAGCTGTTTTATATTGGGTGGGGGTGGATATTGCAGTGTTGTGGTGACTGAACGTAAAATGCCAGGATCCATGGGCCTGATTTTATTAAGTGCTTGATTACTGAAACATGAGATGCTGAGGCTCACATCAGTCTGCAAACAATAAACCCTGATCTGGAAGCCCTCTCCCCTAATGTGTGGGGCGTTTCTGTAGTTACTGAGTTATATGAAAAATGCACTTTGCACCTGCTTAGGAGAACGCTCTTCTGTTCTTCTTTGATATGTTTCAGAGCTAGCACTGAAAAAAAGTTCATGCCCTGAGAACCAAACACTGACCAATAGGACTGGGCCTTTTCGCTTTTCAAAATGTATGGAACTGAATTAAAAATGGTTTAAGCTTCACACACACACACACACACACACACGTGGCAGAGTTCTACTGGCATGTTACATTCTACAAAGGGTAAATAACTAAGGGCACAATCCTATATATGTTTAGGCAGAAAAAGGTCCTACAAATCCAAGCATTCCCCAGCCAGCATAAGCATGCATAGGATTGAGCCCTAAGATACAAAAATTAAACTGCATTAAAATACCGTTGTAAGGTATATATGCGATCCTGAATCCAGTCAAATGTGTTTCCCCCCCTTTGACATATGTATAACTGGGTGCATGTATACCTCACAGTAGTGTTTAAATATTATATAATTCTTCTATCTTATTTATTTATTCATTCATTTAGATATTTATTCAACCTTATCCTAAAGGCTCAGCTCTTGCGAAAATGTCAAGCCTCATAGTAATATGACCCTCGCAAGCCCATGGAGAAAAGATTTCAGTTGCCTCATTCATAAATGTCCATTGATGACAAATGGTTTTTCCTATCTTTGTATGCAGTATGTTGAACAATCTTATTTATGCTTGTTTGGAGGATAGATAGTGTGATGGAGCTAACAAACTGTTGGAATTAGGTGTTTGTATATTTGTGAATCCTCTGTTCAGCACCTGTGCCACTATGTACTTTCAGATATGTTACAAGGCTGTAGCCTACTGTAGCTAGAAGTGTTATTGGTTAAACATTTATTAATTGTGACAAGAACACCCAATTTATTTCAGCGCTCTGGCTTATTTACTGCTCTTTCACCTTTGTATTTTGTATTGAAAAAGTAAAATGAATATTGATAGAGTTAGCTATTGATTTCTAAATTTATAGCCTGTTCTCAGCCTTGAGACAAAGTCACATACCAATAGTGCTGTATGTATTAGTAACAAAGGATGTAGATTTACTCTTACAGCAATGAGAAACTGTTGAAGCAAGAAACTTTTAGCAGTGGAGAGCATTTTATAGTTTGAAAAATGTCATCTGTAAAGGTGAACTAAAGCAGTGAAGAAAATAAGGTGAATTCTATCAGAACATTCCAGTCAACAGTTGAAGTAATAGGGCCCTAATCTGTATTTTTTCTTGAAACAGGAAACATTTGACTTTATAGGCTATGATAAAGCTCCTTTTTTAACATTGCAGCAACAAACCAGTGAGGGTACCAACTGAAACAAAAGATGGTACTCCTCATATATTGCCTACAGTTTACATACAACCTTCTGAAAATGACAAAGAATAGTTGGAATGTATTGTTCCTCTTAGGGCAGCCATGAATTTGTTTCAGGAAATAAATACCTAAAGGAATTGATGACTAGTGAAGCAATATAGTATCTGACATGGGAGCATGTCATTCTGAATGCCTTTGTCGACTTGCTAACCACCTGAACAGTAATACTATTCAGTATGGATCCTTAAGAGGCTTTATGCAAAAACAGAGTGCCCTTGAGCTTCTGAGTGTGTGCACACTCACAAAACAAGTTTTGTGCTTCCATTGTTGAGAGCATTCTGCTCAGAATGTGACTAGGAAAGCGGGACACAAAACAATCCAGTCTCAGTATTAAGTAGAGTCCTTTTTTTCTTCCCAAATTAGTATTGTGTATATGACAGGCAAGAGACACTCTACTCCTGTTGAACTAAGTGTGTGTGTGTGTGTGTGTGTATGTATGTCTACATATCAAACAGCTTGTGAATGGAGTTAAGTTTTGTTATCCAACTCTCCTTTAAAGTGAGGTACCCTCAGGCAAGCCTGTGTTTCTGAGACTCCCAGGGGACTGCAGAGTCACCCACAACTTTCTCCCATGAGGTAGGACTTCTATAGCTGACTCTATCTTCTACACCCTGTGCATCCCTGGAGACCAGTTGTCTTCATCTCCTGGATTGCTTCCCCTGCATGTCCATTGTAGGAATAACCTTAAAAGATGTAGAACATTTCCTCAACATAGTTATCCAAGTCATTGACTCTTCAACCTCTCCCTCCCCCAGACTCCTGGCTTTCCTTATTCCTTCTTCTGTACCAGCCTTCCCCAACCCGGTGTCCTCCAGATGTTATAAGCTACAACTCCCATCATTCCTTGCCATTGGATGGATGGGAGTTGTAGTCTTAAACATCTGGACGGCACCAGGTTTGGGAGGGTGTTCTGTATTGTCATATGCAATTTGTTAAGTTGTGGAAACTTAATTTAGCTTTTTAAATGGTATAAAACCCAATTATTATTGTTGTTAATGTTCTGCACCATACAAACCAAGCATGTTTTGTACGTATAAGCGAATGATCCCAACAAACCCTAGTCACTTTAGAAAACCTGTGCAGATACCAGAAATGTAAAGCCTTGCCAATGTGTGAGAGCAATATAACCACACCAGATGAGCCCAGAACCATATAAACAGAGGGTTCTCCTGTAATTCCTTATGGAAAAGGTATACATAGATACAAATATAGTGCCAGGCCTGCAAACCAATGCAGTGTATAAAAGCCCAGGTTTGTTTGCATGGAGGTAACTCAAAAGCATGTTCCTTGTTTAGTATCATGCCTTTCCCTGTCTGCCGGGGAGAAGATCAGATTTCATTCTGATCTTCTCCCCTAATCGACACACAAAGAAACTATCAAAATGTGGTTAACAAGTTTCAAAACACAGAAGTTAATGTTCAGGCATTAAAAGTACAGGAAAGCTTTTCTTGACCTTTTACTTTTGGATCTGGCTCTTTAAATTGCTATATAACTTGCAGCTGCTTCACATATTGTGCATATCCTAGATATCCTAGTCCTATCACCAGAAATGGTCCTTTAGAACACCCAAATGGCTGAAGCTTACTTTAGATCAGTGTTCTCCAACCTTGGGTCCCCAGATGCTTTTGGCCTACAACTCCAAGCATGCTGGGGCATGCTAGGAGCTGTAGGCCAAAAACATCTGGGGATCCAAGGTTGGAGAACACTGCTTTAGATCTTTCCCAGCTAAAATTCAGCAAATGCTAGCATAGAACAATAGCACAAAGTTAGTAGATAATCTTTGTTCAAAAATAAATGCTTTACTGTTTTGTTCTGGTTTGGTAGACTACATGCCACATTTCATGCTGATGCACTTTGGCATGACTTGTATTATCAACTCGATCTTTTTATAAGAATGTGTTTTAATGAAAAATCTGACAGATTCCCAATTATGGTGTGTAATATCAAATACTGCTATAAGGTCATCATGACTCTCTTTAACAAGGTAATCAAAAGGCTAAATGTTTTCATTCCATTTAAAAATTGCCAGCAAAACTATTTTGCTGACATCTAATGTGGTGGTGATTAAAAATCATTTTGTTCAGTGCCAAAATGATGATTTGAAAATACTGTGATTATACTATTCCAGCAGAGGTTACTCAGGCCTGGCTTGTGGTGAAGGTCAGCTTTCTGATCTGTTTATGGAAGGAAGACAGATTTGGGTTAGCTGGATAAGCCAGAGTAGACTTGTAATGCATTGAGCATGAGAAGTTGCTTCTAGTTCTGTTTATGATTTATAATCCAACCACTTTAAGACAAGCTTCTACACTGTCTGTGTTAAGCAAAAGTTTCTGTTGGCATTGTAAGAGCAGCCTAATTAAAGATTCTGTCAAAGAGATGAACCAATAAAAGTGTCTGTAACTTCAGTAACCTGGATAAGCTTAGATGCCATAAGCCCCAATATGCAGTGCTGTATTGTGAACTTTCATCAAGCCTTCTGAGCCCCCTCTTCCCAAAATGAGGTTCCAGTGCTACTCAACAAGCTGGTATTGAAACTTGGGGGAAAGTCAGAAATGCTTTTTGGTGTGGCTTGAGGATCTGCATATAGAAGAAAAGGGAGAAACCCTGTTTAATGCATCAATCTGACTTATACTGAATCAGGACTTTGTTTATTTAGCACAGTGTTGTCTACCACTCCAGCGATTCAGGCAGAAGTTGTTCCCAGCATTACTACCTGATATCCTTTTAACTGAAGATGCCAGGGAATGAACCTGGGACCTTCTGCATACCAAACATATGCTCTGCCACTGTACTGTAGCAATATCCTGGCAGCATGCACGCAAACCCTTGCTTGTGTTTAAAAGATCATAGCTGCTTCTGCATTAACCAAAATGTGGAAAACATCCTATTCTACACTATTTCATTGGAATCTTGTGCATGGAGAAATCTGAAGTGTGAATATTTCATTTTACTTCTGTATGAAGAGGAAGGCATTTCCACCCACCCAAAAAAAAATGGCTTCTGCAGTGTTTAGACAAGCTGTAAATGCTGCCACAAACACCTAATTTATTAAGGCTTTTACACCTCATGAGAAGTAGTCAAGTGGTGCACATTTTCAGAGTTTGGAGACTACAGGCTTAAGGGGAGACTACCTGGTAAATATGGAAGGCCATTTGACCCTGAATTGACCAACGAGAGATAGGACTAGAGCAGTACTCTCCCTGAGGATTATGTTACCTTTACTTGGGAGCTTGGTTCTTCAGTAGTAGACCAAAAGGCTTTACGTTATCAATTTGTTTGAGCCCTCAGCCTGATTCCTCAAAAGGTGGTCTTGATGAGAGAGAGTTCTATTGATGATAGCATAGGAGTCTGTAGATTAGATGAAGGCCGAAATACGCACAAATTTGGGTATAAACAGTTCACTTTGTCTACAATGCTGATGGCAGAGTTGGTGTGATTGCATGTTGCCCACTTCATGCATTGTGAGCTTACTTAGATTAGTCTTATGGAAACAACCACAGCAGGTGTATGTGTGTGAGTGTGAGCATCCATGTGTATTTGAAGTTTGCTATATAGTTAATTGGATGACTTGAACAGTTTTTGAAAATACAATCATGCCTTGGATTGAGAGCATAATTCGTTCCGGAAACGTGCTTGTAATCCAAAACACTCTTATATCAAAACGAAATCCCCCAAAAAAATTTGTACAGAGATTTTTAATTTAAGCCGTACTACAGTGCTTGTATTGCAAGACGTCACTTGTATATCAAGTCAATTTTTTAAAAAATAAATATTTAAAAATTTGCTTGTCTTGCAAAACGCTCTCAAACCAAGTTACTTGCAATCCAAGGTATTACTGTAGTAAGGATTTTGTTTTTTAAAATTCCCTTATAGCTTGATAGGAAATAGCTGAAGTGATCCTACTATCTGTATAAACATTAGATTTTTGAAAATACTTCTTCACACTGATTTACTTGGCTCTAGGGGATCCTTTAGGAAAAATGTGGAGCGAAACAGCTTATAGTTTTGAGAGCAAAACTGTGTTAGCACAGCTTTCCTGCATCAAGATCAAAGCCTACTGTTTTAGACCTTTTCTTTTTGCTGGCTGGTTTAGCAGCCACAAATAGAGAAGTGAAAGGAATACTCTGAATATTAAATGCCTTCAGAGAACAGGAGGAAAGGTGTACTAGGTTATAAAGCGAAGCAGCATGTATCTCCCTGTTTTCCATTGGCTGTTTATCCAACATCAATACAACACTTTAGGAGCCAAATTACTAAACAAGCTGCCAATTAGGCTTGCAGTCAGCTGGATAGATTAGTGGCTAAGAGAGGCAGATACAAGATTTTCATCTCTTGAGCCAATTACTCAAGTGAATTACCATCCACAGTGCTCCTTGGGAATTTAAGGCAGAAAGACTAGCTCTGTTGTGATAGGCATAAGTGAGATCCAGGGTAGGGGGTCAGGGTTATCAGGCCACATAGTGCAAAAATTGCCCAAGCAAAAAGAGATCCTTCTAGGAAAGGACTTAAAGGATTTAGGGCTGCCAGGAGTGCTAGAACAGAAAATAATAGTTGTGGGGTGTCATGCTGAAGCAAACTTGTTAAATTCACATGTGTTAATCTTATAAAAGGAAAGTGAGAACCTGGACTACTACAGTTATAATTCTTTCCTTTTTTGAAACCCCCCTCCCCAGAATCTTCAGCATAAAATACTGCTGTCTTATGAAGAAAATATTCGACTTTGTTCCACTTTTACATGCATATATATTACTAAAAATACTGGGTAAGGAATGTTAGATGATAAATCTCAAATTATTTAATTGGAACTATTCAGGGACTGCTGAGAATTGAACATCATATCAATTACAAAATTAAGAGTACTGAGTTTTTGCAGACATACTGCCCAGTATAAATTAACCAGTTTTTCTTCTGTGCTAGAAATGTATTTCCTTATTATCTTATATTTCTAAACAACATGTTTTGGAGCTGGTAATGCCAATCCAAATATTTAATACAATGAGACTTCTGAATAAATAGAAGGATCACTGTATAATAGGATAAATATAGGATCGCACTATAAGGTACAATCCTAAAAAAACTTCCTAGGGAGCAAGCCCCATTGAACCTAATAGGACTTACTTCTGAGTAATCATATATAGTATTGCACTTTACAGCACAATCCTATGAATGTCTACTGAGAAGTAAGCCCCATTGAATTATGTGGGACTTACTCTCAAGCAACTGTGGATAGGTTTGCAACTTGTCAATTAACTAGTTAGACTTAAAGGTTCTTAACTGATTAACTGAAAAAGTGCTCCCAATTAATCGGGAACAATTTGTTTTGAAATGATAATTATTTTTAATACAAGTTATTTTTTAATACAAGTACTTATAAAAACTCTAGTTTTTAGGTGCCATTTTAAAACAAGCATTTTCTCTTCTCTCACACACAAGAGGGAACACTCTTCTAATATCATGCCTGCTACAACACATAGATACATTATTTAAAAACAAAACATGTTTTTCCTTCAAGTAATAGTTTTATTCATATATGAAAACTCATGCTATTGAGCACTAAGATTTCTTTAAGCAGTAGACCGCCCTTCAAAAGAAATCTAGTGCTAAAATAGAAAGCTCAAGTCCAAATGTATATAAAGCTTTCTGCACTAAGTATCTGCATAAATGAAGACATACGATGTTGCTTCTAAAAGATGCTCTTGTCCAGGGGTAGGCAACCTAGTGAGCTCCAGATATTTTGGAATCCAATTCCCAGGGTTAGAAGTGACTTTGTTCAAGTCCTGTAAAAAGAAAGAGTTCTCTGGACAAGAAAATTGGTGAAAGCAAAGCACTTTTTATTGAATACAGTCTTGCAAGAGTGGGTGCGCTATGCAGGTAGGCACACCTTAACATTCAAGCAGCGTGTTTTTATTCCCTATGCCCGACCGCAGGGTTCTTCCCTCATTCCCCCATTGGCTGGGTACTTTGAGGTTCACAGCCTATCCCGACCGCCTAAACCGAATACATTATTCCCCGCCCCTGTTTACAGTCCCTCCTCTTGTTGTGTTGTATCCCCTTACTCTAATTTCCTATTGGCTCTTCCACACATTCCTTAACTTCATTTTAACTTTGACCTCTTACTCTCCCATCAGCAGACACCTCTTCTTTTGACACATTTTTATGCCTGGTCTGTGTTTCCAGAAAGGGAGGATTCCTCATTTATCTGTTACCTACTTATTCAATGCCATCCCTATCTAAGCATAATTTATCATCTACTAATCCCATGCCATCCTTATGACCCGGGCATTGAGTTCCTTACATATTTTAGGCCTCATTTATCACTAGACTGGGGCCCCCATTCAGGGTGAGTTCTCTGGCTTCTTTTAATTTCTGTCCTTTGTATTTTATTTAATATAATTTGGGAAAGAAACATTCTCTAATTCTTACACCAGTAACTGCACCCAGGATGGCCAATATCACAGATTATGAGAGCCATCTGGATGCCACCAGTTTCCCTACCCCTGCTTTAGTCTAAACCAAACATATGTGCTCCATGAAAATGGCATTCTTTCCCAATCCCATCTTTTAAAACTTATTCATTATAGCACTTTTCTAAGCAGCATGATTCTTGATTTCTGTTAATGTAGCTACTCTGCTATGGCCATGGACTGTTTACAGCTCACCCAATAGACCCAACTGAGTTCTTATGGACATGAAAAGGGAGAACGTTTTTCCAGTTGCTGTGCTAGCATTGTTCACCCATATGTGAAATGAAATTCTTTCTTTCGATTGAGGCCAGTACTATACTAAGCTGGTATACTGTTTTGTTTTTAACTATATGACAAATAAATTGGCAAAGCAAAACTTGTAAATGTTACAAATGTAGCATTTGTATGTTAAAGTATAGACAAAGTTTCTGAAGATTTTTTGTGTTTTGTGAGCCCTACTTTCTCAAGCCGTAGTATAACACTATTTCTTAAATATTAAGCGAATGTAAAACCTGAACTTCGGCAAGCTGTTGTAGCCCAAAATGATTAAACAGATGTGAAGCCTGCAGCAGCATTAGACCTCTGATCTGATTTTTAGCTTACAGATGGAATTAAATTAATTCATGGCAATCCCTGTAAAATCAAGGGTATGGCACTGAATGCTAGTGCTCTGTTTAACCAGAATGTACCTGTTCCAACAGCTGTTGAGAAAAATTACATGCCTAATTTTCATAGAAATCTACCTTTAATGACATCATAAATATTATTTTGAAATAAAAATTTAATTGCAAGGTTTGTTTTCTTTCTCTGACTTTTTTTTTTAAGGAGTGCCTTGATTTACTATATACAAACTTTATTGCCTTTTGTTTTTATGGGCTTTATATTAAGTCTCTAAAACATTTGCATACATAAGGATTGTCCCCAGAAATTGTGAGAGTATGCCTTGGTGAAATTACAGTTGTGTAGATTTTGGCTAGCTGTCCCAGTGTAGTCTCAGGAATTCTGCAACTTTTGCTTTGCCAATGAAACTTACTGGTGCAGCAAGTGCTCTGCTTATATTTGTGTCGTGGGAACCACTCTAGTCAGCTGCCCACTCATTTAGAAAATAAGGCACTGTTTTTCTGGTAGCAGTCAAACTTTGCAGTTTCTAAAGGGTAGAAGGGCCTGCAGTGCATACCATTGGAGCACCAGCAAATTATCTGTAAACAGCATTAACTGCAGTCTCTTAGTTGATGGTCACATAGTCTTTCCTGCTAAAACACTTAGCATTTTTTCCCGCCTTTCACAGGCTGTTTACATAGCTGCATTTCTTCTACATGGCAACAGTTGGTATTAATAATCATCATCATGATTAGAATGTAGCCCCCAAAGTCCTTTCTTGGTAAGTGTGCCAGGATGCTCAGTTTTGAAACAGTCCATCAAGAAGCTAAAGCAATATTTTTATTGCATAGGTTTTATTGTGATGTACTAAGGTGAAGAAGTTGTTTTAATTACAGTATATTAGTAAAGTCAGTTAGGGTGCAATCCTATGCATGTTTAGACAGGAAAAAGGCCTACAACTCCCAACATTCCTCAGCCACTTGTAGGACTTTGTCTAAACATGCATAGGATTGCACCCTTAATAAAATAAAAGTCGTTTTCTGTCCCTCACTTACAGCCAATGAACACTGAGAATTTTTCCATGTAGTTGTTTCCCATCTAACTCAGGTGGTACAGAAGAATTGCAAGAAATAAGATTATAGTAATTGCAGCCTCAAATAGAATGCAGTGAAGGCAAATAAAATACCTACAATTTGCTAAATCACTTCAGAAAGCCATTGTGAAATTGAGGCTTCAAAGTTTTCTACAATCCATAAAAATTGATTGCATATAGTACAACCTGATACAGTACAGAGGCCTGATACAGATGTATAGCTGCCCAATCACCAAATCATGGTGATTAATGTCACATGTTGCATTCATGTTCTTCTCCACTTCCCTTCATGTCTCTCACTTAGTAATTTTTTCTTTTTTAAAAATTTGGAGATAACTATGGTTAGCAATATGAACAGATGTTTTGCTAACTATAGTGCCTGAACTATAGTTTGCAAACCTGCTTCGGACCACGTTTTCAAACTGATTTTGTGCCAATGATTATTAGTGCAAAGCTCAGTGCAAACACAGTGCTAACCATAGTTCTCTCCAAAACTGAAAGGGAAGGAGAATGCCCACAAGAGAGGACCACATAATACCGTGAGACACTTCTGATCACCAAACCATGATTTGACAATGAGGCCACATTATATCTGCATTGGGCCACATGTGCTAACAATTGTTGGGGAGAGGGGGGAGCAAATGAACAAATCTGAATTTAGGAAAGGAATTTAAAAAAATAAAGCTGCCAGTATCATAATGCCCTTATAAGTGCAACACTTGGAGTACTGGACAGTATCCAATTTGACACTAGCACTAATGTAAATTACATTACGCCAGTATAAGCATCATCTTGTGCAACACCAGTAGCATTTGCTGGTGGGATGGGTTTCCCTAGAAAACCCATCGTGCCATCAAATGCTATTGGTGTTGCATAGAGATTGCTTACACTAGTGCAACGTAATTTACATTGGCACTAGTGTCAAATTAGATGCTTCCTAATGTGTGCAAGTTCTGGTTACCACACCTCTAAAAGGATATCGTAGAGCTGAAAAGGGCGACCAAACTTATGAAAGACTGGAACAAGTCCCCTATGGAGAAAGATTATAACGTTTGGGCTCTTTAGCTTTGAAAAAAAAGGGAAGTAAACGGACATGACAGAGGTGTATATGCATGCTGTGGATAGGGAGATATTTTTCTCAGTCTCTCATAATGCTAGAACCTGGAGTCATCCAATGACGCTAAATTCAGGACAGAGAAAAGGTCTTTTCGCTGTTCTTCTTCATACAGTGCATATTTAAACTATGAAATTCACTACTACAAGATATAGTGATGGCCACCAACATGGATGGCTTTAAAAGGGGATTCGACAAAGGCTTTCAATGGCTACTAGTCATGACATTATATTACCTCCAGTGTATGCCAGTTGCTGGGAAACATGAATAACAGAATGTTGTTGCACTCTTGTCGTGCTTGTGGACTTTCCAAGAGACATCTGGTTTGCCACTATGGGAATATAATACTGGACTAGATAGGCCTTTGGTCTGATCCAGCATGGCTCTTCCACCTGCTTTTAATAGGGTATGCAAGAGTAGCTAGATTTTGGTCCACTGAAAAGTGAAAACAATAGATATGGTTCAAATCTGTAAACACAGAAAAACAATGGCCTAACAGTATATTATACAAAGTCAGACCATCGATCCAAATAACTTAACATTGTCTACTCTGGCTGGCAGTGGTTTTCTAGGGTTTCAGACAGTCTTTTCCAGATACCGGGGATTTAATCTGGGACCTTTTGCTCTACTAGTGAGCTATGGCCCTTCCCCTATGCTCAGCCTTGGATATAGTTCTCTATAGTCTCAGTTCCACATCTTTAAAACAAGAAAAGGAAAAAAACAAAAATTGTGAGAACAAATGAGAAGTTTTTGTAAAAGTCTTTGTACATATAAAAATGAAATATATTCTTGGTTTTGTCTTCAAAAATATCATGATCATTGAAAACATTAACTCGTTTTCTTTCTATAGCTTTTTGTACGGTACCATGCAATTTTATAATTTTAGCATATTCCATTTTGTCTTCAAAACACTCCTGTAAGCAAAGTTATGTTGTGAGGGTGGGTGGCATATGTTCAAGGTGAGCTTTCGTAGCTGAAGCTAGGTTTAAATTGAATGCTAATCCACATCAAAATCTAGCACTCAATTGACTGGCACTATGGTAGGAACAACAATATGTAGTCTTGCCATACAATTAACAAAGCTGCTTCTTGGCTTATATATTTATAGGTGCTGAGTGGAACAAAATGCATGGGTTTCAAACTCTGCTAATTATGTCCTATGTTTAGGAGGAAAAATCATTATATTGCATATTAAAGTACTTAAGCATTGGTTAAAAACAAAAGTCTTCCAATTACCTGTCAATCATGGAAAATTGCATACTTTGTATTGAGGGGCTGGTATCAAAAATAGATACACCACTTTATAAAGTTGCCGATTTTGAAGTACAGGTTGTACAGCTCTGTATTCCCTATATAATGATCATTTCTGTTAACAGCAATTACAAGACTATCACTTCTCCAGACTCTTATTTTAACTTCATGTATTCATTGTTACATTTGTATCCCACTTCCAGTGAATGGAAAACCTACAGTAACCTACAATAGGTAGCTTCCTCACATTTTGCTCCCTGATTCAAAGGATAAGATCACACACACACACACCACATACAGAAGCCAACGAGATTTGCAGTTGAATCATTTCAGCAATGGTGGCAGGACAGAGTCCTCTGCTGTATCTGAAGGCAGCAGGCTGTACCAATAGTATTTATTATTACCTATATAGATTGATATGATTTGTATAGTCAAAGTATGGTTTGAGGGATCAGCTCAATACTGCCACATAGATTAATATAATTGAGTTCCTCTCTTTTCATTTGTATGGCTCTTGCACCCATTGGGTCATGTTGGAATGTTTAACAGATTTCCAGCAGATTGTAACGTGCATCATGCTAAGCGTTATATAATAATTTTCCTTTCCAATAAAGGGGAAAGTAGCCTATAACATTCTCAAATCAGCATGCAACTTCGAGGTCAACATGTACAAAGACATCCTGTTCTAGCAGCCTATTAGATAAATTAGGAGAATAAGGAGGTTTAAGGCTTTAGGAGAGATTATCTTGCTCTTCTGCATATGGCCGTACCAATTAATGCTACATGTTTCTTTTAATCTCAGGGTTTGTAGGTGAAAACACTCAACCAATCTCAGATAGCAACATCGGCAATCGGATGCTCCAAAGTATGGGTTGGACGCCTGGCACAGGCCTTGGACCAGATGGCAAAGGGATAGCCGAACCAATCCGAGCAGTCCAGAGGCCAAAGGGACTTGGACTTGGATTTAGCTGACCAAAAGGCACTCCAGCTGCTCTTCAGACATCAAGTCAACCAACCTTAACTTTGAAATAACTGAAATCATTCTGTTCAGCTGTTGTCAAAACATCCAGTGATTCTTACTGTAACTTTTGAATACTGATGCTTCAGTGTTTTTTTATTAAAGCTGCAAGGGGCCAGCCGTTAGGGCAGTCCTGATGTTTGAATCCTAACTCTGTAATGGTGCTAACATTTTAAATTGTACTTTTTTATTTTCTGTGGTCTTAACCGTTTCTATTGTCAAAAATTCCAAGAATTCACTCTCCACCACCCCTGTTAAAGGCTTGCCGACACCAAGTTATCTTTTTCTAGTGTTCTTGTACCAAAGGCCATTTTTGCCAGATTTAATTCTCATGGAGGATTTGCCTTTGGAAAACTGCTATGTTACTACCTAAGGCAATGATAGTGCGGTTTTGCAAGCACCCTGCTGCACTTTCCCTATCCATTCCAAAAGCTCTTGGAGCACTGTGCACCAGAACAGCATGGATGCAGTGCTGCTTCAACAATGGGATGCACTATGGGGCAAGTAGGAGTGACAGAGTTCACCTTTTTAAAAGATTGTAGCTCTTTCTCTATGGCAGCCAGAGTCTTGCCATCTAAACCTACACAGCCTTAATAGACAGGGCACTTCAGGTGTTTGCCTCACTTCAGCCCAAAATTCAATTTGATATTTCTTCTGGTATAAAATATCTGTAGATGAAGTAACATAAATCGTCCCTTGCTTCCCAGCATGCAATTTTGCATGAGACACGCATGGCAAATGACAACTTTCTCTTCTAACAGTTGTAGCATATAACTCCATCCTCTTCTCTCACCTAAACCCTCCAAGTACACTTTTAATTAGTTATTGTGTCTTAGTTGGTATTCTTTTTAAAGCAAAGATTTGAAACCAATTGTACTGCCATCTTTTACCCAATCACTGTGAATGTGTATTTTGAGCAGATTTAAAATGGGATAGTATCACTAAAGCCCCTCAGTTGTAGTTATAATTCAGGAAATATTTCTTAATTGAGGAATGGTGGCTGCTATGGCCGGGGGCTGCGGTGCTTCCAAGGCACATACTCTTAAAAGAAGGCAGAAGAAGGTGAAATAGTAAAGCAGGTATTGCTTTGATAATAGCAACAATCATAATTTCAAGCTTAATGTTTTGACTTGCCTTCATGTTAACACCTCAGATTCATTAAAGAGGCCTTCTACCAATGGACTACAGTTTGTTTCAATTAGTATGTTAGCTTGGTTTAATCATATCTGTATATCTGGACAGTTTACAAGACAAAGCTTAAAATCATAAAATGCAGTAACATAGTAAAACATAATATAAACCTGTAAGTTTAAAACAGAATAAAACCAAAGTAGTAACCAATATAAAGATCAGCAACAGTCCAAAGATCTAAAAATGCACTAACACCGTTTTTTAAAACTAAAAGGCCTTGGAAAATGGGGCGTGTCAAGAAGGGCCTCTGAGGATGATGTTATGGTCCGGGCAGATATATATGGAAGGAGATGATCCTTCAGGTAACCTGGCCCCAAGTCATTTAGGGCTTTGTAAGTTCATACCAGCCATTTGAATTTGGAGCCAAAATGGTCTCACAGCCAGTGCAGATCATAAAGCATTACCATAATACGATCATACTAGCCAGTCCCCGTTAACAATCTCACTGCCCTATTTTGGACCAGTTGAAGTTTCTGGACCGTTTTCAAAGGTAGTGCCATGTATAACACATTGCAGTAATCCAAACTGCAGTAATCCAAATAAGAGTTTACCAGAGCATGGATAACTGTAACTAGGCTCTGTCCAGATGGGATTGCAGTTGGTATATCAGCCTAAGCTGATAAAAGGTGCTCTGCACCACCGAGGTTACCTGTGCTTCCAATGACAATGCTAGATCCAAGAACACCCCCAAACTACAAACCTGATCTTTTAGGGGGAGTGCAGCCCCCTCCTGAACATGCTGAATATCATTCATCCAGGTAGAACCACCCACTAACAGTACCTCCATCTTATCTGGATTGAGTCACAATTTATTGGCCCTCATCCAGTCCATTACTGCATCCAGGCACTGATGTGAAACACCCACTGCCTCACCTGGATTTGATGAAAAGGAGAAATATAGCTGAGTGTCTTCCATATTGGTGACACCTCCGTCCATATCTCCGGATAACCTCCACCAGTGGTTTCATGTAGATATTGAACAGCAGGGGGATAAAAGAGAGCCCCCTGCCACCTCATGGCATAACTGCAATAATCCTCCAGCACCACCTTTTGAAATCGGCCATCCAAGTAGGAGCGGAACCACTGCAGCACAGTATCTCCAACTCCTAGTCGAGATAGCCTATCTAGAAGGATACCATGGCTGAGCGTATCAGAAACTGCTGAGAGGGCCAACTGGGTTGCACTCCCCCTGTCCTCTTGGCAAACCCACAAGGCAGTTTCTGTTCCAAAACCAGGCCGGAAGCCTAATTGAAATGGATCTAGATCATCAGTTTCATTCAAGAGTGCCTGGACTTGTCTGTCAACCAAACACTCAAGCACCTTGTTCAGGAAGGGGATGTTGGCTACTGGCCTATACTTGTTAACATCATCCAGGTCCATGTTAGGCTTTTTCAGGAGTGGCCTAATAACTGCCACCTTTAAAGCAGCCGGCACCATTCCCTCTCTCAATGAGTGGGCAACCTCGTGAACCTAACCAGACATCCCTTCCCTATTAGATGTAATAATCCATGAAGGGCAAGGATCAAGCACAGAAGTGGTCAACCGGACTTGGCCAAGCATATTGTCTGCATCCTCAGGCCTCAAAAACCGAAACTCATCCAATAAAACTAGATCAGTCAGTGCTCCAGATACCTCTACAGATGGAACTGCATTAACTGTGGTGTCCCCAAGTCTTGATGAATATGAGCAACTTTATCTTCAAGGTATCATGCAAACTCATCACAGCACGCTGCTGATGGTTCCACTATCTCTCCCCATGGCCCAGATTGCAGAAGGCCATGAACCACTCTGAAAATCTCTGCTGGGCTACATGGAGAAGATGCAATGCTGGTGGAAAAGAACTCCCTCTTTTCCACCTTCACTTCCACAGAGTAGGCTCAGTAATGAGCTCTAACCTGCATCTGGTCAGATTCAGCATGTCTTCCACCTGTCTTCTAGCTGTCTTTCCTCCTGCTTCATTGCCTTCAGTTCGGGTATATACCAAGGAGCTACCCGGGCCATGTCTGCTTTCCACAGAGTAACCAGAGTTTTGACAGGAGCATCAGCCATACCAGCAGGAAAATCCCCCAGAGCCCTCTGAAATCCATCAGAATCCATCAGCTTCCAAAGGCGGAGCATTTTAATAGGTCCTCCACCCTTACAGAGGGGAGAGGCTGCCTAGAGTCATCATTAATTTATTTGAATGCCACTTTCCCACAAAACTGTGCCCTAAGTGGCTCAAAATATAACAAATGAACAACAGTAAATATACTTTGCAAGATATCAAGCAGCAATAAATATAGCAATATTCAAAAAAATACAATAGAAACAATTACAAATACCCATAATGTTGGCAGATAAATACATAGTAGAAATATCAATACATACAATATCCAATAAAACTCCAAATATATGAAACTAATTCAATAGCTGAGCACTAAACAGGAGAGAGAATAAAGCATGATATGGAAATATTAGCTATAAATAAATCTCCATTCTGCATGAGGGTTCCCCACAAGTAGCCTACAAGCAGAGGTTGGCAGCCATATCTTTTGTGACAGCCTTCCTCCCAGCTCTCACCTACTTCTCTCATAGTTCCTTCCCCATCTCTCACCTGGGGGGATAAAGATTGCAAGTCCTTCTTCAAGCCCCACATACCCACAGAGTTTTAACATTACTCCGCCTCTCTTCACCAAACACGCCTTCCAGCACTGGTCTTCAGGCAGCAGGCTTTATCAGACTCCAAGTGGTGGGTGGGGTGAGGCCGGTGGAAATGCCAAGCTGCTTGATTAGTGCCTCTACAACCAAACGCTCCAGACACTACATCTATTGAGTCTAAACATCAGTGGGAAGTGATGTGACCATGAGAGGGGGATAGATGTTAATTCCCCCACTTACAGATCCTCCTGTCCAGTTGAGAAAATCAAATCAAATGTATGTTGCCCTACATACATTGGGCCAGCAACATGTTGGGACAGCCCCATGGTTGTCATGGCAGCCATGAAGTCCTGAGCCACCCTGAATCCAATGGCCTCAGCATGGAAGTTGAGATCCCCCAGAACCATCATCCTAGGAGTCCTCAACCCCAAGTCTAAGACCATCTCCATCAGCTCAGCCAAGGAGACTGATGGGCAGCAGGATGGGTGGTACACCAGTAGAATCCCTAGTATGTCCCAGGTACCCAACACAAGGCACAAATACTCAGGATTGGCACACGAATGGACAGGAAACCTAGAGAATAAGATACAATTCCTTGGGCCACAGTAAGCCTCCTCCCCAACCAGTACAGGAGCCAGAAGGGCAACTGCAGGATGAGGCGGAGTCGGAGACTGCAGAGGCAAGGGAAAATAACACAGGGGGAACTCCCTGGAAAAGGGTGACTGTTAGGAGCAGAAGAACTACAAGACACTCTGCACCTGTGGAAGCAGTGGAGCTATGGAACCGCTTCCATGTACTTGAGGACGAGAGCAGAGGACAGCCTGCAGAGGACGGATTACCGGGCACCCAACGTGACAGCGAGCAAGAGGCTGAGGGTCAGTCAAGTGGAGGCAATCAAACCAAGGCCTACAGCAAGAGGAAGAGAAGAGTACTCGTAGTGGGAGACTCCCTCCTGCGGGGGATCGAAGCCAAAGTATGTCGCGAAGACCCATGGACTCGCCAGGTGTGCTGTCTCCCTGGGGCACGGATTAAGGATGTGACAGAGCAGCTGCCGAGGCTCATGCAGCCCACCGACACATACCCCTTTCTTCTCTTCCACGTGGGTACAAATGATACTGCCAAGCGGAGTTACAAAGAAATCACGGCAGACTTTGAAGAGCTGGGAAGGGAACTCAAGAACTTCGGGGCCCAGATAGTTTTCTCATCCATCCTTCCAGTACTTGGAAGAGGCATAGAAAGGGAAAGAAAAATACTCCGAGTGAATGACTGGCTACGAAGGTGGAGCCGACGTGAGGGATTTGGATTCTGGGACCACGGGCTACACTTCCTGGAAGATGGACTGCTGGCAAAGGATGGGTTGCACCTCACAAGGACTGGGAAGAATGTGTTTGGCCACAGCATGAGGAACTTAATCAGGAGGGCTTTAAACTGAATCCAACAGGGGAGGGAGACATAAACTCGGGGGTACCAATGGAAGAAGGCCTCCATGCCACAATGGAGAGAACAGCTCCAGCGGTGCCCATTGATAGTCTACCACAAAATGTAGGGGGAAAGTCGGACTATAAAGCACATAGTCTTCAATGTCTCTATACTAATGCCCAGAGTATGGGCAATAAACAAGACGAACTTGAACTCTTGATACATGAGGGCAAGTACGACTTGATAGGGATAACTGAAACCTGGTGGGATGACTCCCATGACTGGAATACAGCAATTGAAGGGTATAACTTGTTCAAAAGGAACAGAAGCAACAGAAAGGGAGGTGGAGTTGCACTGTATGTTAAAAATACGTATCTCTGCACAGAGATACAGGAAGAGGAGCTTGGCAGCCCCATTGAGAGCATCTGGGTTAAAATAAAGGGGGCAAAGAATAAAGCGAACATGGCGGTTGGAGTCTACTACCGACCACCCAATCAAGGAGAAGACGAGGATGGAACTTTTGAAAAGCAAATTGCCAGTGTTTCAAGGAGGCACGATGTGGTAGTAATGGGAGACTTCAATTTCCCTGATATCTGTTGGGAGACTTATTCAGCCAAACATGGCCCTTCCAAGAAATTCCTGAGCTGTGCTGCTGATAACTTCCTCCTACAGAAAGTGGAGGAAGGAACTAGAGGATCGGCTATCCTTGACCTGATTCTAACCAACAGAGACGAGTTAGTGGATAAAGTGGCAGTTTCGGGAACTCTGGGGGAAAGTGACCATGTTATACTTGAGTTCTTGATTCTAACAGAAGCAAAAGCTGAGTGTAGCCAAACACGTACCCTGGATTTTAGGAAAGCCAATTTTAACAAACTCAGAACAATGATTAGTAAGATCCCATGGCAAGTGACTCTCACGAGAAAGGGAGCCCAGGAGGGGTGGGAGTTTTTAAAAAAGGAAATTTTAAAGGCACAATTGCAAACAATTCCCACAAGGAAAAAAGGCAGAGGGCAACAGAAGAAGCCAATGTGGCTTCACAATAAACTCAAAGATGACCTGAAAACAAAAAAGGACACGTATAGGAAGTGGAAGGAAGGACAGGCTACAGGGGAAGAGTACAGGCAGGTAGCACAGAACTGCAGGAATAGTGTCAGGAAGGCTAAAGCTGAGAATGAGCTAAGGTTAGCGAGGAATGCTAAAAGCAACAAAAAAGCTTTCTTCAGATACATGCACAGTAAAAGACAGAAGAAAGAACTGGTGGTTCAACTACGCAATGAGGATGGCAAATTGATAACAGAAGACAAAGAAAAGGCAGAAGTGTTCAATTCCTACTTCGGCTCGGTCTTCTCCCAAAAGAGGGTCTATGACCCCCCTGGCAAACCTGAAGTGCAGACTGAAGGGGCAGGATTGCAGCTTGAGATTGATAGGCAAATGGTCAAGGAGCACCTGATTACTCTGAACGAGTTTAAATCTCCAGGGCCTGATGAGCTGCATCCTAGAGTAATAAAGGAACTGGCAGAAGAACTCTCAGAACCACTGTCTATTATCTTTGAGAAATCATGGAGGACAGGTGAAGTGCCAGACGACTGGAGGAGGGCAAATGTTGTTCCCATCTTCAAAAAGGGCAAGAAGGAGGAACCTGGGAACTATAGGCCAGTCAGTCTGACATCAATCCCTGGGAAGATTTTTGAGCAGATTATAAAGAAGTCAGTCTGCAAGCACCTTGAAAACAATGCAGTGATTACTAGAAGCCAGCATGGATTTGTCAAGAACAAATCCTGTCAGACTAATCTGATCTCATTTTTTGATCGGGTAACCTCCCTTGTGGACTGTGGGAATGCTGTGGACATTATATACCTGGACTTCAGCAAAGCTTTCGACAAAGTGCCTCATGATATCCTGATTAGTAAGCTAGCTAAGAGTGGGCTAGATGGAACAACTATCAGGTGGATCCACAATTGGCTAAAGAATCGGACTCAAAGAGTGCTTATCAATGGTTCCTTCTCAAACTGGGGAGAGGTAACGAGCGGGGTACCACAGGGCTCGGTCCTGGGCCCGGTGCTCTTCAACATTTTTATTAATGACTTGGATGAGGAGGTACAGGGAATGCTTATCAAATTTGCAGATGACACAAAGTTGGGTGGAACAGCTAATACTCTGGAAGACGAAACAAAATTCAAAGTGACCTCGATAGGCTGGAGCGCTGGGCCGAAAACAACAGAATGAAATTTAACAGGGATAAATGCCAAGTGCTGCACCTAGGGAGAGGAAACCAAATGCAGAGTTACAGAATGGGGGACACTTGGCTCAACAATACTACAAGTGAGAAGGATCTTGGAATTGTGGTAGATCACAAACTGAATATGAGCCAGCAATGCGACGTGGCTGCAAAGAAGGCAAATGCAATTTTGGGCTGTATTAATAGAAGTATAGCTTCCAAATCGCGGGAAGTGATAATTCCCCTTTACTCGGCACTGGTTAGGCCTCATCTTGAGTACTGCGTCCAGTTCTGGGCACCTCACTTTAAGAAGGACATAGACAAACTGGAGAGGGTTCAGAGGAGGGCAACAAGGATGATAAAGGGACTGGAGACAAGGCCCTATGAGGAGAGACTGAAAGAACTGGGCATGTTTAGCCTTCAGAAGAGGAGACTGAGGGGAGATATGATCGCACTCTTCCAGTATTTGAAGGGATGTCACACAGAGGAGGGCAAAGATCTCTTCTCGATCATCCCAGTTTGCAGGACACGGAATAATGGGCTCAAGTTACAGGAACCTAGATTCCACCTAAACATCAGGAAAAATTTCCTGACTGTCAGAGCAATAAGACAATGGAATCAACTACCTAGGGAGGTGGTGGGCTCTCCCAGTCTGGAGGCATTCAAGGTGCGGCTGGACAGACATCTGTCAGAGATGCTTTGACCTGGATTCCTGCATTGAGCAGGGGGTTGGACTCGATGGCCTTGTAGGCCCCTTCCAACTCTACTTTTCTATAATTCTATGAACCCTCAAGTCTATGTTGGTGGTGCACCAAATATCCAGGAGGGCACAGCTGGGAGAGACTAACCCCTCCCAGTTCCCTCACCCAGGTCTCATTAATGCACACCAGGTCAGCCCACTCATCCACAATGAAATGGATGAGGGAGATTTTGTTTCGGTCCGACCTGGCATTCAGAGCAGCAGCACCAGACCCGATGGTAAGCTGGTAAGACAACAAAAACAAGTTGCAAGGGATCTTATGGAACTGCACTTAGTCAATGTATCATATATACGAAAGAAATGTATAGTGGTTTATACTCTTCTGCTGCTAGTTGCTGGGGTACATTGGGCTGGGCAGATACCCCCACTGGGGCCACCCCCCACTGATGCCACAGACTAAAAGCCACGGGCTAAAAGCCAATGGCCAAGAGCCTCTGCCAAGGTGCAGCCCTAAACAGCTGGAAGGGAGGGGAGGGGGGAGAGACCGTTTCAGTAAAGACCCATAATTTCAGTAGTAAAAATCTGTATGCACAAGGCTTTTCTCTGCCCTCTAGGCTAACTTCTTGTTTGCTCTGTACATTGGAGTATATGGAAACATCTAGTAGGTAAGCCACACACCCCATTCCCCTCTGATTGGAAGCCACAGTGGAAGGAAAGGGATGTTAGAGGGTCAAAGTAAACATTCGTTCAATGTTTCTCTACTCTCCTGTAAGTACATTAGGCCCCAATTCGGAAAGTAGGATTTAAGCTCCCCTGCCTGATTTTTGAAATGAAATTCCACAGGTGGGGAGATTGAAAAAAGAAACATCTCCTGGAAGCTTTTTTTCTTTTTTTAGCCCCGTGTGTGTGGGGGGGGCCCTTGGAATTTCATGAAAAAACTGGGTGGAGGAAAAGCTTGAATCCTCCTCTCCTGGAGCACCAGGGTCCCAGTCCGAATCAGGGTTGCATGCACTTACAGGAGAGTAGAAAAAGCTAGCGCACACAGCTCCACTATGCGTGCTTTCAACTACAGTCATGTGAAAAAGGAAGTACACCCTTCTCGAGTTCCATGGTTCCACGTATCAGGACAGAAGAAAAAGCATCGGGCCCGTAGCAAGTCTCAAAATTAGGTAAAGACAACCTCAGATGAACAACAACACATGACAGAGTACACCATGGCATTATTTATTGTACAGAAATACAATGGCAGGGACGATTATGTCATCCACCACCACCTTCAGAAGTCCCTGCTCCCTCTCAGCTTAGCTGAAATCCTCACAGTAGTTGGGTGGTGGGGGGTGAATTTCCCCCCTGACTCTACATTGTTCCCAGTTGTAATGCAAAGTATTGGGTCTTGAATGGGCAATTAAGCTTTGCTAAAGACCTGCTCAAGGTGGAGATGAAAACTGCTATAAGTGGTTTGTTGATATGGATCAACACAGCGGCCTGAATTTTGGGACTCTCCCTGGGATGTGGCTATGGGGACTGTCACGATGAGCACCCGCACTTCCAAATTTCCCACTACACCACTTCTAATATGTAAATTGAATTATAGGACACAGTGATCCTGCCATAGAAAATGCCCCTCCGCTGTGCTACAATTTTCAGCTTCCCCCCCCATACCTTTTTGCGGTGTCAGTGGTGTCCTTCCCTTTGCAATATGATTTTACATAAGTAGATCTAGTGCTCAACAGTTACAGTGTAATTGAGGGGAGGGGTGTGGTTTAGAGATTTAGTAATCTGAGCTGGGTTGTACTTAAGTTTTAAAAATAATTTATTACAAGACAAGACCTACCTTACGTCGAAGCTGTTATGCCCCGTGTCAAAATACCAATGCGAGTGTTTTGGTGGTCAAGACCTGCTATTGGGTAGAAGAGTTAAGCAGATCTCTTCTGTTTGATAGAGTAATAAATTTAGATCCTCTGGAGTCTTGGTATGCATGGGACATAAATTAAGCATATAATAACCCTGATTAATTAGTTATCCAAATGATACCAGAGTATTGTACACACACAGACAATTTTACTAAAAGTGTATTCAATATAGGAATCAACATGAAACAATTTTGCATTTCACATTGTATCTCATTTTCGTGATTAAAATGAAAAACTGTAACCATCTTCAAATATGTAGAGGGATCACTGTTAATATGCTTCTTGTCTACCATTTTGCCTTTTCAAATTCAATATTTTTAATTGGTTGAATTAGCAGAAAGTGACTCAACATCTATGTTAAAATAATTGTTTCAAGAGTGCGAACAAGAAAGCATTAAAGAAAAGACTAAATCATTCAGGACTCTCTTTTTCAAATGGTATCCTTGTTTAGATGTATGACTAGTTTTCAGTCTCTGTACTACTGGAAAAACAACATATTTTAGTAATATATTAATAAGCATACCTGTGCCATATATGGTCATTATATTAATATTGCCTGGAGCCAATATTACAAATGGCCTGATATTTTCCCAATAATTTCTTCTTTGTAACTTTTTTCTGTATTGTAAGATAAATGTAACCTTACTGAATCGGTTTCTCTTCAGATGTAGAATCCAGTGGACAAGATATAAACAAATATATTTATATCCTGAAAACTAGTACACATTTCCAAATACAGTCATGCCTTGGATTGAGAGCATAATTCGTTCCGGAAACGTGCTGTAATCCAAAACACTCTTATATCAAAACAAAATCCCCCCAAAAAAATTTGTACAGAGATTTTTAATTTAAGCCGTACTACAGTACCTGTATTGCAAGACGTCGCTTGTATATCAAGTAAAAAAAAATTTAAATAAATATTTAAAAATTTGCTTGTCTTGCAAAACGCTCTCAAACCAAGTTACTCTCAAACCAAGGTATTACTGTAATAATATCAATTTTTATTTTGTTACATTTTTATCCCACCCTTCCTTCAAGGAACTCAGGCTCTTCCTCCTCCATTTCATGCTCACAATAACTCTGTGCACGATGTTAGGCTGAGGCTGAGAGTGACTAGACCAGTGAGCTTCTTGGCTGAGTGAGGATTCGAATCTAGGTCTTTCCCAACTTTGGGTCCCCAGATGTTATTGGACTACACCTCCCATCATCCCTATCCTGAATGGCGAGTGGTCAGGGGTGATAGGAATTGTGGTCCAACAACATCTGGGGGCCCAAGGTTGGGGAAAGCTGCTGTAACCACTGCATTATTCTGTCTCTATATAGCAGGGATCCAGAGCCTCAGCCCAGGGGCCAAATTCAGCCCTTCAAACATCCCAGTCTAGCCCTTTGTGGTTCTGCAAAAGGCCATGCCCCATCCCCTTGGCCCCATCCCCTTCCTCCGAGCACCAACTGGTCAGTGGTTTCAGGACTGTGGTGCACTGGGAAGCAGGTTTGTTTGTTTTTTGTCAAACCTTCCCCCCAACTGTTTTTTCATGAAATTCCACAAATGAATTTGTGTGGAACGGGGGTGTTAAAAAAGAAAAAATGCTCCACACACCCCCTTTTTAACATCCCCCATGAGGAACCAAGGGGTGGTTATGCTGGCTCAGCTTGTCTGAGCGTGGAAAGCTAAGCAGGGTCAGGCCTGGTTATTACTTGGATGGGAGACCCCTCCTCTAGTTTCCTGCATCGAGCAGGGGGTTGGACTCGATAGCCTTGTAGGCTCCTTCCAGCTCTATGATCTATCTATGAAACTTCATGCAAAAAACAGGTGGGGGGGGGGAGAAAGGTTTTTTTAAACCTCCTGGAGTGCCATGGTCCCAGTCCAAATCAGGGCTGCACATGCCTACAGAGAAGTAAATGGGAGGAGGGAACTAGCATGCATGGCTCCACCATGCGTGCAAGACAGAACGTTTAGTCCTTTGGGAGTTGTAGGCCAAAAACATCTGGGGACCCAAGGTTGGAGAACACTGGTTTAGTCTGACGCTAAGAGCAGTTCGACAATGTTACGGGGGGATGGGCTCCTTCACTGGAGGTCTTCAAACAGTCATCTGTTGGGTATGCTCTAGTTCTGGGTTTTCCGAATTAAGCAGAGGGTTGGACTAGGTCCCTCCAACGCTATGCTTCTATGAAAAAGGAATTATTGGTGGAGGGAAAGCACACACTTTGGAGCAGGGCCGGTGCTACCATTAGGCCAACTAGGTAGCTGCCTAGGGCGCAGGGCTAAAGGGGGTGCCAGAAACACCTTGAAAAAAAATACAGCGCTCTCAAGTGGGAAGGGGGGGCGCTAAATATCTGATCTTGCCTAGGGCACCAAACTGCCTTGCACCGGTCCTGCTTTGGAGAAAGGATTTGCTCCTAAATACATGCAGACCACAGTGCTATATTTTGTATAATACTGTGTCCCATCACCTGAAGTTACCCTCAACCTACCACTTTAGAACGTTACATTGGCCAGGATCCAAAGAATCACACTTTTCCATATCTTTTAATTTATGTAATTCTTTTGAGTATCCTGGTGGAAATTAGAAGAATCCAGTCTCTGCCCTGTTTCGGCCACTCCACAGGCGTATCTTCACCAGGAAAAGCAGCTCTGCCTATTGTGTACCACTGGCATATTGAGAGAGTTCTGCCAGCACATCTTTCATGCCAGTGGTGTATCTTGCATTCTGCCAGGGTAGAGGGGCTCCTGTGAGATCCTAGAGCCCCTCAGCCAGCAGATCTTGGACACAGGATTGTGCCCACTATCTTTTTCTAGTTTATATTATTCCTTTGAGCATCTTGGTAAAAACTAGAGCAGTCCAGTTATTCACCACAGGGCAGAGATAAAGCCTCAACTGCACATGATTTTTTAATCTCATGGTGGGTGCTCAAAACAGCCTCGGTGTTGTTTCACCTCTGCTGCTGCAATGGGCACAGTACCACATGATTCTTTCACATGGCATGGAACGTTTCCATGCCAACAGAATGGCCTATTCCTGGCGGTTGTTAGGCATCCCAGAAGGACTAATTCATGCGCATTCACATGATAAAAACAACAACTATAGACCAGGACTAAGGCTGGTCTATAGTTTCTCAGTTTCCTAACCTAACCTCTAGGCTAGGTTTCTCAGTTTCCAGAGCTTGTTGCCTGGAGTTCCTATAATTTAAACATATTCCTTTGCAGAGTTCCTGAGATTTAAAAATGTTCTGGCATGATATAATGAGGCAATCAACCATTCATTTCTTTATCTGCTGACTTATTCCTAGTAGATGAAATCTAACCATAGCTTTTGTTATAGTAACCCTTCCAATAATATTGATTGTATTTTAAGAAATGTTGATCTATTAAAATCACACATCACCTTAGGGGTAAGAATGGGTCTTTTTTAAAAAGATAACCCCCTCCCAGTCATTAGGTATTAAATACTCATTGATTTAACAGGTTTGCTGTAATATATATTCAACTGACAAGTGGACCATGAAGGCTCCTTCTGGTGGTCTCCTACTAAGCACAGACTCATTACTTTACACACCTGACATTTTAAGTAGATCCAGATTTCTCTCCAGCGAGTCAGTCCCATTAACTGTCAGTGTGATGATCTACTATTGCCACTTTTGGTTTTATCTGTACATTAGAGTTGTCTCCTGTCTTTGAATTGTCAGACAGCATAAATCATCCCCCTGATTCAGACATCGCTGCATTTGCAATGGAACAATGAGACCTGATTTCTCATCAACTTTTTCAGCGAGGGGAGGGGAAATGTTTGTGTTTTGTCGCAGTGGTATGTTTATCTGTGCATCCTGGTCGTATGCACATCTACAGCTTTCTCACACAAGAAAATGTCACTCTGATCACTCCCCTCACATTGAATCAACAAGTGAAATACTTCTAAAATGTTTAATATTTAATGTTATGTAGTAGCAGTAGCAGCTTACTAAGAGGCTAATCATGAGCCACATTAATACATAGTATTTACTATAGCAAATGATGCTTGGGGCTGCACAAGTATTTCATGTTTGAGATCATTCTTATGAGTACGATGATTGACTTAAAGTACCAACACAGGACTGATATCTCATCATCATACAACGTTGCCTTCCCTAATAGTACCACATTCATTCTGGATTATTAATGCTGGGGGTTAACTCTCCATCATTAATCATGTAACTACCAAATTTGTACTCTAATCCTACAGATAAGCACAGCTGCAATGCTGCCATGTGGCTTACACTAATGAAACTAAAATGACTTTCAGTACTTTATAAGTGTGACAAATATTGGGCTACTACAGATAGAACACTTGATTTACCATGGCTAGCCATGGATTGCTCAAACATGCTCAATAGTTTATCCATAGCACTAGGCTTTGGCATCCTATACTTCTGGGATGTACCCAATGGTGTCTGTCTGCCAGATTCCCTTCCCCTGCAGCCAGCCAGCCACCCTCCAAATCTGATCTGGGGTGTTGGTGGACCCGGTGGAGGAGATTTGGGTGGGAGAGGAAGTCCCATTGCTCAAGTGAGCCAGTGTGGTGTAGTGGTTAGAGTGCTGGACTGGGACTTGGGAGACCCGGGTTCTAGTCCCCACTTGGCCATGAAGCTCATTGGGTGACTTTGGGCCAGTCACTGACTCTCAGCCTAACCTACCTCACAGGCTTGTTGTGAGGATAAAAATGGAGAAGATGATGATTATGTAAGCCGCCTTGGGTTCCTTGCAGGAAAAACGGTGGGATATACAGTAAATATAATTTTAAAATAATAAAATAAAGTGCAGGTCTGCTCACATGACAATGGACATCCCCACAGCAAACCTAACTACAGTTAACAGTTAGCAACAATATTAAGCACTTTTAAGTTTCCAGAACTTAACTGAACCCGAATTTGAAACCACAAGTGAAATCCTGGTTTCACTCCCAATGTAGTAGTACAGTAGTAAGACTTCCCAATTGAACTGGCTTTCACTGGTCAGGGCTGAGCTTTCCATAGCCCAACATTCTAGATTATGTTTCATTTGTGTGTAAGATTTATATCCCAACCTTCCTCCAATGAGCTCAGGGCAGTATACAAGGTACTCCATGCTTCCCCATCATCCTATCCTCACAACAACCCTGTGAGGTAGCCTCCAGCTGGCAGGATGTGATTCCTAAGAAGGGATAATTTGGAAACAGATGTCAAATGTATGTTGGTTGTTACAATGACCAATACTTTGTCCTTTAAAGTTGTATTATCCAAAGTTTACACCACATTTTCATGTGATTTAGATATTATAATTCTTAACCCCATCTTCATTTCTTCCCCTTTTTTCCCCAAATGATTTCAAGCTAAATTTCCATACATCATCAGATAAGTGGTTCCCTTCCATTTTACCAAGAAATTTAATTCATCGAGCCAGAATACTGAAGTTCCAATTGTTCCTCTTTTGAGATACTCAGACATCTCCCACTCGTCTCATTAGAAATATCAAAACATTTCCTGCTGACAAGCTTTAACATTGTCAAAATTATTAAGAACATAAGAAGAGCTGTTCTAGATCAGACCAAAGTCCTATCCACTCCAGCATCCTATCCTGTTTCCCACTGTGGCCGACCAAATGCCCACAGGAAGTCCGCAAGCAGGACATGACCACAAAAGCACCCTCCTGCTCATGTTCCCCATCAGCGGGTATTGAGAGGCATACTGGTTCGGATACTGGAGGTGAAATATAGCCATCATGGCTAGTAGCCATTGTTGTAAACCACTCAGAGAGCTTCGGCTGTTGGGCGGTATATAAATAAAATTATTAAATAACAACAACAACAACAATAATAATAGTAACAACAACAACAACAGTCTTATCCTCCATCAATTTGTCTAATCCCCTTTTAAAGCCATTGAGGTTGGTGGCTATTAAAATTAGCCCCTAAGTAATTGAAGACTTTTATTTTTAAATTTAGGGCACAATCCTACACATTGTGTGGTTAGGGGATGTTGACCTGGTGCTGAATGGGGTACATCTACCCCTGAAGGACCAGGTCCGCAGCTTGGGGGTCATTCTAGACTCCCAGCTGTCCATGGAGGCTCAGGTGGCAGCTGTGAGCCGGGCGGCGCTGTATCAACTCCATCTGATACGGCAGCTGCGCCCCTACTAATCACCTGCTCCCATCAGTGGTTCATGCCTTGGTCTCCTCTCGCCTAGACTACTGTAATGCGCTCTACGTGGGGTTACCCTTGAAGATGGTTCGGAAGCTACAGCTGGTACAGAACGCAGCGGCTCGCCTGGTTAAAGGCAGCTGCCGGCAGGATCACATCACTCCAGTGCTCAAGTAGCTGCACTGGCTACCAGTTGCTTGTTGAGCCGAATTCAAGGTGTTGGTTTTGACCTTTAAAACCCTATACGGCTCCGGTCCAGTCTATCTCAAGGAGCGTCTCCAGCAACACCAAGTAGGCCGCTCAGCAAGATCTGCCACAGATGGCCTTCTCCTTGTCCCTTCAGCCAGAGCAGCCAGGCTGGTGGGGACTAGGAAGAGGGCCTTTTCTGTGGCGGCCCCCATACTGTGGAACTCTCTCCCGAGTGACCTCCGCCATGCCCCCTCTCTGCTGAGCTTCCGCTGCTCACTAAAAACACGGCTGTTCAGTCGGGAATATGGGGCGGGCTAAGATTTTAAAATTTTATACTGTTTTAAATGTATTTTATCCTGTATTTTATCTTGTGTACATCGCCCAGGGTGGCCGGTTTGCCAGTCAGATGGGCGATAAATAAATGTAAATAATAATAAATAAATAAATAAATAAATAATACACATGTTTAGACAGAGAAAAGTCCTACAACTCCCAGCACTCCCCAGCAATCAGAATAGTTAAGCTCTCAGTGAAGGCCCTTTCTGTGCATGATTCTTTGCCATGCTTTGGATAGTCCGCTGAGTGTTGTGCCTACCAATAAATATAGCCATCTTTAATCATTACCTGTTCAGTGTTTGTAACTTTTTTATAACTGGGGGGGAAACCTCCTAACAGAGAATACCAGACCTATTCAGACAATTCTCCTGTGATTATGTTCACAGAAAGAACAGGAGCAAATTTACATGCTCCTTCCTGGTCCCCCTGCTAGGGTGACCATTTAAAAGGGGGGGGGGGATAGATTTCCATAAAATCTACATGTGCTAATTTACATGTATAGGTGTAAATTTGCAATAATTGCTATACTTTAAATTAAAATACAATACAGTGGGGAAGACTGTTGAGCTTGCTGTCAGGCCCTCACTGCTGATGGGCAGCTTCCAAGGCCCTTGCTCTCCCTTCTTACAGTTTTTTTTATCTTTAAACCAAACTTGAGCTGGATGGCCCTTCAAACAGAGAGCACATTCAAATAAAGGATTGTTGTCTGGCAGCCCTTCAAACAGAGGACTGTCCACTATAAAGCAGGATATATGTGCTGTCCCCCACTTTTCTTTTCTTTTTTTTACTAGGGAAAGAATAAGCACCTGAGTGGGAGATTCCATGGTTATCTGATTGCAGGGTCTCCTCAGATCCATGGTGATTATACCCTCGAAGCTTAATCTCCCAGGGTCAAGGGAGATCCTGCATTCAGATGACCACAGGAACTCTTAGTAGTTGTTTATTTCTCCCTGAGGATGGGTAAGAGAGTAAACAAACTGTAATCTCTCCCGGGAGAGTATTTGGGGAGGAAGGAATAATGTCCAAGCAGGCCCTATGGTGACTAAATGATCCATTACCCTATTTATTTTTAAATACTAGCGTAGTTGTAAATACTATAAAATGGTTATTAACTTGTGTAATATAGGCATTATATATATATATACCTTATTAAATTGCGCAATATACGCATAGCACTTATTTCAAATTAAGGTGGGAATTGTTGATGAAAGGCATATTTTACAGTAAACACGCTCTCACAGCTGGAATCTCATAGCCTCGCATGTGAAAGTGCCTTTCAAAAATTACAGAATGATTTAAAAACATAATAACTCTTATGTAATGTGACATTTTAGAAGCGGGATAGGGAAAGCCGAGGACAATAATCTCAAACATTGTTAACCAGCCTGGATGCACTTTGTACCTATCCTTTAATAGCATCATCGTTGGGCTTTTACATTTGTGGAATACTGAAGCATTCAAAATGGGAAAACAACTGAGGAGAATTTTAAGATGGGAGGAGGAAGACCCTCTTTACGCCTCTCCCACCCCATTGCATTTCACCATTATGTTGGTTAACAACTACACAAGAAACAAGCAGCAGATTCTACCCCCCACACACACACACTCTCTGTGAGTAATTGTCTGCATAGCAGTGACAGATGTGCAATATAGCAGCTTCTTCAGGAAAAAAAATTAACAGTTTGTCCAGCGTGTCAGCTCGCTCTTTTTAGTGCTTCTGAGGTCCTGGCCCCATTATGGATGATTTAGAAATTGAGGCAAGCTAAGACCAGCTGCCTGAGTTGAAAGCCTTAGTTAGTAGGCCTCATCTGCATTCCAGTATTCACTTACATCTAGAAATTGGTAGGGCCCCTCTGGCCACAAGATGAGTGCAGGCTGACAATGCCTTGATTTGTCGAGAGAGAGAATAAATGGGTTTTTCAGAAGATGAGGAAATATCACCATTACTGGCCAATTTACAGCATTTTATCTGTTCTTCAAACATGTCACTTTTGTTATTGTCGCATGGTAATTACATAGCGAAACGGAAAGAAAACAAATTCCAGTTACATATTCAGATGGATTGCAAAATCATATAATCCTGATAAATGCCCATTTATGATACACACGGACGAAAGGTTCATTTTAATTTTGAATAGCTAGCACACAGCCATAAATACGATATAGGATTAGATCCCACAGAATCCGATTATAAAAAGCAAATAGTATTTTTCACACTTTTTTCATAACCAGCAAATTTGTATGGTATTTAAAACAAAGTTTGGAATTGTTTTTTTCTGGTCTCCTAAAATATTTTTTTCCCAGTGGCGCTCTTAAAATTATTGAGATTAATCTCACTGAATGTGCATATTTGTGGAAATAATACATTTGACATTAAAGGCTCACGGTGCACATAGAAAGAGCACATACCTCCTGCACAAGGCAGGTGTTTGGGATGCAGACAGAGCTGTTGTCATTAGATCTCCAATAACAGACAGTGATATATGTAGATAGATTGATAGATAGATATATCAGGTTTTATGCCCAGCTTTTTGAACAAAAGACTTAAGTTGGATGTTAAGAGAAACTGTGTGACAAACATTAAAGAAAACTCGAGAGACTGTTAAAAGCTTCTGGTTAAGAGATGGTTCACTAAAACCAACATAGCTCATCAGATTGGGCTATCTCTGCTGTTGGTGATAAATAAGGAGCACAGTTCAGAGTAATGTCCCCTGCACATGCCCCATTTAGATTAATATGAGTGACCAAACATATCTCCAGTGGGTAGTGACAATTGCATACGGTTAAATGATACGTACTAGCATTATTATTATGAGGCCTTTCAAATAAGCATTTCCTTAACTACTGGACAAAATCACTTTTACAACTAGAAGCTGTCTTATAGACCCAGGATCAAATTCCTGCCCCAGCTTGGAGTTCACTGAATGATGGGTAAGTCATTGTTTCACAAAAATACTGTCAAAATAAAATAAAATAAAATAAAGGGCAGTATACAATTTGATACTACTGCTTACGTAAATTATGTTGTGTTAGGTTTTATTGTAACACAATCATTTATTAATTTCATATCTACACATTGCTAATAAAATGTATGTCTTTCAAGTGAATAGTGTTCCACTACTATCTTCTTTTAAAATTATTACCTGTGATGAATGAAATGCTGAGCCATTCTTGGAAAGCCGAACTGATGTCCCAAAATGACATCCATTTCTATGCCACGTTGTTTGGTATGTCTGAAAAGGTAGATACTATATCACAGCCTTCACCTACCTGGTGTCCACCAGGCATGTCAAACTACAATTCCCATCATCCCCAGCCAACAGGACAATGGGCATGCTGACAGGATGGTGGGAGTTGTAGTCCAACACATTTTTTTCAAGGGCGCCAGGTTGGCAAAGGCTACTGTATCATATCCTATAAAGGCAGGGAAGAAGAGAAACATATCATCCATACTGGCAGGAAAGTGTGATCGTGTAGATAGGTATATTGTGAAGGTGGTTCTCAGCTCTATACTCAATCCTTAACTCTTTTAGGTTTGGAATGTGCAAGAACCCAAATAGTGGTACAATAACAACAGAGCCTGTCATGATAATAATATTCTCATGGCTGTTCTTCCCAGCACGCCATGTGTATAACAGAAACTGTGCATCTGATTTCTCAAGTATTAATGGTGATATTCAATTGATACTGTTGTCATCTCTTCAAATAGTAATCAAGTCATTTTCCTCCACATATTCAGCTTAGTTTGACAGCTACTTTCGTGTATGTTTCAAAAGCAGCAGTAGACATAACAACCCTAGTTTGAAGAAATATATTCTAGGGCCTAAATCCCTGAGCTGCATTACAAAACTATGATTTAGATTATTCCTCACAACTGGAAAAATAGCCACTGTGCTCTCCTGACACGTGATCAGAAAAGCCACCATTCTGGGACCTGTGAGACCTGGGTCAGGATATGTATGCACACTTTCTGCAGAAGTATGCTCAGACTACTTGAATGCAGCAGCATGGCTGCCCAAACGGCTTGCTTATTTTATAGCATATTTAGCACAATACTTAACACAGCCCAGATTTATCTTCACACACACATACACACACACAAACAAACAAACACACACATGGCAACATAATTTATCCACATTCCTGCAGGTCTACACAGGGTCCAGGAGCGGTACACTGTGTTCTGGAACTGAGATCTAATAAAGACGTTCTATTGTGATTCTGTCGTGGATAAATACAATTAGGCAGTTGCTAAATGCTTACCTGCATCAAAGTCAAGTCTGATTCACTTTTTGGCTATTCTTATTTAAATGTGTCATAAATATGACGAGGTGCCAGCAGCCTGAGCAACCAGCCTACAGCTAAATCTGCTCTGAACTGATTAAATTATATCTGCCTGAACTTCCCTGACCATGTAATCACTTAAAGATTTACAGTTTTAGGTCAGGTATTACAGGTTAGATTACAGTTATAATAAGCCTGAGGTTGGTGCAGGTGAATATTATAAATGACTGGTATCATTTTTAATCTTTTATCCTAAGCTCTGTGTGGCTAATAAGGTAACCTTGCTCCTCCTCCTGATTTGGACAACCAAATCAATATGTTGCCTTTATGGAGGCCTGATCCAACTATTCCTTCATAAGGAAATACAGTACTGGAAATTGAATGGTGAGTTAACCGGGATGGAGGTGTTAATCTAAAATCATTTTATTCTTTTACTTGGGCTAACCACCACATGATGAAGTGAAATGGATAAAGTGAAAATGGATAAAGGGCAACAGTTGTGTTTCACACGGCATTATGTGGAGATGAAGACTGCTTTCCTGGTATTTATTCTCACTACAGCGGTAATAAAAAAAAGGGATGATGATAACTTGGAGATATATTAATGAAGGACCTTGTGTACGCAAACATACCACTGCAAATATAGAGCCAAAAGGCAAATCCAAGAATGAAGGGAGTTGTCAACATGGAGCACGGGCAGAATAAGACCTCCTGCCGCCTGAGGCAAGAGCACATGCTGCCGCCCTCTATTCCCCGCCACCGCCATCCTGCTCCTCTCTTTTTCCTCTTTATCCCCCCCCCACACACACACACTGCACTCTCCCTCGATGCCTTATGAGGGGTCCTTCCTCACAGCATGGCATTGACAAGGAGGTGGCCCTGGAGCCTGTGCTATGGCACCACAGGTAATCTCCAAAGCCAACTCCTGCCAATGCCTCACTATGATGAAGGACCCCTCACAGTGAGGCATTTTGGTTGGGCGGGCTTTCTGGAGGGCTGCACCAGCTGCTTTTAAAGCAACCAGCGGGTCATCCTAGAGAGCCTTCCCATTCAGTACCTAGCTTTCTGAGTCTTCAGAGAGCTAGGCATCTGGCAGGCAGTGCTCCAGAGAGCTGTGTCAGCTTCTCTCCTGCCGCTACAATTGGTGCAGCTCTCTGGAGAGCCAAGTGGGCTGATTCCTTGCTCAAGGCATTGGCCTGTTTCTCTGAAGAGATATGCCAGCCAGTGCTCTCTCTTGCTGCAGCATTTGCCACAGCAAGAGAGTGGGCTGGCACAGTTCCCCAGAGCAACCGCCTGCCCTTTGACTTCTTCTGAGGTGCTCAAGAGTAAGCCATAGGGTGGGCAGCAGCAACTGCCACTCTGGAGAGCCATGCCAAGTAGTCTCCTGTTGTGGCAGCAGGAGAGTGTCCAGCAGGGCTTTCTGGAGTGGCTGCTGGTGCCTACGTCTCACTTAAAGTGAGACTTATTACAGTGGGGTGTGCAGTGTGCATCCATCCCAGGGTAGCAGAAACACAGAGGTGCATGGGCCTCCCAACTGTGGGCGGAGGCACGCAATCCGCCACCCTTCTGGACCCTCCACCTGAAGCAGGGAATTCATCCCGCCTCATGGGTGCACTGGCCCTGAGTGGGGGAGGGGGCGATATTGTTGGTAAATCAAGAAAGCAGATACATGCCCTACAATCCATAGGCTGGGGATCATTTGCAAAGTATATAACACATCACACAGGGCTAGCACTACCATTAGGTAGAGTGAGGTGGCCTCTTCAGGTGGCAAATGCTGGGGGTTAGGGAGTGGTGGTGAGGTGTTGGAGGACAGGTGTGGTGGAAGGCGCCATCCCATCACCATTTTTGGAATAAGGTCCAAGTGCCAGTCCAGTCAGCTTCTGTACATTGAATGAGGGAGGCACCATTTCATCCTTCACTTCAGGCAACTAAATGTTTTGGGACAGGCCCCACACAATAAAGAGGGAGCAGCAAAGTTGCGACAAGTTGTGACTAAGGCTGAAAAGGGCACTGCTTGAAAGGGCACTTTTGTTTGCTTCTCTGGCACAATAATTTAGTATATTGTTACTGATAAACAAGTCCAGCCAACCTGATCCACAGTTGCTTCTACATTAAGCCAGCGGTGCTGGTTTGTTCGATCAAAAAGGCAGGCTGTACATTCTATGATTTGACGTAGAGTTGGCTGACGTAGAGTTTGTCACATCTGAATCCATCTCAGTGCTAATGTAGGTCCAGTTCCTTCCTTGCTTTCCTGAACTTGAAGTGATGTTGGACAAGGACTGCAGTATGTGGCACAATGCAACAATGAATGGAGACCCTTATTTGTTGAGATGGAAGAACCAAGCCTGACATGGAAGTTTATAAAAAGGGCAGGGTGTATTGGATTACTACCTGCTCCAGTATATCAGGCAGAATATCTGGCTTGGTTTCCTATAGAACCTTCCTTTGGCTGTAGATCACAAGCTGAGGGCTCAGATGCAGAACTAGTTATAGGCACAAACCCCAACCAGCAATGTTTGTTTATTTGACATATTTATATCCTTGCTAAATCTGCCATGTTCTAGGCAGCTTGCATGTGCAAAACCGGTAAAAAACAAAAACAAAAAACCCCCAAACACTTCATAATGAACATGTACACCTATGCCAGGGTGCAGAAACTTTTGCCAAAGGCAATAGGGGCAGGGCCACCCCCACCCCCCGATATTTTAGCTTAAAGCTCTTCTTGCCAGTAACGAAGCTTTAGGAGAGGCATTTTAACCTTTTAGAATGGAGGGGGGAGAAACTGCACGCAATCTGGGAAACCACCAAAATGATTGATAGTTGGTGGGGAAAGGGTTGGGGCCAGGGGAAGTCATGGAATAAGAGGAGAGGTCCTCTTATGGATCAGTAGCTGGTTAAAGAATGGAAAGCAGAGAGTAGTGTTGGGACATGTAACAAAACAACAGCTGTGGCACAAGTGTTTTCATTTGGAAAGGTACAGGATGGCTAGAAAAACAATCTTGTTTAGTCTGACACTACTATTCTATTCTCATGGGGAAAGTAGGTGGGAAAGAAATATGAGCTGATCACATGGTTTGTACTTTCTGATGACGTAGTATGATTGTTGTTTCGTTTCCTGTAACTTTCGTGGTAGAGAGAAGGATTGCTTTCTGTGTGCTTCTTTTTGTCTCTTCTCTCTGACTTGTTGCAATCATGTAATGAAGTGTGCTAGACTGGACTGGCTATGCACTGGCTATGCATTATAATCTGCAATATAGACTGTAACTTAGGAGATTGTATTTACTCTTACATAGAATAAACAGGTAGTAAAAACCCTGTGGTGGATTCTATGGAAATTACTAATTACAGTTGGGCTGACAAGACGAGCAAGCTGGAGCTGGCTGTAATCAGAGACGCTTGGACAAGCTGCGTGTGGAGGAGACAAAGGCTGAATCTCTGTGTGAACTACATGGGCCGGTTACACACATGAGACAGAGGCTAAATCTTCCAACTCACGCTCTGCTGAATCCACGTAGGCGGACGGGCCTACAGAGTGGATTGTAAGCCATCAGGGCTGGAGCAATTTTAGCCCTTTCAGGGTTATGCGCCCAGAGAAATCGGATTACAAAATGACCTGTTGGACTGGTGCCGGAGATCGAGTGGAGAAAAGTTCGGGGCAAGGTCGAGGGTCTGTGCCAGCGGCGGTGGCAGGAATTGTTTATCCAGCTGCTGTGCGTCAACACTTCGAATACTCGGAGGAGCAGTGATTGATAGCAGAGAAGGCCATTAAAGCGGAAGAAGAATCTCCTGGACCTTCTTCACCTGGTAAGCAAAGGGAAGAAGAGGGAGGTGTGTCTGCTGAGGGCTCTGACAGTGAAGCCGGGAGTTCTGAGGGGGAAGAAGCGGCAGCTCTCCCTGTTGCCAGAATGGCGGCGGTTGTACAAGGCCTGAATCCACAAGAGAGCGGGAGGTGTGTATGCTGAGAGCTGGCAGGCTCTGTTCAAGCCGGAAGCTCTAGAAGCAAGGCCGAGATTTCTGGAAGGGAAGGAGGGGGGAAACCCTGTTCCCGGGAATGCGGCAGCACCAGCTCTGAAATAAATCTTAACCCACAGATAGTGGTAAAGCTATCTGGGCTGAACTGTGTATTATGAAACAGCCAGAAGCGGCATTTGTTTAACTCATGCCGGAGCTCTGGAATGTTGTAATACGAGAAGCAGTTGCAGTTGCAGTGGGAGACGGAGAACAGTTTCTGGACACTGTAAAGCAGATCTGGAAGTAGGATTACAATTGCGTGGAAGCTGTACCAGTTGAGATAACAGGCAGCCAGATCGGAATCTGACCATGGAATATGTGTCAGGCAAGTTTCTCTCAGAGAGGGAGAAATGGAAAGCAAGCAAGCAAAATGCTGGACGTAAATCAGCACACAGCGCGGCTGACTCAAGCAGCGGGAATGCTGGTGGGAACGGTGCCAAGCTGGTGGGGGTTACACAAGCAACAGCTTTGAAAGTCAGAAAATGCTTTTGTTGCGGTTCGACTTCACATCTTAAAAGAGACTGTACTTTTAAGGGCAAGAAAAAAAAGAAAAAGGAAGTTACCAGTACACCTGAGGATACAATTAAAATGGGAAAAAGTTTGATTGCTCTGGTGGGTTTTTCCAGCCAGGACATGTGGGTACTTGACAGTGGAGCTTCACACCACATAGCAAATTCCAGAGACATGTTTCAATCTCTGGATGATGGATATACATATCAATTTGTGGAACTGGCTGATGGAAAAAGAATCCAAGTGACAGCTACAGGAACAATTGACTTTGCTTCTTTGGGTCAACAGAGAGCACTGTTTGTTCAAGAACTGGACACAAATATGATAAGTATATCACAATTGGCTAATGATGGATATGAAATAAGTTTTTCTAACAGCAACTGTGTAATTTCACATGAAGGGGTGATCTGTGCAAAAGGTGATTTGCAGAATTCTCTGTATGTTATAAATCCATTTGTAACGCATGATGAGAAGGCAAAGTATGCAAATTTGAAACCACATGAAAATTGTTTACATATTTTCCACAAAAGGTTCGCACATGCCAATTACAGAAGCATAGAAAAAATGCCAGGTCTGTGTGAGGGTGTGACAATGAAACCTTGTTCAAAGTATGTGGAATGTGAAGTATGTAGTACAGCAAAGTCACACAGGTCTAACATTCAGAAACACAGTGATAGAGTGAGCACAAGAATCTTTGAGCTGGTACACTCTGATGTTGCTGGTCCATTTGAAACTAGCTATGGGGGGGAATAAGTACTATATGACTCTAATTGATGATTATTCTCGATTTGGATTCGTATATCTGCTGCAGCATAAATCTCAGGTTCAAGAGAGATTTGAATCATTTGTAAAATGGGCTGGGAACAGATATAAACAATATCCAATAGGAGAATTACTCACGGATGGTGGGGGAGAGTACATGAGTACAAAGTTCAAGAAATTTTTGGAAAGAGAGGGTATAGGGCACAAAGTCACAGCCCCATACACCCCATTTCAAAATGGTGTTGCTGAAAGACGTAACCGGACACTCCAGGACATGATGAGGGCCCAATTGACTGAGTCAAAGGTGGGAAACCGTTTCTGGGGGGATGCATTGTCAAATGCTAATTATCTGCTGAACAGGTTACCAAATTCCACAATTGGGAAAACTCCATATGAAATGTTTCATGGGAGGAAACCAAAGGTAGCACACGTGCGCATTTTTGGGTGTAAATGTTTTGTTCATATACAGGCTCAAAACAGGACAAAGCTATCTGCAAGAAGCTTTGAATGTTTTCTGCTGGGGTATGATGCACAAACAAAAGGGTACAGGTTGTGGTCACCACACCACAACAGGGTAATTCTGAGCAGGGATGTGATTTTTCACGAGCAAACAGATGACCAGAAACAGCTGGTGGAATTGCCAATGCATGCAATGTCTGAAACACAGCAGGATGCTTCTGGGACAGAACAGGCCACTGGGCAGATATCTGGGGAACAGGAGGGAGGTGAACAATCTCTGAGGCGTTCAACCCGAGAACGCAAAGCACCTGTTAGATATCAGGATGAATTCCAAAGTGGGAAAACTGTTGTACATAAAGCTCTCAAAATAGCTTTAGAATCACAAAGTTTTGAGGAAATTCAAAGCTTGGAATCAAAAGTGAAGAATGATTGGTTTGAGGCCATGCAGGATGAAATCAATGCAATGCATGACAACAACACATGGAGTCTAGTATCTTTGCCTGTGGGGCGCAAGGCCATCATCTGTAAATGGGTATGTACAAGGTGAAGACAAATCACCAGGGGCAGGTGGAAAGGTACAGGGCAAGACTTGTTGCCAGGGGGTTTGGACAAAAACATGGGGTAGATTTTGATTCCGTGTTTGCACCAACAACAAGGTATGCAACTGTCAGACTGTTGTTGAAATTGGCAGCACAAAGAAAAATGATGGCATTTCATTTTGATGTAAAAACTGCTTTTTTATATGGGGAATTACAAGAGGAACTCTACATGGTGCAACCACAAGGTTTTGTAGAAGATCCCAGTCTTGTATGTCGTCTGAACAAGTCCATATATGGGTTGAAGCAGGCAGCTCGATGCTGGAACCAAAAGCTAGACAGAGTTTTGATTAGTTTGGGATTCAAACAAAGCAAGGCTGATCACTGTCTGTATACAAATTACACAGAACAGGGAAACTGGGTGTATTTGTTGATTTTTGTTGATGACATCTTACTGGTAACACAAACCGTGAGTCAAAAAGACAAAATTGCACAAGAATTGCAAGCACACTTTGAACTGAAAGATCTGGGTTTGGTACAAAACTATCTTGGAATGCAATTGTCCCAAGATGAGGAAGGTTCTTTCATGGTTGAACAAAGTGGGAAAATTCAGAAATTGCTGGAAATTCATGGATTGGAGAATTGTAACCCAGTTACTACTCCAATGACTCTTGAATATCAGAAACACAGAGATAACACTGGATTTGATGATATTGGCAAATATCAGAGTGTTATTGGAAGCCTGCTATACTTGGCAAATGTGAGTAGGCCAGACATCAGCAATGCTGTAAACATACTTAGCAGGAAAACGCAAAATCCTTCTAACTATGATTGGCTAGCTGTCAAAAGAGTGTTAAGGTATTTAAAAGGTACCATGAATTGCAAACTGAAATTGTCAACACACACAAATGGAGGTTTTTGTGTGTACACTGATGCTGATTGGGGATCTGCAACAGATAGAAAATCCACAAGTGGAACAGTTTTAATGTATGAAACAGTCTAATTGACTGGTACACACGAAAACAAACTTGTGTGGCTATTTCTAGCGCAGAATCTGAATTCATCAGTTTATCTGAAGCATGTAATGAGATAGAATGGTTCAAACAATTGTTTGCTGATATGCACATACCAGTAGACAAGGCTGTTACAATTTTTGAGGACAACCAAGCTTGCATTAGCATGGCTCAAAATGAAAAATGTAGGCCAAGAACCAAACACATTGATGTTCGTTACTCTCATGTAAAGGACTGTGTGCAAAAGGGGTGGGTAACACTCAAGTACTGTGCATCAGGGGATATGGTGGCAGATCTTTTCACAAAACCATTGCCTGAAGTAAGACACAGGAAACTAATGAGGGCACTAGGCCTCATTGAGTAAATGTAAACAACATGTATCACAGGCTGTGGGGGGATGTTGGGACATGTAACAAAACAACAGCTGTGGCACAAGTGTTTTCATTTGGAAAGGTACAGGATGGCTAGAAAAACAATCTTGTTTAGTCTGACACTACTATTCTATTCTCATGGGAAAAGTAGGTGGGAAAGAAATATGAGCTGATCACATGGTTTGTACTTTCTGATGACGTAGTATGATTGTTAAGTTTCGTTTCCTGTAACTTTCGTGGTAGAGAGAAGGATTGCTTTCTGTGTGCTTCTTTTTGTCTCTTCTCTCTGACTTGTTGCAATCATGTAATGAAGTGTGCTAGACTGGACTGGCTATGCACTGGCTATGCATTATAATCTGCAATATAGACTGTAACTTAGGAGATTGTATTTACTCTTACATAGAATAAACAGGTAGTAAAAACCCTGTGGTGGATTCTATGGAAATTACTAATTGCAGTTGGGCTGACAAGACGAGCAAGCTGGAGCTGGCTGTAATCCGAGACGCTTGGACAAGCTGCGTGTGGAGGAGACAAAGGCTGAATCTCTGTGTGAACTACATGGGCCGGTTACACACATGAGACAGAGGCTAAATCTTCCAACTCACGCTCTGCTGAATCCACGTAGGCGGACGGGCCTACAGAGTGGATTGTAAGCCATCAGGGCTGGAGCAATTTTAGCCCTTTCAAGTAGGAATAAATGGTAAATTCTCCCAGTGGAAGGATGTAAACAGGGTCTGTACTGGGACCAATGCTTTTCAAATTATTCATAAATGATCTGGAATCAGGAGTGACCAGTGAAGTGGCCAAGTTTGCTGATGAAACCAAATTATTCAGGGTGGTTAAAACAAAAGGATTGTGAGGAACTCCAAAAGGACCTCTCTAAACTGGGGGAATGGGCTTCAAAATGGCAAATGCAGGTCAATGTAAGCAAGTGAAAAGTGATGCATGTTGGGGCGAAAAATCCCAACTTCAAGAATAAACTGATGGGATCTGAGCTAGCGGTGACTGACCAAGAAAGAGATCTTGGGGTTGTGGTGGACAGCTCAATGAAAATGTCAACCCAGTGTGCGGCTGCTGTGATAATGGCAAACTCCATTTCAGGAAAGGAATTGAAAATAAAGCTGCCAATATCATACTACCCATACAAATCCATGGTGCAACTGCATTAAGAATACTGTGTACAGTTCTGGTCACCACACCTAAAAAAGGATATTGTAGAGTTGGAAAAAGTCATTGTGCCTCCGTTTGGGATGGAGGAGGAAGACATAGTGCAACCGAGCCCAAGTTTGTTTGGGGAGAGGCTAGGCGCATGTCATCTGCAGCCTGGCCCAGCTGTGCTGACTTGCCAATCACCCCTTTCTTAAAAGACAGGCCCCAAACACACCCAGACTCAGTTGCACTATGCCTTCTTCCTCCTCCACCCACCCCCCAAACAGAGGCACAACAAAAGTGCAGGAAAGGGAAACTAAAATGATCAAGGGGCTGGAGCAACTCCCCTATGAGGAATAGTTACAACATCTGGGATTGTTTAGCTTAGAAAAAAGATGAGTAAGGGGACAGATGATAGAGGTGTACAGAATTAGGCATGGTGTGGAGAAAGTGGAGGAGGAGACATTTTTCTCCCTCTCTCATAATACTAGAACCCAATGGGGTCATCGCATGAAGCTGATTGGTGGGAGATTCAGGACAGGTAAACGGAAACACTTCTTCACACAGCGTGTAAATTGTGGAATTCTCTTCCACAAGATATAGCGATGGTCACCAATTTGGATAGCTTTAAAGGGGGATTGGACACATGGAGGAGAAAGCTATCAAGAACTATTTGGCCTGATGGCTTTATGCTACCTCCAGTATCAGAGGTAGTATGCCTATGTACACCAGTTGCTGGGAAACATGGGCAAGAGGATGCTGTTGCACTCATGTCCTGCTTGTGGGTTTCCCGTGGGCAGCTGGTTGGCTGCTGTGTGAACAGAATGCTGGACCAGATGGACCCTTGGTCTGAACCAGCAGGGCTCTTCTTATGTTCTTATGAAGGGAGTGTAGCCATCTGGGGAAGTCTGGATTGGGAACGCCAAAGGGCCAGATTTGGCCCACAGGCCTGTGCTTCTGCACTCCTGCCCTATGGGATGTGTTGCAGTGGTATGAGAAGCTTTGATTCCTAGAGCACCCCTAAAGTTCACTGTTGCAAAAATAAGGTTGTTCATTTTAGCCACTTACCTCATCTATTCGGAGAACAGTTTATCTCTAGATGACAGATAGTGGGGTACAAACTACAAGGGAGAACTGTTGTCCCCATGTCCTGTTTGCAGCATTCACAGGAGGAGGCTGGCCAGTAGTGGAAACAGGATGCCAGACAAGATGGGTCCTTGGGCTGACTCAGCGGAACTCTTACATTCTGAAAAGGTGCTTTGCATGGGGCTGTAAACCTGATGCAGGAGGAGGGCGGCCATATCCCCTACTTTACAAAGGACAATTCTCTGTTTGAAAGCATCCTCTATTTCAGGGGTGGGGAACGTGTGGCCCTCTGGATGTTGTTGGACTGCAACCCCCATCAGCCCCCAGCAGCATGGCTAATGGAGCCCTCCACATCTGGAAGGCCACATGTTCGTCACCACCGCTCTATTTGACGGGCTGCCCAGTCCAAGTCCAGTTTAGGAATAAAGAACCCTAAGAAGGGAGAGCAGCAGGGGACTTGAGCTTGCCCATCAACAGTGAGCACCTGGACAACAGCAGACTGAGCAGGCCCACCTGGTCACAGTCTTCCCAATATGGTAAGATGTACTGTATTTCTATTTATAGCAATTCTTTCTCAGTTTGCACCTATACATATATATGAGTATATACAAATGTTATGCACATCTGTATTCTCTTTTGTCCTCTTGATTTTGTTTTTTGGTGATGCGTTTCCTTATTTTTGGGGTGGGGGTAGGGTGATGTGTATATGCACGCTATGCAGGAGCCAGGACAAAATGTGCACTACCCCAGTCAGACAGCATTCAGTACTAAAAATGATCTGTTGGGAGATCAGGGAGGGCTGGATCCAGTCCTCTGTTGCCTCCTCCTTTCTGAACACTATCTGGAACATACCAAGCCATTTAATCTAAGTTGCTTTATCTCCATGAGGATCTTACACTGGCCTTTCTAGATTTCAGATTCTGCTGCTTTTACTCTGTAGTGATCTTTTTATTATTATATATTTGATGTTGTATAGTAAGCTATTCTGGGAATTTATTTGAAGAGGAAGATATAAAGTCCTATAATAAATAAAACATATCTGATTGGGGCCTATATGCATGCAGTCCCATGGTCATTCTAGTCCAGGTAAGTGTGCACAAAGCACCCACACCCTTTTGTACACACATTGGATAGTATTCAATGTTATCCCTATGTAGAGTAGACCCATTGAAATATATGGGTCTACTCTATATAGAACTTTACTCTTTCAGTGGGTCTATTCTACATAGGAGTAACATTGAATACTACTCATCGTTTTCTATTGGATCAGGACAAATGTGTGTTTCATGGGCAGTGGAAAATAAATCTCACAATGAATGCTAATAATTACTTTGATATGGAGAAGAAAACAAATCTGTGACTCCCTCCCTGTGCAATTCAACAGCAGTGCATGTTGAGCAGCCAAAGCTGTTCTTTGTGTGTGTGTGTGTGTGTGTGTGTGTGTCTATATATATATGGAATTCCACCAATCACAGCTATTTGGCAGGGAAGCAGAGTGGGGAGGGGGGAACACCAAATCCAGTCCTGAATGGCAGATTGGTAGGATATATTTTTTTAATGGCTTAAAAATTGTGCACATAGACACAGCTGTTGGTTTGGGTTGGGGAGTCATATACACAATACCCATTTAAGTGCATGAATCCTCAACTCCCAGCATCCCCCAGCTGGCAGGCTGGGGGATGCTGGGAGTTGTAATCCAACACATCTGTAGGGCACCAGATTATAGAAGACTTTCCAAAAAGAAATACGTAGCTCATTTCCCCAATGCAATTCCTTTCCTAATAGCTGGGTTTTGTGTGTTAATGTTTCTATTGTTTTAATATTCTTGCTTTCCTCATTCATATTCTAAGAGATTATTGTTAGTGCCAACTCATTTGATTTATCATTTAGTGAAAGCACTTGTTCAAAAAGTCAGCACTGGATATTAAATGATGATTGCCTGCAATGAATTTCTTCTCAACATCTGCAAAGACAATTTTGCCTTTTCTTCTGCCACTTAACTCTAAGTGAGAGATCTTAAGCATACTTAAATAGGATTCATAATATCAAGCTTGTGGAGAAATTATCTCTAAATCGAGGTTGCTGTAAAACTAAGTAAAATTATCTGCTTAAAAATAAAAAGGCTTCCTGAGAAGAAAAATATGAGAAGAAAAAAAATTCCTGTTTCAGATGTCACTATAATCTGTCCAGAGCAATATCTTTAGTCTCATCTTTAGCTTCCTCTGGTAGAAGTGGCACTTCCTTCAGGAACTGCTTTTTGTTTTTAAATGGTGACATCAGTGCAGCTTTTCTATCTGATATTAGATTTGTGTATTGGACTATCTCCTGTGAAATTTCATGGAGCAATTCAGTAACTTAAGGTGCAATCCTATGCATGTTTAGACAGGAAAAAGTCCTACAACTCCCAGCATGCCCCAGCCAGCCATGGGAGTTGAGGGACTTTTTATGTCTAAACATGCATAGGATTGCACCTTTAGAGATGCATTGTAACCCCTGCTGAATGCCAACTGGAGGAGGGGGCAGAAATGCAATTCTGTCCAACATCTGCCCTAGTGGCCCCCAGTATGTCCACAGAAAGCTCTGCAGGTTCCACTGGTGGTGTACCTGCTGGTGCTGGGGGCCAATTCAAGGCATTTGATGGGTGTGTTGGGGGTGGTCTTGGATCTGCCCTCACACCCCTGACATACCCCTAGATCTGGCTCCTTAACTAAGCCAGCCTGACGCTGGCATAGTTGATTTCCCTCCCAGTGGTTTCACTGGAGAAAAAGGTTTTTTTGTTTTTTAATCCATTGGTTAAAGTTTTTCTTCTTTTTTAATCCATTACACCCATCATCTATCTGGCGGGTGTAATGGCGGACTGAAGTCTTCACTTTTAGTGGAGAAATGACATGTCTTAAAAGCAGGACCGGTGCTACCATTAGGCCACCTAGGCGGCTGCCTAGGGCGCCGGGCTAAATGGGGTGCCAGAAATGCCTTGAAAAAAACACTTCACATATATCTACAGAAGAAAAGCTTTTTTGCTTTTTTTAAAAAGAGTCTTTCTGGGTTGTCTGAACTGCGTGTCGCTGGCTGCTCTCCTCCTCTTCCTCTCCCCCCTGCACGTCTCTCTCTCTCTCTCTCTCTCTCTCGCTCTGCCTTCGCTTCCAAGGAACATACAAACCGACTCTCCCAAAGATTTCTTTTGTGATCACTTGAACTGAGGAGTGGCTGCGGCGGCGGCGGCAGCAGGAAGAGACAAAGGTGTGGGGGGGTGTCGGTGGGTTTGTCGTTGGTTTGTTAGTTACAAAGATGAAGAAATAAGAGGGGAGGGTGGGGGGGAGTTTCTTTTTTTTTTAAATCGAGCAGCAGAAAGAAAAGAAAAAGGAGTACCAAGCCAGCCTTCCCCCCCACACCCCATTTTCAAAATCCCACCAAAAGAAACATATTAAAGTGATTCCTTTCATGGACAATTCACTCCCGCAACCCCTGATAATGCCTACTGTTTGGGGAAGTTCCCCCCCCCTTCTAGTCCCCTTTGGTACCTTCATATGAAAGTGAAAATCTGTATAATGGATCTTCGCTTTATCCAACGGGATAACTGAGGATATCTTGATAGAAGATTTCAAGAAATGTAGCAAATTGGTACTACATCAACATGTATTTTATGTATGTTTGTCAATGTTGTCAATTCCTACTTCGGCTCGGTCTTCTCCCAAAAGAGGGTCTATGACCCCCCTGGCAAACCTGAAGTGCAGACTGAAGGGGCAGAATTGCAGCTTGAGATTGATAGGCAAATGGTCAAGGAGCACCTGATTACTCTGAACGAGTTTAAATCTCCAGGGCCTGATGAGCTGCATCCTAGAGTAATAAAGGAACTGGCAGAAGAACTCTCAGAACCACTGTCGATTATCTTTGAGAAATCATGGAGGACAGGTGAAGTGCCAGACGACTGGAGGAGGGCAAATGTTGTTCCCATCTTCAAAAAGGGCAAGAAGGAGGAACCTGGGAACTATAGGCCAGTCAGTCTGACATCAATCCCCGGGAAGATTTTTGAGCAGATTATAAAGAAGTCAGTCTGCAAGCACCTTGAAAACAATGCAGTGATTACTAGAAGCCAGCATGGATTTGTCAAGAACAAATCCTGTCAGACTAATCTGATCTCATTTTTTGATCGGGTAACCTCCCTTGTGGACTGTGGGAATGCTGTGGACATTATATATCTGGACTTCAGCAAAGCTTTCAACAAAGTGCCTCATGATATCCTGATTAGTAAGCTAGCTAAGAGTGGGCTAGATGGAACAACTATCAGGTGGATCCACAATTGGCTACAGAATCGGACTCAAAGAGTGCTTATCAATGGTTCCTTCTCAAACTGGGGAGAGGTAATGAGCGGGGTACCACAGGGCTCGGTCCTGGGCCCGGTGCTCTTCAACATTTTTATTAATGACTTGGATCAGGAGGTACAGGGAATGCTTATCAAATTTGCAGATGACACAAAGTTGGGTGGAACAGCTAATACTCTGGAAGACAGAAACAAAATTCAAAGTGACCTCGATAGGCTGGAGCGCTGGGCCGAAAACAACAGAATGAAATTTAATAGGGATAAATGCCAAGTGCTGCACCTAGGGAGAAGAAACCAAATGCAGAGTTACAGAATGGGGGACACTTGGCTCAACAATACTACAAGTGAGAAGGATCTTGGAATTGTGGTAGATCACAAACTGAATATGAGCCAGCAATGCGATGTGGCTGCAAAGAAGGCAAATGCAATTTTGGGCTGTATTAATAGAAGTATAGCTTCCAAATCGCGGGAAGTGATAGGGCACCAAACTGCCTTGCACCTGCCCTGCTTAAAAGTTGGTCTGGAGGGGCTCTTTCAGCTGGCCAAATAGCCCTTGATTAAAGGGAGATCAGGAGAGATAAATCACACTTACTTTAAGGGTTGCACCTAGCAGATTATCTGCACTAATGGGAGTTTGCAGCTGGTTCAGGGGGGTGTGTGTGACTTGAGGTTGGATTTTACAGCTTCTTACAGTGCTGGAGTCTTATCAAAGACATCAAGTCTGCAGACCACATTTCTTAAGAACTTTAGCTGCTTAGGAATGAAGAGAGGTTTTCTCGACAACAAAGCTGACTTTTCCTGCAGTGAGTTATATTTTTTTCTGTGACTACAAGAGATTTTGAAAGGTCCTCTAAAACTAAGAATTTAGGTTAAAAGCCTCACAGAGTGAAGAAGTTTGGGAATGGGAAAGAAAGAGGTTTCTTAATCTTATTATTTTTACTTCTGCTGAAAGTACAGACGGGGGAAGCTGCCAGACAGTTCTGTAGTATGAGACTGGTTTCTGTTTATGTAAGCAGGGAGGACAGAAAGATAAACCAGAGCAAAGATGGTTACACTGGATTTGGTTTAATTTACTCGAACAAATGGAGGAAAATATGGGAATTGGGATGGACACTTTGGAGAACAGAATGGTGCAGAGGTTGGTGGATATCAAGATGGAAATAGTACAAGAATTTAAAAATCCCATCATCTAAAGCAAATACTTGCAGGGGTGAAACAGAACAAAGATAAGCCTGAAACCTCAGAGAATGAAACACAAGAATGAAATAAAGAGTCTGATAGAGAATGAGTTTTGGCCTTATTGGAACTGAGACGAGAAGAAAAATTCCTGAGAGAAGAAGAATATTGCCTGAGATTTGGAATGATTTCAGAGTCTGATGACAGAAGGGAATTTACTGGTTCTTCTTGTCAGAAGGAAAACGGTGAATCAACTTCCCCAGCAATATTTATCTACTGAAATGGAGGGGGACAACATGGACACAGCTGTTTTGAAGGAGATGTTATTTGCTATTCATAATAGGAGAGATTGTGCCCTTTTTATTTTAAAATTGAAACAGGAAAAGATTGTTTTTGATAGAGGAAGGGGACTTCAGCAAGAGAAATGGTTGGTGAAGCTGGCAAAGATGGCTAATGGTAATAATTGAAGAAAAGATAATATCTACCCTTATTGCAGAGTGGAATCCTCTAAATTGACTTTTTTTAAAAAAGAGGAAAAAAGGATTTGTCTATTGGTGGGTTGGGGGAATGAGATGGAAAAAATTTCTGGAGATGTCCTTTTTTCTTTTTTGGGAATACAGTTTGAGAATATGTGAATGAATATGTGTTAAAATGGGCCTAAAATTCTGGTTATACTGTATTAATGGAACACTGGAAAATATGTGCTAAAAAGGTTAAAGATTTTTTTTTTTATAAGAGGAGGTATTGGGTTTATGTTACTGGATGAATTCGCTAAAATGTAAAAAGGTATTTGGGGGTCTGTTGGATATATGAATAACAAAATGGAGTGTGTTTACCATATGTGGGAAAGGGGAGGATCTAGACTTAACTGTGCTGGATTATCCTGAAAGGTGGGAACTTCACTTTTAAGGGATATGGATTTGTTTATTTGTGGGAAGGAGGATTACCTTGAAACATGATGTGATCCTTACCTTTAAGGGAGAGGGAACTAAACTAAACTGAATTTATTTCAAAAGGGAGTGGTCTAGCAGAAAGATTTAAAAGAGGTAGAAAGAACTTTTGATATTCTATTCTGTTTGGCAGTGTGATTAGTTTATGCTTACTTATTTAAATTTGTTTATAATAGAAGTATGATGAGGGAAGATATTTGCAGTAGAATTAACTAATTTATGTTATTAGAGTGTTAAACGGAAACCTCTAATAGATTGTGTGTAGAGAAAATGTTTTTGTTTATCTGTAGGCTTAATGAATAAGAAGATCTTTTAGACAATAGGGGGAAAGGGGGGGTTAGAGTAAGATAAATTATTGTTACTTATTTGTTTTAGAGAAAATCGGAAGTCAATTCTAGTTTTAGTTTGTGCTGATTGCTGTATGTTTTTTCTTTGTGGTGTTTGTTGCTGAAAATAAATAAAATTTAAGAAAAAAATCAGCAAAAAGAAAACACACCTCCTTCTCACCTTGCCCCAGTGAGCTGGCAGGACTTGAGAAATAGTGGCTCATCTGCCACGTAGCTTCTCTCCCCTCCCCCTCCCCACAGGACACAAAGAGGATTGCTATGCTTGAGTGCAATCCAGTAGGAATTCTGAATATACCTACTTTGGACTGTGCTGCTAGAATTAATCACTCTAGTCCAGGGGTTGGCAACCTGTGGCCCTCCAGATGTTTTGGCCTACAACTCCCACAATCCCTTACCATTGGCTATGCTGGCTAGGGCTGATGAGAGTTGTAGGCCAAAACATCTGGAGGGCAACTCTTCTAGTCCAACTACCTTGCAAAAGCACACAGGTTCCACAATACACAGAGATCTCCGGGGTAGCAAGAGTTCTCACAATCATTTCAGTGGAGGAAGAAGCTCCATGCATTGCTTGCTTTCTATGTGCAGAGCTGCCCTCCCCTCAGGAAAGTCTGCCATATAGGAGTTCTGTTTGCACACTGATGAGCTTTCATATCTATGTCCACAGCAGAAGCCTACCAGGATCTTCTTGACCCATCCTTAGAGTTGCTCATTAGCCTTTATGTTACCGGCTTGACCAATAAAACAACGTTCTCTCAGATCTACCAGTACTGGTGTCTGAAAAGTCAGTAAATGTCAGAGCTGACTCAATAAGGATATTTTACTATTGACCCCATACATGGATGCATCAAATTTGGACCCCTGACCTCAGACCATGCCCCACTTGGTGGGCTGGATTTTCTTTTTTAAAATCAAAGGTTTTGTGCCAAGAGGAGAACTAGAATGTCTAATCTTATGAAGGCCTGCCAAAAGCTGATCCATTGGCATATGCTGCTGATATGCACACTAGTCTCTCTGTCCTGCTACAGGTGAGACCAAGGCAGGATAAATTCCAAGAGCAGGTTTCCAAGGCAGTCCAAGGTCTAGGCTGGATAGATGCAGTCAAAGAGCAAGAATCCAGACAAGGGCAATCCACAAGTAGGGTCACAAGGCAATCCAAGGTCTAAGCCAGCAGGGTTCAGTCAGAGTGCTAACAGCAAGGCAAGGGCGAGTCCAAATAAAGATTCACAAGGCAGTCCAATATCCAACACAATGGGGTCTGGCGGACAGAGGGAGAACTAGACTGGGAGAATGCAAGCAAGGTCCAGAGCAGGTACACAGACGATGTTCTAGCAACTCTCCTTGCCTAAGACTGAGGCTTATAAGCCTGAGCTTCCAGAGCTCCACACAAGGTTCAGCTGCAGGTCATTACAGGCCTTTTGGCATAAGTCTTACTCATGAGGAGGCCTTTACTCCTGAGGAGTCTTCCTCTGTAAGCAGGCACTCCTTTGCCTGGCCACCGCCTCAAATGGTTTCTTTAAGAGGTGGCATTCTTGGGGGCTAGATGGTGCCTCAGCACCCCCTCCACCTCAGAAGCTAAGCCCTCTTCCTCTCAAGGAGGCAGATCTGAAGCCATCCCCCCTGAGGGCCCAGGACCATCTTGGGCAGGCCTGGGCGGGACTCTGAAATGGCCTGCTCCCTGGTGACATCTGGTTCCCAGGGATCTAGATCTTGCTCTGATGATGAAATCCTCCAGGGGAATCACAACAACCTCAGCCTGTGATAAGAAGTCAGTACAGACCCACCCATTGAGATGAGAGAGCCATGAGAGTAGACCCAATGCCTCCTTTCGCATCATTCTTAAATGCTCTGTGGCCAAATGTTTTCTATGACATTCCACCATACCTGCTGTTCCCAAAGTGCTGGATGTATCCAGCAAACACAGGGATAATTCAACATCCAAGCAACAAGCACAATAGTCAGCTGCTGAAAACTTCTATCTATGGCAAAATGCTGAAAGAGGACATAAGCCAGGGGTTTCCGGAATGATGGAAGGGGGAAAGAGAAGGAGGCTAAAATGAAACAGTTTAGAGATCTAAGTTGTACCAATGAAGTAAAGCATGAAATCAATTTTAATTCCCATTGATTCCAAGGCAAACACCTAAGTAGAGTGAATAGCCAACTTATTCCCTAAATTAAAACATAACTGAAGATATAACTGAAGTTAAATCCTATTAATTTGAGTGGAGTTTCCATCCAAAGCAGCGTGTTTCTGACCAACGCCTTAAAGAAAAAATAAAACACACAATGCGTTTCTGTACTATCTGAGGCAAAGGAGAGTGTGGGTTATTTAAGCACAGGCTTACTGTATGATTTATTTTAAATTGACATTTATTACTGTAGAACAGGGGTGGGCAACTCATGGCCTGGGGACTGTATGTGACCCCTCTACGGCCTTGAATGCAGCCTCCACTACCCCTGCTGCTGCCCACACAATGCTAAAATTTGGTGGTGCAGTGGCAAAAAAAAATCAGCAGTTTATCCCTGAAATTTAGTGGCAAAATACTATGGAGATGCAAAAGTGCCAAATTTAGCTTATTTCTGAGCTAAATGTGACACTTTTGAGCCTCTGTAGAGATTTGCCACCAAATTTTGCCGCAGCGGGTGGTGCAGTGGCAGGAGTATGGCTCTGGGGGACTCCAGGGGTTAGGAAATGGGCCCCGGACTGCACAAAACTGCCCACCCCTGCTATAGAACAAAAGGAAAGCAAGGGGCATCTTTACCATGCAGCAATATAATCTTCTGGGTAGTGGTGAGCTACACTTGATGCAGCATATGAGAAATAATTCTATTTCTCTCTGGTGGCACTAGCAAAGCAGTGTTTTCATCCCAAGCATTCAACAAGGGTAGAGATGCAAAACTGAAACTGTTGCCTGCCCTTCCTTACTCAATAGTGCGCTAATAGCAGGATGCCTGGCCTGCTAACAGTCTACATGGAATCTAAACAAAAGTGGTGATGATTATTGATTCAACTGCTTTAGTGGCTGCTCCTGAGCCAACAGGGTCTGTTGTACAAATGTGTACTTAGGGACTTTTAAATATATCTTATTAATTACTCAGTGGACCAGAACTGCTAAGAAAGAGATGTTACAATTTGTGGTGTAAATCCTTCTGAGTTCTCCAATAATTGATCATTATGTCAAAGGCTGCTTTGTGACTGGATTCAACTCTTGTGCTACAGCCATGAATGGGTTTTTGCTTGCCACTGTTGGGTTTGCCTAACTAATTTTAGTAACATCTTGTATTTTAATTTTTGTGTATATATTTCAAACTTTCCAGCATATCATGAGAATGGTTTCAGCAATATTTTTGTTCTATACTGGTGTATGTATGACCAGAGGTCTTTGGAGGGGAAGAAAAGAAAAGAAAAAAAGAGAAAATTTAAAGTAGAGCTGCACTGAATAAGTGCCAGTTTTGATTTTGGTTCAAAACCAGTGATTTTGGTGGTGCTGATATACCCACCCCCGCCAAAAAAAATCCCTCTTAAATTGTATAAATATTGAACTTTCTGTGAATATCTGCATTATCATATCATTGTTTCCTTTGGCTACTGCTTCTTCAGTGCCACTTCCCCCATAACTGCTGTTTTTCCATCTTTCTATATTCACCCCATCGATGATGCTACCCAATCAGGGATCCCATACTGAACAAGTTTGCACGCAACGACAGCCCAGGGTTTGTTTCAACCTTGGTTTGTCATGAACATGGCGGAGTGCCGATGCGTGCTACTTGATTGCTCCCGCTGCAAGAAGGAGTGGTGAAACAAAAGTGGCACCATCCCTGGGTTGTTTGCTTGCAATGGGAGCAACCAAGCAGCACACACACACACACACACACTCACTCATTTGTTTAAACCCTGGGTTGTTGTTACGTGAGAACCAGGCCAATACTATGTCCAACATCATGACATCACTGGATATCAGTAAATAAAATTACAACAATCAGATTGGTCTACAGAATGACATCACAGGGTGCAAATGAGCACCACTGAAAGTGAAAGCAATTTAAACACAATTCCGCAAGGTGTGAACAAGACCAAAAATCACCAAAAAGGGAGGTGCTTTATATCATTGCTGAAAATATTCATGAAACAGTAAATAATTTTGTGTCAACCCACATTAAATATGAGTCTATGATCTGCTTTGTATTTGATATTCTCTTCTAGCTTAAGGCCTAGAATGCCACATTTCAGCCTAGAACTATTCATATATATATATATATATATATATATGATCAATCTACAAACATGAAATGCATTTTTTACCAGTATCGCATACAGCTCTTTTTCCACTTGCAAACCAAACTGTATTTTCTTCCCTCTATTAGTTAAATCGCTGATTTTGAATTCTCGCTGTTGCCTTTCATTGATCCCATTTAGACTTGTCTTTGTTGTTTTGAAAAAGAAGTTTGAACTTCCACTGCTGCTCTGTGTTGCCTAAGAGCACACAAAGGTTTAGATTGCATCTCTTCAATGCATTATGGCACCGCAGCCTAAAGCCATTACTTGTTTTTAACTGGCAACCTGCCTGTACGAATGGAGGAAGCAGATTGCCTCTTTGCTGAACACTTAGACAAGGTACTGATTTAACAACAGTGGACAAGCAGCTGGGAGCTGGGCTGTCAGCCTGTCACACACTGACAAATCTGTTGTTCATATTCAGGCAGGATGTTGCAGTTAGATTGCCATACATACCATCCATCTACTACAAGCATGCAAAGAGTAGTAGCATCTACTGCATACCCAGGGACAATGCACCATTCGTGGTACATCTAAACAGAGAGGGGGAGAAAAACTAATTTGCTTTTATTAGACCTGTTCTTCTTCAATACAAGTAATAAGATGGTTGATTCTATATTTTCTGTCCTTTTTTTTTTTCTTACTCCCTGAGTCTTCATTCAGTATTTTCTAAGAATATACCCATTCAGCGCCGCAGACTAGAAGCTGTGTGTGTCTCACTGGGAAACCTCGCTGCTTTTGTTGCAAAGCTTCTCCAAAGGGAAATGTAATAGTCATCTCACTGTAAATACACAGAGTTGTTGACTCACCACCACCACCACCACCACCGGCAGTGTCTCTGTGCCTTTAAACAGCAGCTGCATAGTGGACAAAAAATTAGCAGGTGAACCTTTTCCTGACAAGGAGATGAAGTGATAGCAATGAGTCACTACTTAATTTATGCCATATATGAAGCTGTTAAAGATACTGGAGCTACTGGGGGCAGAGGATTAAAATCTTATAAATCACCCTGGATGTAGGGGTGCCATTTATGGAAGTACTCAAACACACACACACGGCTGTTTAAACGTGCTCCATTTGATTGCTTCTTGTGAAGAAAAGCAGACCCTCCACCACACACGTGTAGACAAGTATAATCCCAGCCAGAGGCTGGGAACCTCATGCAAATGTACATAGTTTCCTCTGATGGCCCTGTACGCCTCAGAGTCTCCCATGTATTCGCATGCAAGTGTTCCCCAAGCACTCTAGTCATGGTCAGGAATTCACCCCTCCCACACTTAGGAGCTACCCCTCCCCTGCCTAGCCCAGATGAAGTTCATCCTGATTGGCCGAGGACAGCCGAGCTACTGAAAGGAGGGCGGGGGGGGGAATCGATACTGCCAGCCGTGGCTTTTGGGTCTTGTTGTTGTTCTGGCCACGAAGGAGTGCGGAGGAGGGCTTTTGCTGAGGCAGGCCCTAAGAAGACCAACCCCCCAGGCAAAGAGTAAGTGCCTGGGTGTTTATATAGTAAAGGAACTAGTTTTGTTGTTTTGTAGCTCTACTTGTGTATACCAAAGTGTCTCCTCACCTTTTCCCCTTCCCTCATTTCCCACCTTTTATTGTAATCAGTTTACCTTAAATAAACTTTCCTGGTTCTACCCTACATGGTGTGTGTAGTTCCTCTGTGGTTCAGTGCTCAAATCCAGTGTATAGACAAGGGCAAGGCCCTGAGAGAATCAGTGTCAAGATGGCAGAGCCAAGGCTGGCAGTTTTGCACCTTTGATCTCTCGTCTTGAGATAAAGGACCGGTTGCAATCCTTCACACTTCTATTGTTTTTTAAGTTGGAGAGCCAATGTGGCATAGTTGTGAGAGTGTTGGACTGGGACTCAGGAGATCCGGGTTCTAGTCCCTGCTCGGCAATGAAACTCACTGGATGACTTTGGGCCAGTCACTGACTTCCAGCCTAATCTACCTCACAGGGTTGTTGTGAGGATAAAATGGAGAGGAGGAGGAGGATTATGTAAGCCGCCTTGGGTTCCTTGCAGGAAAAAAGGCGTGGTATAAATATAATTAATAAATAAATAAATTGGTTTTATTGTTCCTGTTACTTATTTATCTTTGTTCCTTGAAGTTGTAATTGCTTATTAATTCAGTATTTTAATAGTGATTTTAAATACTTCCTTATGTAAACTACGTAGAGATCTTGTTATATCAAGCAGTATATAACAATAAATAAATAAATAAATAAACGATGTGTTGAAAATGGGCTGTGGACATAAATACAATTGATGTGTGCTTCCTGTTCATTTTTCTGTTTTGTCCCTTACACCCCTATGAGCGCACAGTTTGGGGCTTATTGATCTAAATATGCAGAGAAAACACATGGAGACCCCTTCTCAGAACTGTACCATGTCAGACTGTATGATTTATTTATTTTTTAAATAACTTACTGCATATAGAAAAGTAGCATTTAAAAAAAGGGGGGGTTAGAATGGAGCCCTTTTTCTTGACATGCTGCTACTTTGCTTCATGCACAGATTTGTCTTACCTGGAAGCAGGGCTGGTGCTACCATTAGGCGAACTAGGCAGCTGCCTAGGGCGCCGGGCTAAAGGGGGTGCCAGAAACACCTTGGAAAAAAAATACAGTGCGTATTTTACCAAGTTTGTTTTACCAATCATGTCCTGTGGCGGGGAAGGGGAGGCGAAAGAGGCGTGCCCCTCCCTCCCTCCCTCTCCTCCACCTCAGGGGTCGGTCTCCAAGCTGGTGCCCCTGAAGCTTCAGGCAGGCTCCTCCTCACAACCAGCATCAAAAGAGGCAGAGAAGGTGACAGGCTGGGGGGGGGGGGGAGGATGCACCTGCAAATACCTCCTTTGCCTTCTCTCCCGGAAGGATGCACCTGAAAACACCTCCTTCGCCTTCCCTCCCTCCGGCGCGCGCCTCAGGTTCCTCGGCTCAACATCCCCTGAAAGCAGTTATTTCCAGCAACCAGGGAGGGAGGGAAAGGTATTTTAAGCTAGCTGGGGCTCCAATGTTTTAATTATTTACCATGCTGTTTCTGTGTTTTGGTTTTAAATGCTTTTAGGATGCAATCCTACGCGTGTTTGGAGGGGGGGGGAAGTCCTACAACTCCCAGCATTCCCCAGCCAGCCATGCGCAATCCTACGCACGTTGAGGCAGAAAAAAGCCCCGCAACTCCCAGCATTCCAACAGCCAGCCATGCTGGCTGGTGAATGCTGGGAGTTGCGGGGCTTTTTTCTGCCTCATCGTGTTTAGGATTGTGCCCTGAGCTGTTCATGTTTGCTTTACTGTACTTTGAATATTGTTGTCTGCCTTGAGCACTAGGCTGGTAAAGGTAAATACAGGATAATATACATTATTCTGATAAAGAAATATTGCAACAAAGTGATTGAGAGAGGAGGGGAAGCAGCAAGTTTCATAAAGCCCCTCCTAAATTTGAACCAGATGATCCACGGGCTCTCTCTTTGCTATGTTTCTACTACATGCATTCCCCCCCGCAACCCAGAAGGTGTACGAGTCAAACCAGTGTCTCTGCACCTCCACCCTGCGAGGTAGGACAGGCTGCAAGATGCCCTTTTGTCTCTATTCCTCACAGGTAGCGCCACCACACCTCTCTCACATCCTTTTTTCATATCCCTTGTGCTGCCCGCAGGAGGAGACAGGCTTTTATATATATATAGGAGAAGGCCCTTGGGAGTTCCTGGCATAGCTGGGCTGATGTTGCCTCTTTGCTTTCCGCTTGAACACAAAGGAAAAGTCTCAAAGTCCACAAAGTTTTTCTATGGGGCTCTGCAGTTCCCAGGGAGGGAAATTTATTTCATAATGGGCATAGGGCTGGAGAGAGGGCGGGCTGGAGGGAGGGAGGGCTCAAGTGGGGGGGGGGCGCTAAATATGTGATCTTGCCTAGGGCACCAGATTGCCTTGCACCGGCCCTGCCTGGAAGAACATTCGAAGATGTCCAAAGGCAGGACCATCCCTCCCCTGTCTTCCTCTGTTAGACTAGAGTGTAGCACAAACAGAGATCAGGTGCTCTGCTTCAGTCAGTGCTCGCAAGGCCAGCCCTACCATTTGGTAGGGTGAGGCATCCACCTCAGGTGGCTGATTTTAGGTGTCATGAAAGGGCAACAAATGGTTAGTTAGTTATTTAATTTGTTAGTATTGTATTTTTACTACCAGGTAGGGGGAGAGGGGCTTGTAGAGTTGTTTGCTTCAGGTGGTAGTCTTGAGTACTATACACTTTGACTGGGGAGGCCAGGAGGGGCGCCATTTGTTGTTCCACTTCAGGCAGAAAAAAATGTCTTGGGCTAGCCCTGATAGCTCAAGATGATTCACATAACAAGCAAGCCAAGTCACATACTGTAGCAGAAAGCAAAAGAGTCCTAGAGTCACTAGCCAACCTGGCTTGGGAGAAAACGCAACCCTGGAAACTATCTCATATGACTTCTCCTTTGGTTCCTGTCTGCAAAAGATCAATGACTATGTGACCCACCCATGTGAGCCTATGGGGATGCTGACACACCTATGGCCTAGTTGGAGGTGACAATTGTATGCATCCCATGTTGCATTGTCCATGGCCTTGTCACCTGCCTAAATGCAACTGGCATTTTTTAAAAACATTTGTTAAGGACGGATGCCATGTCAACAGCCCCTACATGGAAATCTTAGCTGCTAATCTCCTTGCTATAAAACAGAGGTGCTGAATTCAATTTCAGAGAAGCGCTCAGGGGCTGCATTCTAGTGGTGGGTGGAGCAAAAGAGAAAAGGGGTGGGGCTAAAAAAATACCAGCACATTGTAGCTTCAAGCTCTTACTGCCAGTAACTAAGCCTTAGGAGAGGCCTTAGGAGAGGCACCTTTAAAAATGATGGGAAATGGTATAAAAGCCAGGAAACCAACAAGGAGAAGCCTGCAGGGCTGGATTGGGACCCCAGGTAGGCCAGCCTGCAGGCCTGTAGTTTGACACCCCTGCTTTAAAAGACAGCAGTTTACTCACTTTTTGTAGGCCTCAAAACATAGGCTATTTATTGAAGAACCCCACCTCCCCTCCCCTCCCCTCCCCTCCCCTCCCAGAGAACTGAATAGGGAAATGAAAGCAACTACAAGAACACTTTGGGTTTCAGTCTTTAACTGAGACCCAATTCAGTGAAGACTTAACATTTAACCCTGTCATTTCCCATTATTTCATTGATTCATACTATCAGTGCCTCCACACAGTTCCCACCAGCCCATGAGCTTGTGAACACTTCCTCAACTGCAGGGGGCCACATGGGGCCTTTTAAATATAACAACTAGCCCTAACCGGACTGAATCAGTAGTTTGCTGTATAAAACATCCCAATGATCTCATCCGATTTTGCATTTGAATGAGCAAAAGTGCATGGTAAAAAACCAATTCCCAATCAGATAGACAAAACCTTGTTAAAGGTTAAATCAATACAAATAGAAAACAAAGGTCTCTTCTCTCATGATTTTAAAGGCAGAAGAGCAAAAACACTTTCTGAGTCTTTCATGTGATTTTCTGCTGTTTTTGTATGCAATGAAAATATCATTTTTCTATCTTCATAAAATCACTTGGTGTTCTTTGCTCAGCACTGAGATCAGAATGAATTTTGATTGACAGAAAGATTACCTAATAAACCTTCACCACAAACTAATTAATCACTTTGAATACAACACTAAATTGGCAAGCATTAAAAAGCAAAAGAGCTGGGTGTTGAAGACCATTTTCAAATAACCTTAGTTAAAAGCCAAGTACAGCCTTGTGGAAAAATACCAATAATACTGTGCCACTAGTAAGCTTGCTTCTTTACCAGATTCACCTGTTTAAACAAGGGAGGGATAGAAGGAAGCTAAAAACCCTCCATACATTGTGCTCTGTGTACACCATCTCAGTTTAGTGAAGGGGCATGTAGGATGATTAAGAACTTGCCCATGACACAAGGGTGTGCAGCTCCTCAATTCATAAGGATATAGATTCAGAGAAGAACATATACCTTTAGATCAATGGCACTGCCATGAGTACCTGCATGGCTGCACAGTATGTCAGCATTTTCATGGCTGACTTGCAAATAGCTTTCTCAGCTCCTGTCCCCAAAAGCTTCTCTGCCTGAGATTCATTGATTATATCTTTATTACCTGGACTCATGGACAAAAGGCCCTGACAAAATTTCACCAGGACTTCAATAACTTTCACCCCCACTATCAACCCCAGCCTAGAACAGACCACGGAACAGGTACACTTTCTGGGTACAACTGTATGACTAAATAATGGTCATATAAACACCCCCACTATATCAGAAACATATAGACCTCTATACGTACCTATATGCTTCCAGCTTCCATCCAGCACACACCACAACCTACCTCACAGGGTTGTTGTGAGGATAAAATGGAGAGGAGGAGGATTATGTAAGCCGCCTTGGGTTCCTTGCAGGAAAAAAGGCGGGGTACAAATATAATAAATAAATAAATAAATAAATCCATTGGCTATAGTCAAGCCCTATGATACATCTGCATCTGCTCTGACCCATCAGACAGGGGACTGGTTTGCATGATCAAACAGCCCACCGTGGCTTATTTAAGCCATGGCAGGTTGTGGCACATGCCGGCAAGTCAAGTGTGGGTGGCCAACTTGAATATTCAAGCCACAGCCATGGCTTGTTATGTTGTCTGAATCCAGGTGGCAGGGGTTGTGTGAGGGTTAAACAAATCTCATGTAACCCATGGCCTATTCTAGGGTTATGTGACGGTTGCTTAACCCTTGCACAACCCCAGCCACCATGTTCAGATAACATGACAAGCTGCAGCTGTGGCTTGAATATTCAATAACTGCCTGCCACACGTAAGCATGTGCCACGGCTCACTGTGGCTTAAGCGAGCCATGGTGGGCAGCAGTCATTGTGTGAAGCAGGGATGGGGACTCGGACTCGAGGACTTGACTCGTGAGTCGGACTGAGTCCCCCCTCTGACTCGACTCGGACTCGAGTCCCAATATTTTTAATGGGACTCGAGACTCGACTCGGGACTCGAGACCAAGGACTCGTCAACATCCCTGGGCTGATGACGAGTCTTCTGGCTGTGCCAGAAGGAGCGCGATCACCGGTGAAGAGCGCATGGAAGCGAGGCGCGCCGCTGCTCGGCCACTATGGACAGCTACCAGGAGCGCAGCCCCAACGATGTGTTGAGATTTATTTTGACTGATGTGTTGTTGTGGGGGGTTAGGGTCAGACATTTTGGGTTTGGCTGCCTCTGCCTGCCTGTTTGGGGTTCCCAACCTCCTCTGCCTGCCTGGTCTCTTCTTGACCAGTTCAACAGTTGAATTGTCCAAGACAAAGGACACTGCCTGCCTGCCTGTTTGGGGTTCCCTGCCTCCTCTGCCTGCCTGGTCTCTTCTTAACCAGTTCCACAGTTTGAATTGTCCAAGACAAACGCCTCTGCCTGCCTGCTTTGGGGTTCCCTGCCTCCTCTGCCTGCCTGGTTATTTTGGGTTTGTCTGCCTGGTCTGTTCATGCCAAAATCAGTTGCAGAGTTTTGAAATAAAAAGACACACTTGTGCCTAGAATTTAGTTAAGCCACACATCTGAAGTAGCCTTATTTTGTTGGGGGGAAACCCCATTGATTTTAATAAGGACTCGTGGAGTCAGTTTTGGGAGTGACTCAGGACTCGGGACTTGGGAGTCACCATTTTGGACCATGGACTTGGACTCTGACTCGAGACTCGGGTCCAAAGACTCGTGACTCGACTCGTGACTCGAGACCAAGGACTCTTCAACATCCCTGGTGTGAAGTGGGTCAGAGACTCACAGCTTAAGGATCTAAATCAGACATTTCTCAGACTACAATGCCCACCGCACAAAGTGAATAAACAGGTCAACAGGGCCAGGCTAATGCCCAGGAATAATCTACTACAGGACAGATCCAGAAGAGAAAACAACAGAACAGAACACCACCTGTTATCACCTATAGTTCCCAGCTAAGATCACTCAAACATATCAGTGATCTACAATCCATCCTGGGCAATAACACCACCCTCTCACAGGCCTTGGGTGGTAGTCCTGTACTTGCATTCAGAATGACACTCAACCTAAAAAGGATTCTCACCACCACCAACAGAACTTGCAACAGAGATACAGGCACAGGAACCAGACCCTGTGGCAGACGCAGATGCCAACTCTGTCCCCATATCTACCCATATCTAAAAAGATATGGCAACACTATTACAGGTCCTAATAATGCCATCCATAATATCAGGGGTTCACACACCTGCTCATCCATCATTTGCCAGCAATGCCCCACTGCATCCTACATAGGACAAACAGGCCAATACCTGTGCAAAAGAACAAAGGGACAGAAATCTGACATAAGGAATTGTAATGTTCAGAAACCAATGGGGGGGACATCTCAACCTCGGACATTCTGTGAATGTGGCCATTCTTGAACAAAGGAATTTCAAAGACAGATACCAATGTGAAATCGCTGAAGTACAACTCATTAAGAAATTCAACTCTATTTTCTATGGTTTGAATAAGGACAATGTTGTTGTTGTTGTTGTTGTTGTTGTTGTTGTTTTTAAATAACACTACTTATGTTAATCGGCTCACCATTGGAATGATATCTGTGTTATCACCCAACAGTGCTTTGTAAATCACAACTGTTAAGATAATAAACACTGTCTGCCCTTTTTTGCTTTTTAATATGTTAATTGGCTTACCATTGCAATGAAGTCTGTGTGACTGCCCAACATTTTGTGAATTGCAACTGTTAAGCTAATTATCACTGTACTTTTTAGCATTTCAGTCCCCTCTGACAATGCTGTTTACACCTCCTCCTGCATGTGTATGTAGTTCAGCCAGTTTGAGGTTCACACTTTATGCATCTGATTTAGTGGACGTGTCCAGGAAAGCTTAGGCAAGAATAAATAAATGTGTTAGTCTTGAAGGTGCCACAAGACTTTTTGTAGAAATTATACAGAAACTATATAGTTACAGTTACCAGCTGAAAAGTTGGCAGTCCTAACATTACCCTTTTGCTCAAATGTAAAGATTAGGTATCTAGTCCCTTTCCTCTGTAGCTACTCCCATGCTCATCCCAACTGCATCATGCTTTGAAATTGAGGTTTCCCTGCAGTCTTCCATTTGGAGATGCATGCAGACAGGAACTTTCTAGCAATTCTTGATAGGATGGTGACTCATAAGCAGTCATCCCTTCCCCTCAGTAAAGGGAAGGAGCACAAGCCCTGCATTCATATTGATGGTTTTCATCATTATATTTTCCCAGTTTCATTGAGACTGCCTGTTTGTATGGTTTTACTCTCAATGACTATGTAATTAATCCACTTGGGACCAGGTTACCTGAGAGATCGCCTCCTTCCATACCAACTTGCCCGGTTGCTGAGGTCATCAGATGGCACGCTCCTGGTGGTTCCTCATGGACCTTTGGCCCGATTGGAGTCCACCAGGAGAAGGGGCTTCAGTGTGGCGGCTCCATTTCTGTGGAACTCGCTGCCTCTGGAGGTCAGGCAGACTCCAACATTGTACTTCTTTTGGCACCTGCTGAAGACCTCCTTTTTCCGGGAAGCCTTCTCTGCTCTTCAACCACCAATGTAATTTTAGTTTGTTTTCAATATATTGTTTTTGTTTCTGTTTTATCTGTCTTTGTCTTTTTATTGTTCACCGCTCCAGAATCTGCTTGATGCTCGATTTACTGCTGTAGATGATGATGATGATGATGATGATGATGATGATGATGATGATGATTATGATCTCTTGCTGGTCTCCATCTCACCCCTAGTTTAGTATTACAGACCTAGTGTGGTGTAGTAGTTATAGCAGGGGTGCCCAACCCTTTTGAGTCAGTAGACTCATTTGGCATTTTGAGAGAGTATTATGAGCACTCTCACAAAATGGCTGCCATGGCGGGGCCTTGCTATTCATAAGGCAAACTGGTGAGACTAAAAGACAAGTAACATGCCCAAGAAGTACAAGAGAGAAGTGGGTTCTGAGCTCCAAAACACAAAATCACTCTTTTGAACCCAAATAAAGATGGCGCTAGAGGGCAGCTCTTTGCTTTGCAGTATCCCAGCATCCCAGTTTAAAAAGTTTTTAAATAAAGAAATAAAATTAAAATGGGAGCAGGGAACCTGGGGCGCCCCCGGAGAGATGTCCACAGGCACATCGGGCCCCATGGGCACCACGTTGGAGATCCCAGAGTTAGAATGTCAAACTAGGACCATGGTGAGACCTGGGTCCAAATCCTTCCCCTCAGCCATGAAGTAAACTGGGTGATGTTGGGCCAGTCATGCTCATTCAGGCTAACTTACCTTACAGGGTTGTTGTGCGGATAAAATGGGGGGTGATCTTGAATGCTGCCTTTAGTTCTTTGGGGGAAAGTTGGGATATAAATATAATAGCTAATACTACATTGGTTGAACTTGGAACGGCTGTCTGAACCACCGGTAGGGATGTGCAAATTGGCAAAATGCGCACTTGTCAAGGTTTTCCGAATTCTGCCTTGAAGCTCATTCCGACTCATGTCTATATCGGATTGTGAGCTTTGGTTGTTGGTGCTTCCCCGCCCCGCCCCCCCCGATGAAAACTTGTGCACATTTTCATGCATGTTTTCCCAAATGTATACATCAACTGTGCGCATTTTGGAAACATATGCATTTTCCTCCCACTGATTAAAGCGTGTTTGTGTATATTTTTTGGAAAGCACACATTTCTTTTCAAGCACATTTTTCAAACGCATTTATTTTTGTCCCACAAATTGCATCACAAGCTTGGAGACGTGTGGATTTCAACCGCAGATTGCATTTCAGTCCAAGAAATGCGAACTGGATAAATTCTGGTCAAAAACAAACTGACATGAATTTCTCATTCATCCCTACCACCTAGTCATTCTTTGAGAATTGTCTGCCATCCTCAAATCACAGACACTCCATTCCACAGACACGGCAGCAGCAGCATTTGCAGACATTTCAGTGAATTGGCCCCTGCTCTTCAGGGCATTTATTTGCCCCATCCACTCCCCGCCCCACTATACAATCACTTTCCCTCCCTCCCTCTCTTTATTTTTGCTGCTCAGACTAGAGAGAAGGGAGAGAAATTATTTATTGTGTGCCTGTTGAAAATGAAAGGCTTTTACATTTTAATGAGCACTAAATAGGAGCGAGGAAATATTGTTCATTAGCCGTAATCTGTGGTATTGCTTGAGCGAACTTCCTTTGGAAGCCGCTTTAAACGGTTCACTCAAGTAAAGCCGTTTGTATGGTAATTAACGGAGCATTTTTCTGTCAACATCTGTGCTACTATTTATAACGCTGAAGGTATCTTATTACTCCACTAGAGAAGCATTAAGTGAGGGAGGTTTGGCCAAAGGGAGTTTATATTCTCTCTTTTTAAAAAATATTATTACATTTTTCTTTGCATCACTCCTTCCTTTCTTGTTCCTTTTTCTAATCCCTGGGGTGGAAGTGGGGAGATCTGTCCACTAGTTCCTGATCGAACAACATTATAATGCTGATATCTTTTCAGTCATCATTGCCTTTGCTCAACAGCCACGCAAGGAGATCCAGGCTGCTTAGCACAATTAGAGATCTGTCTATCAGGCATTATAGACCAATTTCCCCTTTTCATTCTCTAATAAATACACACAGACCACTGGCTGAATGTACCCTCAAAGGTTTCCTCAAAGTTATTTATTATTATTTATTTATTATATTTATACCCCGCCTTTTTTCCTGCAAGGAACCCAAGGCGGCTTACATTATCCTCCTCCTCCTCTCCATTTTATCCTCACAACAACCCTGTGAGGTAGGTTAGGCTGAGAGTCAGTGACTGGCCCAAAGTCACCCAGTGAGTTTCATGGCTGAGCGGACTTTGGGCCAGTCACTGACTCTCAGCCTAACCTACCTCACAGGGTTGTTGTGAGGATAAAATGGAGAGGAGGAGGAGGATAATGTAAGCCGCCTTGGGTTCCTTGGGAATCATTAGAACAATCTTTCCATAGCTGCCAATTGGATCCAATTGTCCACATGTTCTCCTGAACTGGGTGGGGTGGGGTGGGGTGGGGTGGCGGAGGTCAAAACTGGAGTTCTCTTAGAGGAACAACAGCAATTAATTCCTATTTACATACTTTCCTATTATCATCATCAGCATTACCAAGGCTTGTTTTGTGATTCTGTGTGTCTGTGTGTGAGATAGAACTTGGCTAACATTTATTTTAAGCCTTTTAATGGATACTGAGAAGGTCCACAGCATAGGATGTGCACATAGCAGTCTCTGGGTGGCACACACAGATCTGTCCTCCAACAAAGGGGAATGGCCCGGGGGCACAGGAGGAATGGCTGTATGGCTGCTTTCCCTACACGCACGCACGCACACGCACAGCCAGCATCCACTGCCTCAGGCAGCTGCCCCATTCTGCCTAATGCTACACCTAAACTAGCTAAAGGTAGCTTTTGTAGACCAGAGCCAGGTGGCTATGATGGTTAATGCTCTGTTCTTTGCCTGGTGTTTCTGCAGCCCTGTAAGGAAGATTGAGCACATTTCCCCAACCCTTCTCCTGTCCCTTTAAGAGCAGCTTGATAAGCAGAGCTAAATAGGTAAGAATTACTGGAGGCCTTACTGGTCATCCCACAACCAAAAGTGTGTCGCCAAGTAATGGCACGGCAGCAGACCTTCTTGGTAGTGGCACCCACCCTCTGAAACACTCTCCCATGTGTGGTTCAAGAGGTGGAAACTGGCGGAACTCTTGAAGAGGCATTTGTTTACTCAGGCTTTCCCTGACTTCTAATTGACTGTGACACTGCTTCCGTTCTACTGTACTTGTAACATTTTTAAGGTATTTTTTTTATTTTATATTGTTTTTATATTTGTATAATACATGTATTTTGGTATAAATTGCTTAAATAACTTAGGATATCAAGCAATATAGAAGTAATGTAAATAAATAATTCTGGTCTCCAGACTGTGAAACCTGCTGCTGCTATCTGCAGATCAAGCTACTGTTAAAGGCATAAACCCAGGGCAGGACATTTTTTTCTGGACAGTTGGCAACTCTAGAGGTAGATTTAGGGTGGCCACTTATGCATCATCAGAGGAAATACATCACTAAAAAAGAGGACATAAAATGTACTTATGCTAGTTTATGTGTATAAAGGCACATTTAGAAATAATTACTATAATTTAAATCGAAATACAGTACAGTACATCTCACCGTAGTGGGGAAGATTGGGACCAGGTGACCTGTGTGCCTCTACAGTCTGCTGTCCAGGTGCTAACTGCTGATGGGTGGCCTAAACAATGCCGGCTCCAGGTTTTTGAGTGCCCTTCTGCAAAACACTCTCCATGGGTCCTATTCCTCCGTGAAGCTGCCTTCCCACCACCATTGTCACCAGCTGCTCTTGCTCCTCATCTTCTTTCTCATCACACTGCTACCACTTGCTTGCTTGACAGACCAAGAGTCAGTGAGCAAGTCAGCAGTGGCATCTGCTGCTCCTCCTCCTTCTGGGCTACAATGAGAGGCAGATGAAGAGGAGGGGAAACTCCTGAGAGCGCTTGTCGGCGGGCCCCTGCTGGGCTGTGGGCCCTTGACAGGTGCCCGACCGTGCCTACCCTTGACACCAGCCATGAACCTAAAGGCCCCTGTACTCCCTTCATATCGTTCTTTGTCTTTAAACTGGACTTGGACTGGACAGCCCTTCAAATAGAGGACCATTCTCCAATAGCACTTCAAATAGAGAACTGTCCTCTGTAAAGTAGGTTAGACTGAGACACAGGCTGCATTCAGATAATCCTTGAAGCCATGGTTTGGAAAATAGTCTGAACTGAGCCATCATGACTTTCCCAAGACGAGTGACTAAAATTGACTGAGTAAAGTGGAGGCCTGAAAACCACTGGGAGGTCCAGGAGAATCAATAGGGTCGCCCTTCTCTACCTTTCTCCTGTTGAGGGTTGTCCACAAAGATGACCAAGGCAATTTTCATTCCAACCCCTGGCTGAAAGCTACGATAAATGAATCTAGATAATCAAGTTCTCCAAGAGTGCCTAGAGCTGCTCAGCCAGTGTCTGCTTAAGTAGCTTTACCAGGAATGGAAGATTTAACACAGACCTGTAATTCCCAGCATGAGAGGGTCAAGGGAGGGCTTCATTGAGAGTACTGAATCAGTGCCCCTTCCCAGGAGTCCCCACCCTCCTTCTCCTCCTCTTCAGAAAAAGGAACATTCTAGCCCTTATGGCAACACAGGTAATCATCTATCTATCTATCTATCTATCATTTATTCATGACAGGATTACTTTAACAATACAGTAATACCTTGGATTGCAAATAACTTGGTTTGAGAGCATTTTGCAAGACAAGCAAATTTTTAAATATTTATTTAATTTTTTTTAACTTGATATACAAGCGACGTCTTGCAATACAAGTACTGTAGTACGGCTTAAATTAAAAATCTCTGTACAAATTTTTTTGGGGGAATTTCGTTTTGATATAAGAGTGTTTTGGATTACAAGCACGTTTCCGGAACGAATTATGCTCTCAATCCAAGGCATGACTGTAATACTTTATGGCCTTTCAGGTCAGTGTACAAGTCAGTGTACAAATTCCAAGATAAACATAATATATAAAATCATCAAATTAAAACACATTACACCCCTAAAAATGAACAGTACAAATTAATACAGAGCACAACAATTAATAAAATGTAGATTGAATTTAAAAAAATGTCTTGAGCTTTTTTCTTTTCTTTTTTTAACTGATAATGATGGAACCACACGCATTTCGAGAGAGAGTGAGTTCTATCTATGCAGAGCCACCACCACCAAAAAAGCCCTGTCCCTGGGCACTCCTGGTGAATCCTCAGAACCCTAAGTGGGAATGAACAGAAGTAGTAGAACAGACAGATTCAAAACACCAATGGTTTAAAAATTTGCTTTATTCGGATTGCAAAATTTGTCTGGCATAGACCTCAGGGTATTGGGCAGGGGGGGAGGTAATCATTTAGCACAGCTTCCAATTTGCCCTCATAGCAAATTTATAGTTCTTATTCAGTTCAGTGGGACAGTATGGCATCTTCTTATTCCTATGCTTGCCATTTTACAGATAGGAAGATGAGGCTGGGAGGTAGCTTCTTCATCAAAGCTTATCCAAGGCTGATCTACAATAGAAATCTCACAGCAGTGGAGAGAGAGGAGCCCTCCCGTTTCTCCTGCCTCGCTTCCACTCCTTTCCCCCATCACATGTTTCCTGACATTTTGGCAGTTCACTGAGAGAAAACCACAACAGGGCTTGAACTCCTTTGCAGTGGAATGGTTTGCAGCACGCCTAGGCATAACAGACAGAATAATCATTTCCTGTCATTGGCTTATTTCTTTATTAGAGAGAGGACTTATTTCAATATCCGAGCAATACCACTTCACTCAGGTGCGTATGCACAGAGAGACAAAGGCAATTCATCAGGATTTCTTTTAAAATCAGTGGCGTTTCGAAGGGTCTTTTTAACTTACTTTTTATTCCTTACTGATAATGCAGCGTTTCTGTACAGCACAAGCACATGTCGGGGCATGTTTTAGTGGTTCATTAATACCCGTCGTGGATGTGCAGCCGCACACATTCAGCCGCCTGAGGTGTATATTAATGGACCATTAAAACGTGCCCAGGAGTGTCTTAAAGCTGTTACAATATGTCTCTGCAATTTTAAATTCAATTTTTGTGTGTGTGTGTTTTTCCTAAGGAAAAAAAAACTTTGCAAAAACCATGGTTTTTCTTCCTTGTTTTATAAAGATGGGGGAGAGGGGGAAATGGCAATGAATCAAGGGTTTCAAATGCCTAACCCCCCTCCCCAAAAAGAGTCTGAATGGGCTTCTTTCAAGCAGTTTTGCTTATCTTGAGGGTTTTTCACAAGACTCATGAAATATATTAATGTAAGATGCTGGAATCTATGTGAGAACTATGTGAGACCTAGGGGCCACTTCATGTGCTTTATGGTGACAAATGCATGTGTGCTACCCCAAAGGCACACAACAGTGATCCACAGTCATGCACCTGTAGTCATGTACAGAACACACATCCACCTATAAGATGCACACAGCCACAAACATGTATTTTTCTGCATGCACATGATGCAGACCTGTGCATGAATAGCCCTGTAATATGGCATATTTATTTATTTATTATATTTATTATATTTATACCCCGCCTTTTCCCCCGCAAGGAACCCAAGGCGTCTTACATAATCCTCCTCTCCATTTTATCCGCACAACAACCCTGTGAGGTAGGTTAGGCTGAGAGTCAGTGACTGGCCCAAAGTCACCCAGTGAGTTTCATGGCCGAGCGGGGACTAGAACCCGGATCTCCCGAGTCCCAGTCCAACACTCTCACCACTATGCCATATAACGTAACGTAGCATGACCTGCCATCATACCAAATAACATATTTGATAGAGAGAAATCAGATGTCTGACAGGCAGGGGTCATCAAAGGAGACTTGGTCTAGTCCCCATCCTAAATAGCTGATCAGCACAAGTACTTATTATTTATTTGATTTATCTAGATATTTATATCCCGCTTTTCATAGCCCACACTTTCACAAACTGGCTGACAATATAACTAGCCCAATACAAATACAATTTTTAAACAGTAAAAATCCAATAAAAACTAGGATGATCACAAACTCATCACCAAACTAAACACCTAAAAGAGCCCTGAGGGCAGAAAATGGTGGTTTATTTTACAGGGTTATATGCATGCAGCCTCATTCCTGGATCCAAGGCTGTCTGGGGGGGGGGGGGCACAGGTCCTTCCTCATAGCTAGGCATTCTGGAAGAAGTGGCCCTAGAGACCTCCTGTGCTGCTGAAGCACAGGGAGTCTCCAGGGCCACCTCTCCCAGAATGCCTCATTCACTATGAGGAAGGGCCCCTCACAGCGAGCAGGGCATTGAGGGGGAGTCAGGTGGCAGCCAGGTGGCATGGAGAGTGCCTCGGCCCAGCACAGCAATAAAGGGAGAGGAGGAGGAAGCAAGTGGGCAGTGGCAGCAGCAGTACTACTGCCAGGAGGTAGGAGGTGGGAGGGTTGTGGTGGTGGCTGCTGGGAAGGGGGCAGAAAAGGAGGAGGACGAGGACGAGGAGGACGAGGGTGGCTGTGGCTGCCCGGGGAGTGGGGAGAGAGACGGCAGGGTGGCAGCATGTCTGCCTGTGGGATGCCGAAAGACACCTTGCCAAGGGTGCCAAAATACCTCGAGACGGTCCTGCCTGGATTAGTCTGGGGAATTCCATGCGCACTACTAATAAGACAGGGTGCACCAAAGAAGTTCATCAGAACCACCTCAAAAGTTCAGCAAATACACTCCTAAGGCTGATTCACACATGTGTGTACAGGCTGTCCCCGAGTTAAGAATGTCCGAATTACAGACAACCCATACTTAAGAATGGACTTCTGGGTTCCCTGGCAATAAGTCGTTTACGTAGAGTACATAGCGTAGTATACTACGCAATTTGCGTAATTTGCGTAAATGCCAATTTTAATGTATAGAACGCTATGCTGTTCCGGCTTACATACAAATTTGACTTAAAGACATTCTTAAGAACGGATCTCATTCGTAACCTGGGGACTGCCTGTATAAGATTAAAATCTTTCATGCAATGCCACATCATGCAATGACCTAAAACTGAACATGAGGAATGGTGACACCATTTAAAACTGAACATGAGGAACGGTAACACCATTTAAAAGAACTGCATTTGACGCAGTCTGAGGGGCTATGGGAACTCAATGTTTTTGATCTACAATGGTTGTTTCACACATGCGCATCATCATGATGTTGTATCATTGAGTGATGAATATACATGTCTGAATTCATCTTACGGGCTGTTTCACATATTATGTGGGTACCCTCAACAAAAATCTAGTCATCCCAACTCCCAGTAAACAGTATGATACACCTGTCTGGAAACACTTTTCTCACATTCTCATGTCGCATTTTCAGATTATGCATTTAAACATCTTAGGTGTATACACATTAAAACATAATCTGTGAAGCAGTCCTATATCTTCCTAACTATGTGAAGGGTGGCTGGGTGTGAAGGACTGGGTGAGAAAGGGAGGGGAAAGCCATAAAGGGAACATTCTATCAAAGTGGCCAACTTAACACTAAAACAGAATTATATCCTAAGAGTATTTGGCTGTTGCTATCAGCACAGTGGCAGCTTGAGCAAGGGACTCGCCCACCTGAAGGATTGGCCCCGCACCCTTCTTGGTGGGCACTGTTAAGAGGAAACAGAAGCAAGGCTTGTTAGGGCTGCACCGTCAGGGCACACAACAGTTGAATGGCCAGTAGTAGCCAGCATGGGTGTAGGCTGATGAAGTCCTCTTGTGCTGGGCACTGCTGGCCATTGAGCAACCAGATGGCTGAACAGTGCAGCCACAGCTATCCTTGCCTCCACCAGTATGAGAACTGCCCCCCCTCTCCCCTTCAGACTCTGTTCAGCAATAGCAACCTGAGACTACATTCTGTCCTGCCTCCTTCTCCCGCACAAGACACCACTGCTACAAAATCTTTATTACCGTGCATTAGCGAGTGGGGCTTTATTTATGGTCCAGTTAATAACTAAAGCTTCTTGTAATGTTTGTAAAGAATTATTAAGGAAATCTAACCAACAATTCAGGCAATGCTTTGGGGAACTATAACTATGCAAGAGCTGCCCTGAGGTTGATATGCTACCTCACCTCTGTATGAAGGGAGAAGAAAAATGCTATAGAGCCAGCAACATTGGCTTTAAGCTTTTTGCGGATTTCCTGAACCAGAGGGAAATCTTTAGTAGTCCCCTTAAAGTCCTCTTAACACAGAGTGTGACTTCTAAGGGCCAAGGACCTGTCCCTCATGGTCCAAAGCTATGTTATAATTAAACAACAAGATAGGCAGTTCATCTTAAGTGGTGTGATAAGGCAGGTGGACAAAGGCCAAGAGCTTCTGAAAACATAAATATTTCTGTTCTCTGCCTGCAAAGGCAACCATGGAAGTCAGACAGCTTGTGGGAGTATTTACACTAAGCCAGTAAGAGATATACCGTATGTAAAATAAGATGGAGCAGGGATGGAGGGAAAGAAAGGACTGGACATATCTTGGCCATTACTGTCCATCCGTAATTATTATAATCAGGAACTAATGGAATCATTAGCAAGTGTTTAAGCAACACATTGCATGGGGGTGGGGGAAAGGAAGTGGGAGGGGGGAGAGAAATGATGTTCTAAAGTACTTTATAGAGCTAAGTATTATTTTTAGTATTAATGATAAATACGGGTATGACATCTGTCAGCAAGCTCTAATTATCTCTACAGCTATTTCAGAAAATGATTGTGTTGCTTTTTAAGGCACTTCAGGAAGGAAAAAAAAGTGTACTGTAAACTGCTCATGGGGGAAAAAATAATTCCTCTGTTAGAATCTGCTAATCAGGAGGACTGTTGCTCTGGAAGAATACAAAACCCTATCTAAAGGAGTCTGCAGAGTGACACAAATGGGTTAATGTGTGTGTTCTGTTCCTGCTCAGTGAAACTTCTCCCCCTTGTCTTGCAGGGATGGGGACTCGGACTCGAGGACTCGACTCGTGAGTCGGACTGAGTCCCCCCTCTGACTCGACTCGGACTCGAGTCCCAATATTTTTAATGGGACTCGAGACTCGACTCAGGACTCGAGACCAAGGACTCTTCAACATCCCTGGGCTGTGCCAGAAGGAGTGGAGAGGAGCGTGGTTGCCGGCGAAGAGCGCATGGAAGCGAGGTGTGCCACTGCTCGGCCACTATGGACGGCTACCAGGAGTGCAGCCCCAACAGTGTGTCAAGATTTATTTTGATTGATGTGTTGTGTACTTGGGAGAGGCAGAAGAAGGACCTGAGATTACTCTGTGTGGCTGCTCTGAGTGTGTTTCTGGTTCCAGCAAGTTCATCACCAGTGGAGCGGGTGTTCAGTGAGGGTGGAATTGTGATGAGATCTCACCATTCCAGAATGGGGGCCAAACATTTAGAAAAAATCATGTTCCTCAAATGCAACATGGATAGGTTTTAGGAAGTACAGCAAGTTTATTTTTTTAAATCATTTTTCTAAAATGCAACCTTTCAGACATTTTGGGTTTGGCTGCCTCTGCCTGCCTGTCTGAGGTTCCCAGCCTCCTCTGCCTGCCTGGTCTCTTCTTGACCAGTTCAACAGTTGAATTGTCCAAGACAAAGGCCTCTGCCTGCCTGCTTTGGGGTTCCCTGCCTCCTCTGCCTGCCTGGTTATTTTGGGTTTTTCTGCCTGGTCTGTTCTTGCCTAAATCAGTTGCAGAGTTTTGAAATCTGAAGTAGCCTTATTTTGTTGGGGGAAAAACCCCATTGATTTTAATAGGGACTCGTGGAGTCAGCTTTGGGAGTGACTCGTGACTCGTGACTCACCATTTTGGACCAAGGACTCGGACTCGGACTTGAGACTCGGGTCCAAAGACTCGTGACTCGTGACTCGAGACCAAGGACTCTTCAACATCCCTGTTGTCTTGATATCTCCTCACCTCCTCATCTTCTTCCCATTCTTCTTTTATTCCCTTTGCTCCTTGCAGTTCCCCTATATTCCCTATCTGCTCTTGTCATCCTACATTCTCTCTGGCAATGTTCCTAAGATACAAAAATAAGAAGATCCCTGCTGGATGAGGACCAGAGTTCATCAAGTCATCATCTTTCTTCCCATAGTGGCCAACCAGAGGTTTCTAGTCCAGAAAGCCCAGAAGCAGGGCTTAATGGCAGCAGTATTCACATGCAGTTGCTCCTCAACAACTGGCATTCCGTGACATGCTGCCTCTGAGGGCTGGTTCATACGACCCAGGCGGCAAATGGGAGAGGCACCATGGGGCCGTCTGTGGGATCTGGCAGGGTGCCGCAGATGGCCTGCGCCCCACACGCATGGGCAGACTGCAGTGGAGCCAGCAGTCCCTGCACCGCAGCGTGGGCCTCCCAGCCCTAGGGGGCGGCAGCTCGGGATGCCCAGCAGGGCCGTTTGCCCCATAGGCTGGAGCGGTTACAGCGTTTGCCCCATAGGCTGTGCGGCCACGGGAGGCCCCTGTGGGACAGGCTGCCCGCTGTTCGCATGGCAGGGTGGCCCTATGCGGCCCTATGCGGCTTACCCCTCTACCGCCCATGGTGACTTTCCGTGCGTCTGGCGCGTGGCCCTCCCGCGGGGGCGCCCCCAGCCGGTGTTCACATGACACGCGAACCGCGGGGGGCTTCTGCTGCCCCGCGGTTCCCATGTCGTGTGAACCGGCCCTGAATGTGGAGGTTCCTTTTAGCTATCCTAACCAACAGCAAATGAAAGAACTGTCTTCCATCAAACTTTAGCCACATTCCTGTTCTTTGCTCTTCTTACCCAACAAGGCCAGCCTTACCAGTAGGCAGAGAGATATGGATGACTCAGGTGGCAGATACTGGGGCAGGGAGAAGCAGCAAGGTATTGGAGGGCAGATCTGTGCCCTGTAACCCCTATGCTAGCCTGCTGCTCTCAGGTGCAGTGGAGGACTGTGGCCTGTTGCCAGTGCTGAAGTAAGTTTCAGCTGCCATTCTGGTTGGCTTCTGTATGTGAAATAGGGGGGTGCATCATCTTGTATTTTGCCTCAGGCAGCTTGCCCAAGATATCAGCATCTTTCCTGCTTCAAACATGTCCCTGTTTTCCCCAGGATATCTTAATTGTCAAAAATTATTGTTGTTCTTGTATGCCACTCTTCATTTATTTACCTTCCTTTCCTATTCTTTGTAGGACATTTTCTTTCTTTTCTTCCCTCTTTCTAGGTAAATTCACACATGCATGACATAAACATCAAGTGATGGCTTGTATATGTGAAATGCCCATCATATACAAGCACTATATTTGTCTTATTCACTCTTTCCACATTCTTCATAATTTTTATTTATTTTATTTATTATATTTATACCCCACCTTTTTTCCTGCAAGGAACCCAAGGCGGCTTACATAATCCTCCTCCTCCTCCTCTCCATTTTATCCTCACAACAACAACAACACTGTGAGGTAGGTTAGGCTGAGAGTCAGTGACTGGCCCAAAGTCACCCAGTGAGTTTCATGGCCGAGCGGGGAATAGAACCCAGATCTCCTGAGTCCCAGTCTAACACTCTAACCACTACGCCACACTGGCAGTAGATTTTGTAGATCTTTAAAATGTCCACCCTTTAGTCAACATTTTTCCCAAACCTATTCTTTTTTTCTATCTATCTATCAATCACATTTCCACCTAGAATGTGGTAAATATCACTAGCATATACTTCCACACCATTATTTTTTTTTACATTATTGCATCACATTTTGCATTTCCTTTGCTGCAAATTAAAATGTTAACATCAGCAAACCATAGCAGATTTCTAATCTATCACCATCTACCATGTATGCTAAATCTGGTCTTGTTATCAGGTTTGCTACCAAGCTAAAAATGTTATCTATCAATCAGTCAATCAGCCAACCAGACTATCATCTATCTATCTATCTTTTTGCGTGTGCATATATATCACATTTCTTGAGTCTTGGGGAGGGCATGGCTTTCTACTGGTGAAACTAATAATTTATATGCAGTAATGCATCAGCTTTAGTAATCCTCATCTATAACATTTTATTGTACCAGTTAGAGCAAGGGCCATAATATAGGATTACCAACAATAAGGAAAGAATGACATTCCTGCATTCCCATTAAAGTCACGTTTCCCTGGGAATACTCAACAAGAGAACAGAACCACTCGGGATGGAGAAATGTTTAGTAATAATGGATTATGATCCAATATGGCCTGTTTGGTGTTACAGTATTAACTAATCTAGCGATCCTTTCAGAGGGTTACAACTTACAACTGGCACAGACACTGCTATTTTTGCTACAAAAATTAACAAAGACATGGAAGGAGATGCAAACCAGAGTGGAAACAAACATGAATGCTAACTGCCATCTGGCACAGATGTCATTTACTGCTGTTCATGAATCAGGCACCGGTTAGATTTATTTAGGATAGTTAACATCACATATATTCTTGAGCAAAGATAAGTAATAAAGATAAACATTCTTAAGACATTATAGTGGTTGAATTACATGGGTGGTCATTCTTTTCACACAAAGCACATAGATCCAAACCTAGATTGTTGTTTTATTGAAAAATTATGCAGACATTACATTTGGTAGTCATTTACTATACTGCATGACCTTGGCTGCATTTGATTGTTTGTCTTTATTTCTTATACTTATATTCTTCCCTTCTTCAGAAAACCTCATCTTGTTTATGTAGGGGATCCCAGGCATCTCCCATGTCCATACTCTTCAACAATTCTATAGCATTGGATGCTCCCATATCATCTGCTGGACAAATAATTTATAAGACATCATATTAGCCTGCCAGTTATTCTTGTTTTTATCATGTTCTTGTAAAACGGAACTATTAGACTTATGACTTCATGTTCAGCCTGCTCTTAAGTTCTTTTTTAAAAAACCAAAACTAACGTGATGATAACCAGAAACTATTCCAGCAATACCCTTCTGAATGCAATATACTATAGCTGTCCAATAATCAGAACCCTCTAGGCAGTCTTCCCAAACCTGGTGCCCTCCAAATGTGTTGAACTACAACTCCCACTCTCCCTAGTCAGCATGGCCAATGGCTGTGCTGGCTGAGTACAATGGGTGTTGTAGCAGGGGAGACTGCTTTGTGGTCTCCCACTGCACCGAAAGACAATCTCAGGTAGAATGGCAGAGTGTATACCATGGAGGTTGGTGGCTCCAACGTCAGTGGGGTTGTGTATGTGCTCTGGATTTCACTCCAAACTTGAAATGAGCTATCCGTGGTGCTGATAGAGAATACATGACGTATAATGAGGCAACCTGTACCATTTCAAGCCATGGGTTCTGATGATGCTCTGTGATGTAGCTTGGGTTGCAGGGTTCTGCTATGGATCAGATCTTGAGCAGGGGTCAGGTTTGGTCAGGTTTCTCAGGAAGCTCCAAGTGGTGCTGGGGCTGGAAGTTAAACAGGGTTGTCTGTGTAGCCATATTCAGGCAATCAGAAAGGGGTTAAAATAAATGTGTGAGGAGAAGGCCCTGCAGCCCTGCCCCTCTCCCTCGCTGCATTTGTTGCCCTCAACTTATGGAGGGTGGCAGTCCAAAGAGAAGTTAAAATCTATGTGTGAGGAGAAGGAGAGCACCAGCCCCACTCCTCTCCCTTGTTGTGTTTGTCACCCTCAATGCATGGAGGGCAACGGTCTGAAGAGGAGAGTGTCAGAATGCAGTTCTGGCTTGCATGGAGAACCTCAGTGGTTACAGGAGGCTCTCCTCTTCAGACTGTTGCCCTCCATGCATTGAGGGCAACAAACGCGACAGGGGAGAGGAGTGGGGCTTGAGCGATTTCAGCAGGCTAAGTCTTTTACCCCAGCTCACAAGGAGGACAGGCTGAGGCACCCCTGGGATACATCATATCTTGGTGGAGCCTCTCTCCTCCCCTCCCCACCCCCTGGAACACCCGCAAACCCCTGGCTCCGAGGTGGTCTGTCTTCCGACGTCAGAGTCGCAGCCAGTGCAGAAAGAACCATGCCAGCTGCGAGGGCGGAGGGAGGACGCTCCAGGGTCAGAGTCCCAGCTCCAACTTCGGACCGCATTTCTGAGGTCAGAGCTGGGACACCGAGCTTTCCTATGGCTGACTAGAATCTGCCTAGCGGCCATAGGATTGCACCCTAAGATGTTTTAAATTAAAACATTTTTTTAAAAAACTGGGAGTCTAGCTTGCTGTAAAGTGAAGTGCTGCTCTCCAGCACAATCTTTTATTTGGGTTGCAAAGAGTGGTTTTGTGTTTTTTGAACCTCAGACCCCAGCTCTGTGTTTTACTTTGGTTCTTGGGCAACTTACTTTTCTTTTAGTCTCACCAGTTTGGCTTCTGGGAAATGAGTGTTCTGTGAACAGCCATGGCACCATGGCAGCTATTTTATGAATGGGCAAGGTGCCCATGGTAATCATTTTGTGACAGCACACATGACACACTCTCAAAATTCTAAATGTGCCCACTGACTGAAAAAAGTTGAGGACCTTTGTGTTAGTTCTTAGTACTAATAAAGACTAACCTAAAGCTTTACCTTGACAGTTGATATCTTTCCAATATTTTAAATATTTTATAACATCATTTTTGTTGTTTCAAACTGAAAATAAAAATAATAGCTTTTTAAAGGAATAGAGATTATGTTGGTTATTCTATATGGAGGTGGAGGGGCAAATGTGTACTGAAAGGAAAAAATCCCACTTGTGAAAGTGTGTTTTTTGGCTATGGGTGTTTCAGTGAAACACTCCTTCTAACACCAAAAACACATATTTCTTCATGGGGTATTTTACCACCGAAAGATACATTGGAAAATGACTTGGGGTAGTAAAATGCCCCACAAATATATTTATGTATATTTTTACAACTGTTGGGCCACAGTGCATTTAAGTTGTAGTTTTAGAGCAACACAGGGAAACCTAAAGAATGCTTTCCTTATTGTGCTTTATAACAGTTAGTAGTTGGATAATTTAAGCTGAATGCCCTCTGTGCAGCCATTTCCTTATAAAAGTACACAAATGTATCCTTGTTGAGAGTGACTGTGTGGTAACCTGCTTATTTTGTTCCAACGCAAGACAATTTGAATTTCAAACTTGTGAGGCACCCTGGCCGGATGACAAAATATATTCATCTTATTAAAACCTGATTAGTTTCCAACCTCAACCCTATAAACACTTACATAATCCGATCCTGTGGCGGAATCTTTTTAATACACTAAAAAAAGAAAAGAAAGCTATTTTTAAAAGTTAGTTCAGGGGATTTAGGGCAAACAGACACACATACAAAGAAAGGGGAAATAATGAGAATATTTAGATTTTTTTAAAAAAAACAAACCCATTCTTCTGTAAGCATGGTTAGTGGCATACAAATGAGATAATGGCATAAACCAGAAGCAGGAAAAGGGATGCCATCTAAAAAGGAAGTATAGTTGTCATGCCAGTTATAAAGCCTTTTTTAAACATGGTTGCTTCTAAAATTATACTGTTAGCATTAACTACTTTGCTAAATGTAATTTCAGAGCAGCTGGGCTATGCTGGGACCAATAATGTTTCAGCAGATGTTAACAGTGAGGGAATTTAAAGATTACAGGGTTTCATGGGTGTAGTAAAGCTGCAGTGGGAACAGAAATATTACCGTAGCTGTTATGTTCTGAGTGCACCACATTTACTGACAAGTAATACATGAGTGATAGTGAGGACCAAGGGAACAGAACTTTATACCTACTGGTCAGCAGCATATAAATTCCATAAATTAAACAAAGTTTTATGCATTTTTCATTTCTTTTCAGAGTGATCCTCTCTGAGGACCTTGGCTTCCCATTTATTCCAGCCACAAAGCGTAGCTCTATTACAGTGTGGGGCTCTTTCCCCCCCCAGAAGGTATTTCCCCAAATATATGACTCCAGTCTCCTTTCTCTCCACGTTCTCCTCCTCCCCTTCCTCTCTTTGTGTGGCTTTGGTAAGACACCTTTTATAGCAGTGATCTCTGTCATGGGATAAAGTCATAAAGTCGGATACTGTACAATGTAATGCCAGCGTTTGCATCAGCTCCCTGCTCCCCCACCCCTCAGTGGAGACAGAAATGCTGTTAAATCAACGCACACACATTCTGAAAAGTTACAGGTAACACAAAGAACATCTAGGGAGGTTGTTTCTGCTTTCACAAACATGGTTGTTGCAGCATCTAATGTGGCAAATAGCCATTTAAAATACCAATAACAGCCTCTGCTTACCTAGCCATCTAATCTGAATTACATGCTGCACTCCTACTCTTCTGTCTATGATGAAACCACATTAGCACCATCACTGAACACAAGAAACACCGGGGCTCCTGCTAATGGCCTGGCTTCTACTGAATGAAGAGAATGTAGTGAGGAGAAACAACAGTGTGAACTGAAAAATGTTGTGACATCACAGGAAAACACAACATTCAAATGCTGATTTTTGGATCTCCTCCTAAGGGGTGATAGCATTTGGCAGTTTCCTAACATAAATATGTGTAGTGCAGACTCCTAGTAGTAGGTCTAAACATTTTACACACACACACACTCACACCTATGTATATGAAAAGAGATATGTTTTCTTCCTAAGCTACTTTCCAAAAAGCAGCATTATAAAAGGGAGGCAGTTTTTAGAGTTCTTTTGTACTGATACAACTTCAGTGTTACCTTTCCGTTGTGTCAATTTTGTGCATTCTAAGGATTGGTTCACAGAGAGGCCTGCAAACCAGCCCCTGCATGAACAGAAGTGTCCAATGGTTTGTAAAAGCTACCAGTAGTTGCTACAGCCAGCCAGAGAGAGAGCCCCATTCTGGATCTCTCAGTAGCACCGTCACTGCTTCTACCACATCCAGTCTACCCACCTTCTTCAGAAGCACGTGGCTCCTTCAAGCAGCAAACAGGAGGAACAGGAAGTTGTGGCAAAGAGATGCCATTGTGATGTCCTTGTTCCTCTTCTTTGCTGCTCTTCCAGGAGGCAGGAGGAGCAACTTCCCAGTGGTCCTTGGTGCCCTGGCTGGTGGCAGAAGCTATCTAGTCCTGAGCAACTTAAGGGGCAAACAAAAACAAAACCCCAGCCCAATGAGGACTGAGCAAGCTCAGTAGTACAGAATGTATAGTGACAGTAGGGAAAAAGGGAGAGTGGAATGCACAGCTTTTGTAGAGGCTGGCTGGCTGGCTGAAACCTCAAACAGGAGTACTCCTTTTAAGAGGGAGGATACACTGCAACATTGGGAGGGGGGGAGGTCTCACTTGTTCCCTCTAATAGCAAACTCAGGCAGTGAGTGCTGACAGAAACAGAGTCAAAATAGATCCACTGAGAAACAAGAGGGAGCTCAATAAGCTTGAGGGACCCCTGAGATTTGCAAAAGACGATAAACTAACTTGTAGTATCAAATGCAAAAAAGGACTGTTAAAGAAGAATAATTTTATGGATATATGGAATCAATTACTAGATTATGTATTAATAAAGGGGAAGGGGAGCATGCCTTGTCAGGATATGTTATATTTTTGGAATTTGGAATTCATTTGATCAAGGGGATGGAAGTATATAAATTGGTCCCTTGGAGGGTGGGGGGTGCACTTTATGATTTATTGTATGGTGTTTATGTTATATTTTTGTGTTATTCTTGTATTTTGTTATATTTTGTTTTGAAAAGTAAATAAAATTTTTAAAAAAACGAAAATGAGATTTGCAAAAGTACACTAGATAGATAGATAGATAGACGATAGATAGACAGATAGATAAGGGGGCAAAAAATAAACACAGCCAAATGAGAGCTGCGCATGCTCACCAGCCATGGAAAGTCGGGCTTCACTTAGAAAAGAAATCTGGAAAACCAAGAGGAGTTGGATGGTGAGGATACACTGCAACAGTTGCGAACCTGCTGCAAAGGTGAGAACGCACAGCAACATTTTGTTGCAGGTCCCACTTCTGTCTTCTGAAAGTAGGCAGCTCTGATGAACCTGCTGTAAACAAAATTTTGTTTTCAAGGGAATCTTGTCCATACAATTTTGCTGGCTATTAAGTCAGTTGTCAGGAAATATAAAAAATAAGTTGGTTTGTGTTCAGATTTCATTGACTTCGCTGTTGTTCCCATAGCGCAAGAACAAGTGACTTCATTCAGCAGGGCAACACCCCAGGGGAGTGAATTTGATGATCAAGGTTCATAAATTCTGTAGCACAATAGGCCTAGAAATCGTTCTGGAGTCAGAGGCTGAGAATGATGTTGTAGCCCTGATTTAAGGTGAAAACTCTGCTACTACACAGTTTTCAGTCATTTTGGCAACACATTTGTGGCACCCATAAAAAGCCTTATTGAAAAGAATGGGGAAGTTGCACAGCAGAAACACTTGTAAATTGTGTCCTTGTTGATTTGGTACAGGGAAAAGAAATGGGGTGGGGGGAGGAACCAAGAAGTGTGTTCCCAGCTGCATGGGTGTCCACTTGAAACATGATCACTTACAGGCAGCTCTTTGTGGCAACCCATTTGTGTGACACACACACACACTCCTGGCAATCTACCCTCACCAAGACATGCCATGAAAAATGAGAGACTGAATCTTGTATGTGTACATATATTTATATTTGTGTTCCACTTCTTAACAATTGCTCCCGATGTGGCTGGCAGCATAAAACAACTAATACCAACCAATAATAACATCAGTTGAAATTGGTGGAAGAACACTGGGGGCATAGTTAACCTATGGAATTCACTGCCACAAGATGTGGTGATGGCCATTAGCTTAGATGGCTTTAAAAGGTGGGGTGTACAAATAAATGAAGGATAAACCTCTCAATGGATACTACTCATGGTTGCTAAATGGTGCCTCCATTGTCAGAGGCAGCGTGCCTCTGGATACCATTTGCTCAGGAAAAAGAGTGGGAGAAGGCTATAGTCCTCATGACATGCTTGTGGTTCACCTAAGAGGCATCTGGTTGGCCACTGGTAAACAGGATGTTGGACTAAATTTTCTGATGGGCCCCATCATCCAGGTAGCTTACCACAAATAGTTGGTGGCATGTATGAAGTGGTCCGGTGACTCCTATGTTAGTGGGGCTCCTTATCCATCCTTTTGTTTGAGCTTTATAGGAGCTATCCATGGCACTGAACTCTATCCCCAAAATAGGTTCACCACCATGGAGCACCACGGATAGCACCTATAAAGCTCAAAACAAAAGGTGCAATGGATAAGGAGCCCCACTGACATAGGAGTCACCGCCCTCCCCTGGAAGTGGGCCTTAGACTCACTCCCTCTAATAGTGAACTCAGGTAGTGACAGGTTTTGAATCCCAAATTGGGCCACCAAGAAACAAAAGGGAGGTATCAGCACGTTCAGGGAAACCCAAAACTTCTCAGAAATACCCCCACCCCAAATTTAAATTCCAAAGGGGGAAACATACACACCCCAAATAAACAGTCAAATATGGATTTGAGCATGGTCAATGAACATGGAATGTTGAGTGACAGAAAAAGGTGGGAAATGGAGGAGTGGCATGAAATGGCCTGCCTGAGGAGGGGATGGTTGGCTGGCTGGAACTCTGAACTGGAGCATTCCTGTTGGGAAGAAAGGATACACTGCAACATTTTGTTGCAGGTGCCCCTTGTGTTACTTTAATTACACATACCTGAAGGACCAGAGTTCCTTTATTAAGTCGCTTCATAAATCCTTCCGCACATTTTCCAACTGCAGTATTTTTTTAATCTATAAAATGAAATGAATGCATTTTAATTTGGGAGGGAGCAAGGGAGGAAAAACATAAAATGCTAAACCTTGTTTCCATAGGACACTGCTTTCCCAAAATGTTATTGAAGGGAAACAACAATGGAATTTTGTCTTAATTCAAGACAAAATGGAACGTTAACTCAAATGGAACTTAATTCAACCAAGGAATTTTGTCTTAATTTTGTCTCTCAGGGTCCTTGCAAACACATGTTTGGTGTTGGTTCCCATGTAGGCGGGAAACAGCTGGTTCGGAGCAGGGGCAGTGGGCAAGAAAGGGTTAATCACCCCCCTCCTTAAGCTGCCTTTTCTTAGAGATAGCATCTGTCATATGCCTTTCTGCATGCATTTGCATGAAATGTTTAATTGGGCACTCAGTCCGAGCCTTAAATGCAAACCAGAATGAATAATTTTCCTTCACCAAGTGACCCCCCCCCTCCAGTTGCCTGGAAATGTGACTTCATGTATCACTGGGTCACATTAAGAACAGAATGTACTTTGCGATACCAGACAAACCTGAGTTCAGCATAAATCCTAAACATCATTATTGGTTGGCCTACAATCTGCAAGTATGCTTGGTTGGGTTTTTTTTAATGTGAATGGCTTACGCTGGCTCAGCTTGTCTGAGTGTGGAAAGCTAAGCAGGGTCAGGCCTGGTTATTACCGTACTTGGATGGGAGACCCCTCCTCTAGTTTCCTGCATTGAGCAGGGGGTTGGACTCGATAGCCTTGTAGGCCCCTTCCAACTCTATGATCTATGAAATATCTATGTCAGTTTCACCACAAAGCGATAAAAATATCAGGTTGGGTCCAGGATCTGCCTTCTGCAAGAAGAAGGTCTCTGCTTGCCAAAGATCCCTCTGCCCGATTTTGGGGGATTCCCCCTCCCCACACACCACAGCTCTCCCCCTCCAGCAGGGTCTCCTGACTCTCTGTGTAGTATTTTCAGGGGGAAGGGGGGGGGGAGTCCACTTCTGCTGGCACAGTTGACCCAGCATAAATCTGGATCCAACCCATCATGTCTTGATAAGCAGTTCCTGGGGGATGGAGGTGGGGGTGGGGTCTGGCTTCCAGGTTTTACGCAATGGTTGGGTCCTAGAGGCACTAACATACACTAACACAGTGTTCTCCAACCTTGGGTCCCCAGATGTTTTTGGCCTACAACTCCCAGCATGCCCCAGCCAGCTATGCTGGCTGGGGCATGCTGGGAGTTGTAGGCCAAAAACATCTGGGGACCCAAGGTTGGAGAACACTGCACTAACATGTCTATATTAATGTTATGTGACTACAGCTGTATATCCCAAAGACTTTCTATAGCCCCATATAGACATTCTATCATTGTATTTATTATTTTACAAATATGGTGCAAAATAAGACTGCAGTCCACCAAATCCACTAAAGCTGCAATTCTAGCTACACTTACCTGGGAGTAAGTCTCACTGAACTTAATGGGATTTGCTTTTGAGTAAACATGCATAGGATTGCACTGTAAATAAACCTAATTACCTACTCCTTGTAATATGCATTATCTAAAGGAGAGCAATTCAGGGATGTTCTGGGGAAGGGCCTCTGCTGTTCTGTTCCTGGTCATGGTAACATTTATATAAATCCACCTTTAGTCCCATCAGCCTCTGTGCCACAAACATTTATTTTTTTCCTTAAATAAAGGCCTCATGGGGAGGCTTCCATAAAAAACACCGGAATACTATAGACATAATAATAAAACACAAGGTCACAATTTATATTTAAAAAGCTGCCATTTAGACAGCAGTATAATTCGGCAACACACAATAATAACAATAATACAGGCCTGTGGCTGACGCTGGCTCAGCTTGTCTGAGCGTGGAAAGCTAAGCAGGGTCAGGCCTGGTTATTACTTGGACGGGAGACCCCTCCTCTAGTTTCCTGCATTGAGCAGGGGGTTGGACTCGACAGCCTTGTAGGCTCCTTCCAACTCTATGATCTATGAAATCTATAAAATAATGGTGCCACATTATACTACTAAAAGCAGTTAAAGGTGCAATCCTATGTATGTTTAGACAGAAAAAAATCACACAACTCCCAGCATTCCCCAGCCTGCACTGCTGGCTGAGGAATGCGGGTAGTCGTAGGACTCAGTCTTGTCTGTCTAAACATGCGTTACATAGGAATAGATTTCATAGATTTCATAGATCATAGAGTTGGAAGGAGCCTACAAGGCTATCGAGTCCAACCCCCTGCTCAATGCAGGAAACTAGAGGAGGGGGTCTCCCATCCAAGTAATAACCAGGCTTGAAGGAGGAGGGGTTGTTCTGCAAGTGATGAATGTGCCCAGAAACTCTTTTAAACCATTTCAGCACAATGGACCGCTTGCCCAGCCTGGCATCTGACAGACAAAATTCTTGCTAGCATCTTATGGGGGCTGATTCATATAGCTAACGGGCTCGCTGGCATCTGGCAGCGCAACTGGCATCAAGAGCAGGGACCCAGTGTGCTGTAGTGGTTAGAGCAGGGGCAGGGAACCTGCATCACCCTCTGGATGTTATTGGATTCTAACTCCCATCAGCCCCACAGCCAGCATGGCCAATGGTCAGGGATGATGGGAACTGTAGTTCAACTATTTCTGGAGGGCCTCATGTTCTCCACATTCTTGGGTTGGAAGGTCAAAGAAGCATGGCAGAAACCGAGTTTCAAATCCTCATTCAGCCATGAAGCTCAATAGGTGACCTTGGCCCAATCACCATCCATCATCCTAACTACCTCACAGGGTTGTTGTGATGACTAAATGGTGGGGGCAAAGGTGGTGTTAGGGGGTGGCCCACTAGGGCTGGAACCCTGAATCTTTCATTTGGAGCCCCAAATCTCTGCCCCGCCACCCTGCTGTCCATGGGCACTGAAATAAAGGTACAGGGGTCCTGATGAACTCTCTTACATCTGATCCCCCTGGACTAGCTAGCTTTTTGCCCACATGTGCTTCACCTCCTGCTGCCCACCCACCTTGAATCTTTCTGCCTGAGGTTTTTTTTTCTGAAATCAAATGCCCTCCTCCTCTCCCCTGTCCATTCATCCCTTTTTACAAATAGGGGTGTCCTTAGGAGACAGGGTCCTTTACAGACATTAGAGTATATGTAAATTAGCATATGCAAATTTGTGCACTTTTTTTTGTCCTGTGGGCCTGAGTCTGGATCTTTTTGGTACCTAGCACTGCCCCTGGCAGCGGGGAAGCCATGTATGCCACCTTGAGCCCTATGGGAGAAAGGTGAGATAGGAATGGAATGAAATGAATAGGGAGCCATCAGGGGTAAGGTAAAAGTGGCCATGCTGCACCCAGGATTCATACAAAATTATCAGCCCTGAGTCTCTGCCCACTTTATAACTTATAATTAAGTAGCTTCCTTGTTCCATCTGTACCTGACCGCCTTGGTGCTTCCGTAAGTGACCTTTGATGTACCATCTGGGATCAACTGGTGACTTCTGTGTGGAACTGACTTTATGGCAAAGTGCCTTTTCACTCCTTATGCTGACATGCTCACCCTCAATGTAAATATTTGGTTAGTAAAAAAAGAAAACAGCAAAATGTTTTAGCAGCATTGCTCTGTTACATTGTAATAATGGCAGAAAATGAAGACGAGCTCATCGGCATTCTTTACCTTGCTCCAGACCTTTTAGCTTATTGCATCAAATGTCTTTATGAAAGAAAACAATACGGTAAATAAGAAAACATCAGCAGCATGATGCTGATTAAGGACAGAGACACCCTGTACAGCAAGCTACAGAGTGAAATCCTTTTTATGTTGATGGCCCTATTTCACTGTCTATCATAAACTTAGCGAAGCAGGCTTTCTCTATCCAGCTCTCCTTTTATTGGGCATAAATCACTCCTGACAGGAAGTTTTATGCCTAAATCCGTTTACTGTCCTTGTTGGTAGCCTTTAAATTAATATTTATAAGCTGAGAGAGGCCTAAAAGGATACAGCACTAAAATACCTAAATGCTTCAGTTTGGCTTGAACTGATTTCCCCCCCTTCTTGACCACTGACATTCCTTAATTACCAGTGACCCAGGCACGCATTGTCTCTGCTCTCTCAAGCTCACAAATCACTGCTTTTGATGGTATTGTGGCTGACAGAAGGGGTGGATCAGGCAAAATCTGCCTGTGTGATATATTGGACAAACAGGCGAGAGGTTAAAGGGAAAAAGGAGATACAGAGGAATCACCTAAAAGGTAAAAGAAACAGCTAGAACGCTGAACCAGTTAGCCATGGTCTGGAGTGGAAACTGATCCATGCTGGTCCATGGGAATTAAATTAAAGTTTTAAAAGACTGTATGAAACACAGTTGAATACCATTTTTAAAATATGAACACAAGTTTGGGAACATACAAGCTTTTCCTGGAAGAAAGGGCAACTAAAATGATCAAGGGACTGGAGCAACTCTCCTGTGAGGAAAGGTCACAACATCTGGGATTGTTTACCTTAGAAAAAAGGCAAGTAAGGGGAGATATGACAGAAGTGTACAGAATTAGGCATGGTGTGGAGAAAGTGGAGGAGACATTTTTCTCCCTCTCTCACAATACTAGAACCTGGATTCATCCCATGAAGCTGATTGGTGGGACAGATAAAAGGAAGTACTTCTTCACACAGCACATAGTTAAACTAGGGAATTCACTGCCACAAGATGTAGTGATGGCCACCTATTTGGATGGCTTTAAAAGGGGATTGGACAAATTCATGGAGGATAAGGCTATCAAGGGCTACTAGACCTGATGGCTTTATGCTGCCTCCAGTATCAGAGCCAGTGTGCCTTGCTGTATGGCAGTCACTGGGGAACTTGGGTGGGAGGGTGTTGTTGCACTCATGTCCTGCTTGTGGGCTTCCCACAGGCAGCTGCTTGGCCACTGTGTGAACAGAATGCTGAACCAGATGGACCTTTGGTCTGATCCAGCATGGCTCTTCTTACATTCTTAAGTGCTTATGTTTGTGTTCAAAAGTGTGAACGGGGCAAATTCAGGTAAAAAAGGAAGCAAAATGAAATTCTTGTACAGCCCTAGTCTGAATCTGAATTTATAATTTCTCATACATTCATATTATATCTGCTGTTAAAGGCCTGTGACTTAATGGGTATAACCTAAGGCTGGGTATAACCTAAGGCTGACCAAAAGCCAGATGTTTCTAATTTAAATAAATAAAGAGCAATTCCAGGATGATTCTCTTCTGTTCCATTGTCTGTGTTTTGCCAGAAACTGGAGGCATTTCTTTGTAAACAAGCATTTGATTCTGTTGTTGCTTAGTTTTATTGATTGATTGTCAGGTTGGCTCTTTGTGTTTCTGTCTTTGATCCTGCTTTTAGCTTAACCATTGGGTTTCAATTACTGATTATTTTTATGTTCTTATAAATTTTAGGCCACTTTGAGCTACTCCTTTTTGAAGGGAAAAAGCGGGGTATAAATTCTTGTATAAATAAATATAAATAATAAATAAGTTTGCAGACAGTTCTCATTCTCTCTATATGTGCGTGCACGTCAGGCAACGCTGGGAGGCTGAAAGTCAGACAGCCAAAGAAGTCAAGACTGAAATAATAACATAAGAAGAGCCCTGCTGGATCACACCAAGGGTTCATCTTTTCCTGCATTCTGTTCACACAGTGGGCAACCAGCTGCCTGTGGGAAGCCCACAAGCAGGATATGAGTGCAACAGCACCCTCCCGCCCATGTTCCCCAGCGACTGCCATACACCAAAGCATACTGCCTCTGATACTGGATAAGTATCTGATAAGTATCTGATACTCTGATAAGCCCTTTCAAACAGAAAGTTCATGGGAATTGGGCATAAACATGAACAGATGTGTGCATGTATGCCTGTGTCAGATACTACATCATATGAATGGCGAGAAGAGCACAGCGCCACCATGCGAACAGTATTTCCAAACGAACATGTGCAACTGGCACTGATCCACCATCCAAAGGTCTCCTGCTCCCTCAAACGACTGCACCCTTTCTCCCTTGCTCTGCATGTTTGGAGCTGCCTCCCAGAACACCTGCGTGACACCACCTCTCATGCTTCCTGCAAACCCTTCCTCAAAGCCAAGCTTTTCCATTCAAGTCTTTGGCACAAGCCCCTAGTAACCATGCCCTATGGCAGACTTTCCCCAATGTGGTGTCCTCCAGATGTTTTGGACTTCAACTCACATCAACCCCAGCCAGCATGGCCAATGGTCAGGAATGCTGGGGGTTGTAGTCCAAAACATCTAGGGCACCAGGTTGGGGAAGGCTATGGCAACAAAACTGAAAAACATGCAAAGGAAACAACTGCATGACCCTTCCATTTTAACCCTGCCTCCCTTTCCCTCTCTTTCCTCTGCTGTTTGCCCTGTGTTGAATTTGGGACTGTAAGCTCCTCAGGAGGACAGGGACCTGTCCCCTTGTACTCTGTAAAGCATCATGCATACCGATAGGCATGAAGTAAGTAAATAAATAAATAAATAAATAATGCCTTTTGCATATCCATTGTTCAATTTATTTCAGATTAAACTTTGATTTGTGGGAATCCAAAGAGGCTTGTGTGGTGAATTTTGTTTATACTGTTGGTCTCCCCACCTCCCTCAAATTATGCCTATGACTGAGATCTGTGCTTTATTTATTTATTTATTATATTTATACCCTGCCTTTTTTCCTCCAAGGAACCCAAGGCGGCTTACATAATCCTCCTCCTCCTCCTCTCCATTTTATCCTCACAACAACCCTGTGAGGTAGATTAGGCTGAGAGTCAGTGACTGGCCCAAAGTCACCCAGTGAGTTTCATGCCGAGCGGGGACTAGAACCCGGATCTCCCAAGTCCCAGTCCAACACTCTCACCACTACACCACACTGTAGAACAGAAACCTCCATCTCATAGCACACAGGCTGAATGTGACCCACCAGGCAACTTTATCTGCATCACTTGGGGAGTAGAGAAGACTTTCTGCTGCAGCTGTTATTCCTCCAACTTGTAGAAGGCGATGGGGATGGCAATGGGGGGGGGTGGTGGAGTGAGCATACTCATCCTCATTCTTCCCCCCACATGTTGTTTAAGCACAGAAAATCAGCTGAATAAGCCTTTTGGCAGATTATCATCATATAGAATTGTTATCACTATTAACATGATACAGCTTTGACGACATGGCTCTTGAAGGGTTAAATCAGTCTATACATGTGATTTGTGGCATGTGCTTTTCATCTTGCCCCTGTTTTAGTGGCATGCAGGGCTGGCTCTACCATTGGGCAGAGTGAGGCAGCTGCCTCAGGCAACAGATCCTGAGGGGCAGGGGGCAATGGCAAGGCATTGGAGGTCAGAGCTGTGGGTGCCATGCAGCCTGCCCTGTACCCCCTCAGTTAGCCTGCTGCCCTCAGGTGCAGTGAAGTATGCTGCCCCACTTCCAGTGTAGAAGTACAATTCAACTGCCAGTCCGGCTGGCTTCTGTATGTGGGGAGAGGTGCCATCTTGTCCTTTGACTCAGGCAGCAAAATGTCTTGGGCTAGCCCTGAAGGCATGGCTATGTCTCCTGTTTATACTCAAATCTTTGTAAGTAACAACCAGAATTTGAACATTCCATGCATCAAATTATAGGAAATAGCTACCAAATATGTAATAGGTTTGAAATAGCTGTATGGGATAGTTAAAACAGGACTGCAGTCCAAAGCCATTTGGCATGGGCCGGGCCTCCAGTGTAAGACCATTTAGAAACTATGACCATATATTTAGCAGGTATAACATCTGGTGTTTTTGCTGCTCAAGCCCTTACAGCAACACGACCATCAAAGGTAGAGTTCCTGTTGCTACTATATGTTTGGTAGAACAAGTCCTTACCTTCATTTTGGTGCATACTAGTATATCCAAATCGGTTCATTACATTTGGCTGGCCCTATCATCAGGCAGAGTGAGGCAGCTGATTTGGGGGGTGTTGTCATAGGGCAGCAAATAGTTGTTTAAATTATTATTATTATTGTATTTTTTTATTGCTAGGGAGTGGGGAGAGGTGCTTGTGGGATCATCTACCTGGCTGGGGGGTAGGGAGGTCTCATATGCTGCTCCACCTCAGATAGCAAAATGTATTGCTGCTGCCGCTGTGAGCTGCAGCAATTTTTCTGGAAGTAGCCTAAACCGTGCTGTGCAGTCATATGTGACCTTGAAAAATGACCCTGAAGATCATTTTTGAGGATGGCATCCACTCACATCTTCTTTGTCACCTTATCTACAATTGATTTGGCGTGGGTGCTTGCTTTTAACATACTGATACCAGTAATGTTTTCTAAGGCACTTTTAGGACGTTTGCTGCTTGCTTTTAGGGCCAGTTTAGATACTATTTACTGTAAATCATCAAATCAAATCAAATCTTTATTACGGTCCAAGACCAGCATAAACAGACAATAGATACACAAAATTTGTACAATACCAAGTTTTAGGCTGTCCTTCAGTAAACCATATCAGGATGGCATACAATAAAAACAAAATATCAGTATAAAATCACACTTAAATATGAGGAAGACAGAGCAGGGTTTTGGCCCTTTCTCACAGCTTCAGACAAGGCCTAAGAAGTTATAAGTGTATGGCGTGTTCTTGTAGCCAGAAAGCAAAATTTGGCAACCTTATATGTTATAGAAGGGTCTCTGTCCGCAAGTAAATGCATGGTGTAAAATTCATCAGTGTTACCTGGAAAATCATGTAACAAGGGATGGATCAAGTTTGACCGGGCACCTAAGTAGAACAAGCAGTATAAAAGGACATGTGTAATTGTCTCTGTTTCCCCTGAGTCACATGGGCACAGCCTCTGAGCGACTGGTATATTTTGGTATTTGCCTTCTAGAAACTTTGAGGGGAGAGCATTATAGCGAGCCCTAGAGAATGCCCATCTATATTTATAATAGGTAAGAGAACTTAAATAAGCCGCAGGCCCTCTATTCTGTATATCTCGGGGGGAGCAGTAAATATATATGCTTTGACTTAAGTCATTTTGAAGTTCTATATCCCAGATCCGTTGTTTTATAATATCTTTTGCTTTCTCCAATCCTAAATTTAGCAAATATTCAGGAGAGAGACCATATGAGTGTAATTTGTTATCTATGGTGTTCCACCATTTTGTTTGGTAATTATCTTGTAATATTAGGGGGACTATTTACTGTAAATTCAGGCTCAGGGCTGGCCCTACCATTAGGCAGAGTAAGGTGACTGCTTCAGACAGCAGATGCTAGGGGGCAGGAATCAGTGGTGAGATGCTGGAGGATTGAGCTGTGTGTGCCTGTGAAGGATTGAGGCCTACACAGGCCTGAGTTAGTTTGAAGCCTGTAGGCCCAAACATCTCCTGATGGGAGGGAGGCATTGTGAGTTTCATTTTCCCCTCAAGGAGTTAGGTTTCATTTCTCCAGTTTGAGGTCACACGATTGTAACCTTCTAGGTGGGGGGTGGGGGGGAGCGTATATAAAGAGTGGATCTGGAGCTGCAGGGTGTCAGACTGAGAGAGTGACTTTGGAGAGAGAGTGAAGCAGACAGAGAAGAGAGTCTGACTATCACTAAAGAACTGCAGAACAGCTAGGAGAAAGACTGGGGAAAGGAATCTCTACTAAGCTTACAGGTGACAGTGTAGCTAGGTTAGAGAACCTTGTGTTATTTTTCCTTTTATTTCCCTTATACTTGCTTTTTGTACTCTTACAGCTCTATTTGTGTAATTACCCTAAGTTAATGTGAATCTACTTTACCAATAATTACTACAGTAAACAGTTATTGTTAAAATTCAGTTGTTGGAGTGTCTTTTACACCACACCTAAGGCCTAATCCCACGTTACTGGGAACAGGAGGTAAAAAGGCAGAGAATTGGCTTCCTGATACAGGAGGGGCTCTTAAAGAGGCAGATATCTTTAAGGAGCTGATCAAGGTGTCCTGGTACAGGTGGAACCTTGACATATGGTGGCAGCAGCGCGATTCTGATAACAGTGAGATTGAGCACCTCAAAAAGTATTTGGGTTTTTACCAATAGAGCTGGCAAAAGCAGTATATGTTTTAATTTCGGGCCTGCAGAGTAGGGAACCAGTGAGGCTAGTAAAATGAGCCAATACCTCTCCATGAATAAAACTGCCCTGATTGAGCAGTGCAAAAAGGACAATTTGCCATGGGAGGAGAAAACAGCAGAAGAACTGAAAGTTATGCTGATCTCCCAGGTGGCAATAGAGGGAGCTGTGTCTTCTAACCCCATCACAGCAAGACCCCAAACGAAAGAATGGGAGCTCCGTGAAATGGAACTGCGGGTGTTAGCAAAGCAGAAGGAAGAAGAGACTAGGTTAGAGTGGGAGTGGATCCTACAGCAGGAAGAACAACACAAACAGGAGGTAAAAAGGCAGAGAATTGGCATCTTGAGACAGGAGGGACTCTTAAAGAGGCAGATATCTTTAAGGAGCTGATCAAGGGGTCCTGGTACAGGTGGAACCTTGATAGTGCCATACAGTGGTTGTGTTCAGACAAGATGATAACCCACAGTCAAGGGTTGAGTATGGCTTGAGAGTAGGTTGTTGAGACGTGGGTTATTGTGTTGTCAAACTCCATTTGGTTTCTTAACCACGAACAACCCACAGTTCACAACCCAACAACAAACCATAGGTTCTCCTCATGGGTTGTTCATGGTTCAGACAACATGATAACCCACATTTCAACAATAACCCATGGTTCAATGACAATCCACACTACTCAACCCATACTCAACCCTTGAGTATGGGCTATCATGTTGGCTAAACGCAGTCAGTCTATCCTGAGCTCCCTAGTAGCGTGCTGCCCTCAGGTGTGGTGGAGGACCCTGTCCTATCTCCAATACTGAAATAAGATTCAACTGCCACTCGAGTCAAATTCTGTACATCAGGTGTGGGGGACCTTGGGGCCAAATCCGGCCCTCCAGGGTTTCCCCAGATGGCGACGACCCCTTCCCCCAGTCCCAGCCCCTTCCCCCAACCAGTGAGCGTTTGGTGATTTCCCAGCTTCTGTGCAGATTTTCCCCCTATTCTAAAAGGTTGAAATGCCTCTCCGAAGACTTAATTACTGGCAGTAAGAGCTTTAAGCTACAATATGCTGGTATTTTTGTATTATTATTATTTTTTGCCTCGTCCCTTTTGCCTTCAACCCCATCCACCACTGGAATGCAAGAGCTTCTCCAAAACTGAATTTGGTCCTCAGGCTGGAAGATGTTCCCCACTGCTGCTGTACATGGAATGGGGGGGTGGGCACCATCTTGTCCTTCGCCTCAGGCAGCCAAATGTCCTGGGCCAGCCACTGAGCTACAACATTAGCATGTTCATAACTACCTGTATGTGTAGGTGCTGCTGTTCCATGCTATATGCCTCTAGCATTACACTTGTGGACATGGTTCTGTTTTAAACATTACTCTCCCTGTGTGTAAAATCACTAAGGACATTTGTTCACCCTGCGCATGGGGTGAGTAATATTTCCACCAGCCCACAAACTGTGATAATTACTGTCTCTTTTACTAACTTTGCAGATTGGATATCCATATTACTCACGCCCTAGTTATGTGAATCCTGTGTTACATACAGAGATTAGGGTATGTAACTCCATTTGATTAAGCATTTTGCATGTTGCTCAGGCTGTTTAGAAAGCGATGGCTGGACTGTGCTACTTGGATAAATTCCCCAAATCAAATTCATATCATGTAAATCCACAGAATTGATCAAATCCAAAGTTCACTCTAAATATTTGTTTCAGCACTAATTGTGTTAAGAAAAACAGTTTCTTAAAGATACCCGATGAGAAACATGAATTGGTTTACCATATTCAAGCTTACGTTGGCAGCTTTTGCCATATTAACATTATTTCTCAATTAAAAAACAAAAACCCTTCCTTATTCTCTACAGTATTTGCCCAAGGCAAGATATTTTTTTTAAATGTGCCCTGAGCCAGATGTTTCAAAAGAGCTCCAGTGTGTTTAGTTAATGGGGGGGGGGGGTGTATTAGGGAAATGAGATATGGGGGGGGGGTGTTGGCCATACTGGTTTCTATATTGCACTGAAAACAGAGGGAAAAGTTCCAATGTGTGCCAATTTAGAAAAATGTGTGCCAATTTAGAAAAATTAACCTTAACATTATGAAAGCTTTCTTTTTTCTGCCAGTAATTCTCACTGAAGATGTTACTTCAATGCAGTTATCCTAAAACCTTCTCTTGCGCCAATATGAAAAATGTATTTGCTGATTTACACAAATATGGAGGTTCCGCATTGCCTGAGAGACACCTGCCAGATGGATGGTCACAGCTTCTAAACAGTCTTTCACTGGAGTCCTGACCCAGGCCAAAGCCACATTGCAATTAATGTTGTTGGAAGACCTCAGACATTGCTTTCCCATTGGCCCCAATCCATTGCACTCAATAACCATTATACTATCATCTTCAGCTAGCCACGCAGCCTAGGCACAGACCATTGCTATGGGCCCTTCATAAATCCTCATGTGCAGCAATGAAGCAGATGGTTGCATTCTCAGTCCTGACAGAGACAATCACCTATTGAGGAGGGAGCAGAGCAGAAAGGCTGGATTCAGTCCCCATGCCTGAGAACAGGTAACCAGTAATGTCAGAGCCGACAACGTTGGCTGTCTATTCAGCAGGCAATTGCAAATCCAGTAATGAAAATGCAAATCCAGTAGTGAACACATCACATACAAGTTCTAATTTGGTGTTGTTGTTGTTGTTGTTTTAAAGATTACCCGGCTGGATCAGACCAAAGGTCCATCTAGTCCAAGGGTGGGGAACCTCTTCCAGGCAGAGGGCTGAATTCAATTTTGGAGAAGCTTTCGGGGGCCACATCCCAGTGGTGGGAGGGCCAAAGGCAAAAGGGGCAAGGACAAAAGTACCAGTATATTTTACTGCCTGCAACTAAGCCTTAGGAAAGGCATTTCAACCTTTAAGGATGTGCTGGGGGCGGGGGGAACTCTGCAAAAGCTGGGAAGCCACCAAAGAATCGGTGGTTGGGGGAAAGTAGGTGGGACCAGGGGGAAGGGGCATGGCCATGTGGGAAACCCCAGAGGCCCAGAATGGGATCTCAGGAGGGCTGAATTTGGCCTGTTGGCCTAAAGTTCCCCACCCCTGATCTAGTCCAGCATGTGTTTCTAACCAATTGCTTCCAGAAAGCCCAGAAATAGGGCATGAGAAGGCAACAGATGCCTCCATTGCTTGCCCCACAGCAATTGGTATTCAGAAGTACAGTGCCTCTGAACATGGAGGTTCTATTAAGATATCATGGCTAATAGCCATTGGTGCACGTATCCTCCACTGATCTGTTTAATCCACCTTCTAATGTCATCTAATTCAATTGTCCTTTCATGCCAAAACTTGTACCAGCAAATTCTGTGGTAATAATCCCTTGCATGAAGAAGTACGTACTTTCATTTGTCTGTCCTGAATCTACTGCCAATCAGTTTCATTGGGTGACCCCGATCTGCACTTTTATGGGACCATTTATAATTTTATAAACACTATGTCATCCCTTAGGGCACAATCCTACGTATTATTTAGCCAGCAAAAAAGTCCTACAACTCCCAGCATGAGTTGTAGGACTTTTTTTCTGGCTAAACATGCATAGAATTGCACTCTTAGTGATCTTTTTTCTAACTTAAAAGCTCCAGACACTTTAGCCTTTCCTTGTATGGTCATTGTTCCTGAGCAGTCTGACAACAGTTATCATCATACAAGGTCCTGATCACCACTGAAGATTAAGTGAAGGGCTGTCTCCCCTCTAGTCAGCTCCATGAGTAATTATTCTAAGGCACATTCATTTATTGAATCTATAATTTTTGTCTCCTTGTCATAACCTGACTAAGCTTTTAGTCAATGTGACAGTAGTTGAAGCCATTCATAATTAAAACATTTTCTCCTGTGACTTCTCTGGTTTCTTTCTCCATCACCCTATTTTTGCCAGAAGCATGGTAAATACGGTATATCATCTGATTGCCCCCGCCAAATGAAATGAGCTACCACGGACAGGGACAGGGCCTTTTTAGTAACGGCACCCCAGTTTTGGAACAGCCTTCCCACAGAGGTTCGCCTGGTGCCATCTTTGTGGTCTTTTTGGTGTCAAGTAAAGGACTTTCTGTTCACCCAGGCCTTTTAGATAACTTCTGTAGTCTGGGCTGCTCAATTTTAAAATCTGTGCTTTTAATGTTGGGGTTGCTGTGAATTTTGATTCTTATTGTATTTTAAGTTGCTTTTGATGTTATGGTTTTAATGTTCTCTTTTGTATGTAAATTATTTTAATGGTTATTTACTATAAACCACCCAGACAACTTTATCTTATAGGTGGCATATAAATGTTGTAAATAAATAAATATATCCCAAGTTCTATATTACTTCTGGGGCCATCCATGAATCATTCCACAGTGATTCAGTGGAGTATATTCATCCTACATTTTCTAGTTTTTAGTGGACAGGTGCTATGGCCTCTTTGCTATATACTGCAGCCCGACCACCATACGTCCTTCCCTGTCCTTTATTCTCATACTTCCACTGGGTTTCTGCTGTGCCTACTATATCCATGTTCTCTTTTACTACGTTCAAGCCCTTCAGTTCCCTCATCTTGCCTTTGAGGTTTCTGGTATTAGCATAGAAACACCTATTTATTGCATCCTTTTCCAAATGTCTTTTTAAGGGGGAGGAGTTGTTTCTATATGATTGTTGCCAATTTCTACTGTGCCCCATTCAGGTGACCTGAAACATTTACACTGTCACCCCTCAGAGCTGAACCCTCTCTCATTGGGCACCTGGCGAGGCCCACATCCTGCATGAGGCCTAACGTCAACCCACAGAGGCCCCTGGCTCTGCTGCCCCTCCCATCTGCTCTCACTTCCTGTTTACCTGCCCTATCTGAGCAGGTAAGCACTGACAAGAGTGAAGAGATAGGGCAGCTTCCTTCACTTGCCTTGCACTCATCCTCTGGCAGGTTGTACAGATAGGGACCAGAGGAAGAGGGCAAGTGAAGGAGGGGGCAGCGAGGGCGGTTGTCTACTGGAGACAGAACTGGAGTTCCTAAACTGAACGGCAGAGCACCCTTTTGTGGGGATAGAGTTTAGGGTTAGCAGAGAGTCTCGGAACCACATTGAGGTAACAGTGAAGCTAAGTGTACTCTTCTCCCTCCCACAACTAGGCTCCTTCCCTAACACCACCTAGTGGCCATAGTACTGCCACTAACACCACACACCGTCCATCCAGCAAGGCAATCGGTACACAGAAACCTATTCCTGCATAAAGAACACCTTGACTGAATTAGGTTAATCTGCATTTTACTCAGCATCCAGAAAAAGATTCCTGAAAATGTGCTGAGGAGTTTAATTTCATAATTTTTTGTGTACATATCTAGATAAATATCTAGATTTGTATAATAAATAGCATGGCCTTTTCTCTCTGACAGCCTTACTTATGGAAGTATCAAAATAGGGCACAAAAGCTGAAATCCGATACAAGCATAGTTGAAGGCCACCTGATTACTAGAAAAAAAACTTTGAAAGAGCATTTGTACATCTCTCCCTCAAAACAGGAGACTCAAACTTGAAGGTAGGATGGGCTGCAAATGCAAAATCCATTCTCTTTCTTGCCATTCCAAAAATCCACTCTCCCTAAATCTTAATTTCTTTCCCACTTCCTGACTTTCAAGCCCATTGCTGCCATTAACCTTTCGCCCTGGCTAAACACAAAAGGGTTGCAATTCTGCCTGGCTCTTGAAGGCAGTCAACATCATTCTCAGAAACAGTGAGGCTGCTACACAGGAGGAGCTCCTTCCTGCCTAGTGGGAAGGCAGACTCTCCATGCAGTGGTCACAGCCCAGAGCAAAAGGCCTGTGTGTTTCGCTGCCTGCCGGAACACACATTTGCCTGCACCTCACATGCTTTGTTTTAGGTGGTGATGAGGATTATATTTATATCCCACCTTTTTTCTTCTTGCAAGGAACCCAAGGCACCATACATGATTCTCCATCTCTCCCTTTTTATCCTCACAACAACCCTGTGAGGCTGAGAGACAGTTACTGGCCCAAAGTCACCCAGTGAGCTTCATGGCCAAGTGGGGACTAGAACCTGGATCTCCCAAGTTCCAGCCCAACACTCTAACCACTACACCATTATAGCTCTTTTCATTTACTGATAACAGTAAATGAAGCTGCTGCCCAAGAAGCATAAGGGCATCTTGTTGTAGTCCAGCTAAATATGGATTGAACTGAAAGATGTGTTTGTAGTCTAGCAGGTGCATCATATACTTCACCGCAACTAGTCCTGTGGCCTACATTCTCATCATGCCAATAAATAGGCCCTGAAAAGACAAAAGAAATTAATGAAATTGAAATCTATAGGGCCTGCTTCTCCTTCCAGGCTGCCTTTTTTTTTCTCCCTCCACCTTCCACTTGCATTTCAAATTTCATACATAGGGAATGGCTAAAAAAAACAGTTGCAGTCACATGTCTTTGTAAGGTCAGAATGGTCTGGAACAAATTTGAGGGGCATGAACAGTAAATGAAGATCTTTGCCATGTACAAGTCTCAGACTCTTAGGATGCTTCAAGATAGAGGGCTCCTAGCACTACCATTTAAAATATATTTTGCAGCTCTTCTGAGTTTTCCTTCTTAATGGTTTTTTGTTTTTGTTTCCGTAGATCAAGAAAAGACAGAAGAGGTAGGAAAACACAGGAGTGTTACAAGTAGAAGACGAAATCATCTGGACCCCCTGTAAAATTCCGGGAATGAGACCGGGCGTTTGCACAATAAAGGCCTTGTCTGGAAGCACCCTTATCCAACCATCCCCACATTACATATCTTCTTAGACATTCTGGGGGCACTTCCCCCACATATCTTTGCAGACTGCAAGTAGGGAAGAGAGTCATGTGGGTCATTCCTTAGGTTTCCTTGCAAGCGCTTTGGTGGGTGGAAATCGGCTTCTCAGTTCCTTTTTCTGGCCCTGTAAGGAAAGCACAGTTCTTGTTCCTCATGGTTTCTGCATGAATGTCTGACAGCAGCACTCTGGGCAAGGAATCTTCTGAATGTTTGACAAGGATGACAGCATCAGAGTGGAAGTGTTCAATGTGTGCATGCCTGGCACCCTCAAACACAAAGCTTGCTAGGAGCAGAATCAAGTAAGAAATGGAAGTGTCAGAAGAAAGCAAGTATATGTTAGAGGAAGGAAGGTACTGGAAAATCCTAATTTGTTTGACAACTCTTACCTGGACACAATAGAGCTGTGCAAAACCTCTCTTGAGAAAGTCCACAGACCTTCCAAATTTTCCTCAAATTTCACTTTAGGCAAAATGTAGTGGTGCCTGTAATTCTTATGATATACAGCAGCCTTCCCCAACCTGGTGCTCTCCAAGGAAAAACGTATGAGCTCACTTCCTGGTTGTTTACACTCACTTGGAAATTCTCAGATGGCAAGGACTACTCAGGTCCCACAGACTTCTGACCACTAATAAACAATGTGGAATGCACCCTGTATGAGAACAAAGAAAGTCTCTGGTTTTCTGTCCCATGCAGACATAAAACCCAAATGCTCCAGGATGGGGGACCGATGGCAGGCTAAGCTGTGAACCCCTAAGCACAGGGCAGTTGCAAAAATAGAATTTGACATGGAATCCACTGAAGCAATGCTTCTCCCGAGACCTAACCTGAAGAAAATAACAAACATGGAGAGAGGCAAGGAAACTGGGAGAAGGAGACAAGGGAAGGAAGCTAGCTGTTGGATGTGCTTCCTGCTAAAGCCCGGGAAAATGCCCTTGGCCCTTAGCTTGTCCACAAGAGGGGTAAACCACTGAGCTTAGAACCAACAACCCTCAACAGTCATGCCACTTAGTCTCACTGCAAGGAGGATCTTGCTTCTTGGATCTCTGAGTGACATGCAAAGTTCCATAGCCCCATAGACTGCAGCGATGCACACAATGTGGAGGTCCCTCAAATCTCTTAGGCAGGTAGTCATGCTACTAGTGCTGTTGCATAACACCACTGGAATAGATGTAGTCTAAATACAGCAACAGATACTTCACCAGCTGTGAAGAGAGTCAGTGTGGCATAGTGGTGAGAGTGCTGGCCTGGGACTCAGGAGATCCGGGTTCTAGTCCCTGCTCGGCCATGAAACTCATTGGGTGACTTTGGGCTAAAGGGTTGTTGTGAGGCTAAAATGGAGAGGAGGATGATGATTATGTAAGTTGCCTCGGGTTCCTTGCAGGAAAAAAGGTGGGCTATAAATACAATAAATAAATAAATAAATAAATGTATCTGGGTATATAATGCATCAAGGTAAAAGAAGTGGAAAGAAGAGCATTGGGCCTGGAAACATGGGCTCAGCACAAGAGGCAGCCATAGGAACAGATCATGAGGAATGGGCTGCATGCCAGGCAGCCCTGGGACAGTCACAGATCCATGCAGCAGAGTGTCATCTTCTCAATGAGGGCTTGGACTCAAGAGTAATTTCAGAGTTTAACTAAGAACACCAAGGAGGCAACTACTTTGGGCATACTCAGGATGGAGTTAGACAAAATATTAACTACCTTGGCTCCTGGAATGAATAGAAGCCTTCCAGGCATTCCTAGCTACATGACTGAATTTGGGCTGGCCAGCTAAGCATTACAAAGCCATGATTCCAAGGGACAATTTAGGTGTCAGTTCCTAGGAAAAAAGGACAATGAAGGATAAGTTGGTGGTGCTTTAAAAGTTTATCTGAAGGTGAAGACACTTCAGGACTGGAGGACATTCCCCAATCCTGGGGCTTTAGACTGGCCAATTGTAGGTTGCCTCATAGGTTGCATGGCTAGGTGATGGCTTCACTATCAGGAAGGCTTCTGGATATATCCAAATTCCCATGCTTTGCATAGTGGCAGAAAGGCAATTCATATTAATTAAATTAGGATAGGGGAAACACAGTTCATGAACTTTAAGTATGCCAGGTGCTACTAGCTCACACACTACTATCAGAATCCTTTTGCTCCTAGATGCACTGTGCAGCATTCCAAAACAATAAAACATATCATACAAGCTGCTAGGCCAGGGGAGCACAACCTGAGGGCTGGGGGCCAGATGTGGCCCTCCAAGGCCTTTTCTGCAGTCCCCCAAGGGTGCTCTAACCCCCCCCCCAAATTCTCCCCACCAATTTCACCACTGCCTGTAGTCTCCACCCCATCCCCCAGGGATCCACACAGAGATCACTCTTTCCCTGCCACTACTAGCAGTGAGGCAAGAGAGATCTATCAGGATTGCTGGGATTTCATAGATCATAGAGTTGGAAAGAGCCTACAAGGCTATCGAGTCCAACCCCCTGCTCAATGCAGGAAACTAGAGGAGGGGTCTCCCATCTGAGTAATAACCAGGCTTGACCCTGCTTAGCTTTCCACACTCAGACAAGCTGAGCCAGCATAATACATGTGGGTGTATGTATATACAAGAGCTGTGTTCAAATGGCCTCTCAAAATTCTCCACTGTTTGTGGGTAGAGAAATTAGGGCAATTTCACCGAATTTCTGCAGGTAGTAGAGGAGGAATTCACTGTCAGTTTCTCACAGGTTTGTCTTACTATTGGCAGGGGTTGTAGCACAGCTTCTTTCTTTTTCCTAAGGGCTTTTGTTTTTGCACTGCTACTGCAAGTGTCAACAGCATTAACTGTGTTGACAGCTTTTGCATCCTCCACAATGTACCCTACCTGGCATTGTTCTGGGACATTGTGAGGAGAAGAGGGAAGGGAGGCACCATCCAAAAAATGGTGAATAAAATTTAGAGAAAATCCTGCAGAGTGACTTTTTATTTCTATAGGGATAAGAAAAGAAAAATCGCAGAACTCTTCTGAGAAATATGTCTTCTGAGATATTTCTTCTTAGTTCTAGTTGTAATATAATAATAAGTAAAGTAGTTGTCATTCTTCAGGGTTCAACACCTTCCCCAAGGTTTTCCAAACATTAAAATTCTGAGGGGTGATTGTGGATACATCTTATCTCTAATGCAGGTGCTTAATACCACTAATTCTCTGAAAGCCCTGTAGCAGGTCCCATTGGGGGTGGGGTGGGGGAGGCAGTATTGTGTCCAGTGCCAGGGAAGAGGTAGAGCTAGTGCTGGGCCAAAATCTGTCCTCTAATTTCCCCCATGAAAGAGGACTCCATTTTTCTGCCTCATTCTCAGGGCATTTTATGATTTTTTTTGAATTTCTTTTGGTGGTGATTTTGAGCTTATCTAATCACTGCGAAGTGGCCGAGGGTGCTGCGTGTGTGTTTTCTTTCTATTACACATCTCTGCATTGCTCTGCAGCCTCCCAGGCTGCTTGCGCTTCCTGATCTGAAAAAGCCCTATGGGAGGAATTGCCTCGATGTCTTCCATATTCCTCCGCCACCTCATAAGTAAGGTAAGCACAAGAACCCAAAACCCAACCCCTAAAAATTTCTCCAAAATTTTCTTCTCCTTTGAATTTCTTTTTGAAAGCAATTTCTATTAAATTGGATGATAATGGTCAGAAAAAAATGTGGGAGAAATTTTTGGCATAGCATTGATATAAACAATGCCAGCAGGATATAGGAACAGGCGTTTTCTCCCTGTACCTCCCCATAGGATTGCTCTGTTTATCTTTAACTGAAGATTCACTAGAAATAAATGTTTATTATGGAATTCCAGTTATAGAATGGTCTCCCCAGGGAGGTTCACGTGACAACCACTCTGCTCACCTTTCAGTGCCAAGCAAAATCCTTTTTATTTTACCAGGCCTTTCAAAATACTTTTAGCCCATGATGAAATTAGTTTTATGTAGTGTTTGTTGTTGCAGTTTTTCATTTTTATATTTTTTATTGATTGTATTTTGTTTTTATATGTTGTAAAGCTGCTCTGGATTTTTGAAAGCAGAATATGATAATCTAAAGCCAATAAATAATAAAATGTATACACATTTTTTGGTATTAAAATTACATAGGAAAATTTATTATTTTATAAGTTTTGAGTTTGGGGTTTTTTTTACACATTTTTTTCATAGTTCAGTCATTATTTGCCTTTCATAAACAGGAGACTTTTAGAAGGGATTTTAGTGTGTATGTTTTGCAAGCAAAGATATCTGAATTGGATCCTTCACTGGAAGTTGACCTATGGATGTCTAGGGATTAGGGTGGGTCAGCAGACAAATAATTGCCTCTTCACCTCTGAGATCCATGCTGCAACACAGCCATTGACTAGAATGGCTGAAGATCATTCACATAATCATTGTCCTTATTATAAAATGTGTACTGCTCAAACCTGTATTAAACGGGAAAGAGCATTTCACCGTTCAAATTGCAAAGGTCCAGCACTTACTTATTCAGAATAACACAGAAGGGATGAAATCTAAGCTACAGCACAATCAACCCGTTACACCAAGTTTTGTATGTGGTCCTAGAGGGACCATAGCTGAAAAATATGAGCCATATTGTAAGTCACTCATCTAGAGTGTTGTGGTGTTGTTTTTTTAATTGCCCCAATTCTTACCTAAGGCCGTTGCTTCACCTTGGGCTGAATGGAATGATAAGGTCCGGCTTGTCAAGGCCTATTACTTATTCACTACCCCATCACACCTTTGACACATCTGTCAGTTTTTATACAAGGGCCGAATGAGCAAGGATGTTGAAGTTTCCTTTCATACACTGGAGGGCAGTCCTTTTTAACCACACCCTAAAGGCTTGCATGTCAGGGTGCAGTTACAATGACAGGGTAACACAAGGAAAGTAGCATTTTGCTTGCCTCTATCATACTTCGCTTCTAGACAGATTCATATTTAGCCCTGATCATGTTGTTGCTATGATCTTTCATTTTATTTTCTTTACCACCACCACCCACCCTCTACCCCCAAAAAAATTGCACTGAAAGAATTAGCAACAATATTTATACTAAATCTGTGGTGGAAGCAAACTTACATTTTTAATTCTAGTACTGTGAATGACACATTCTCTAAGTTGCCATGGAAATCGATATGAAATTCCTTCCCAATCAGTACGAGAAATCGATGTTTTGAAACTACAAGCAGGGTTTCATCCTTTTTTCTTTTTTTTTAACAGTAAGGGCACAGTCCTATGCATGTTTAGACAGAAAGAAGTCCTACAACTCCCAGCATTGAGCTGCTGGGGGATGCTGGGAGTTGTAGGACTCCTTTCTGTCTAAACATGCACAGGATTGTGCCCTAAAAGTCTAGAAAGAAGGAATATTATACTCTAACAATGCAATCCTATCCATGCCAACTCAGAAGTAAATCCCACTGAGGTCACTGGGACTTACTCCCAGGAAGTCTGTATAGGATTGCAGCCAAAGTCAGTGATTTCAGAAATCAGTTTGAAGATTAATCTATAGTCATGTTTTGTCAAATGTTAAACTTGATTGACTTTTTTTTTTTTTAATGCCAGGTAACTGAAAAAGACACCTAATATGGACTAATGTTAATGTTTTATTAGTCTAATTGCACAATCCTCTGCAATGGTAATTTTTTTAAAAAATTGTTATTACAGTTATGAATCTCCCATCTGGCCGGCCACCCAGCCACCCTGGGCAATGTACAGTTAAAACAATACAATAATAACACAACATAACAAAACAGTATAGAATTTTATTTTTTTTAATCCTAACCCACCCCATATTCTCGCCTGAAAAGCCATGTTTTTAAAGCCCAGCGGAAGCTCATCATGGAGGGGGCATGGCAAAGGTCACTAGGGAGGGAGTCCTGTGGCCTACATTCTCATCATGCCAATAAATAGGCCCTGAAAAGACAAAAGAAATTAATGAAATTGAAATCTATAGGGCCTGCTTCTCCTTCCAGGCTGCCTTTTTTTTTCTCCCTCCACCTTCCACTTGCATTTCAAATTTCATACATAGGGAATGGCTAAAAAAAACAGTTGCAGTCACATGTCTTTGTAAGGTCAGAATGGTCTGGAACAAATTTGAGGGGCATGAACAGTAAATGAAGATCTTTGCCATGTACAAGTCTCAGACTCTTAGGATGCTTCAAGATAGAGGGCTCCTAGCACTACCATTTAAAATATATTTTGCAGCTCTTCTGAGTTTTCCTTCTTAATGGTTTTTTGTTTTTGTTTCCGTAGATCAAGAAAAGACAGAAGAGGTAGGAAAACACAGGAGTGTTACAAGTAGAAGACGAAATCATCTGGACCCCCTGTAAAATTCCGGGAATGAGACCGGGCGTTTGCACAATAAAGGCCTTGTCTGGAAGCACCCTTATCCAACCATCCCCACATTACATATCTTCTTAGACATTCTGGGGGCACTTCCCCCACATATCTTTGCAGACTGCAAGTAGGGAAGAGAGTCATGTGGGTCATTCCTTAGGTTTCCTTGCAAGCGCTTTGGTGGGTGGAAATCGGCTTCTCAGTTCCTTTTTCTGGCCCTGTAAGGAAAGCACAGTTCTTGTTCCTCATGGTTTCTGCATGAATGTCTGACAGCAGCACTCTGGGCAAGGAATCTTCTGAATGTTTGACAAGGATGACAGCATCAGAGTGGAAGTGTTCAATGTGTGCATGCCTGGCACCCTCAAACACAAAGCTTGCTAGGAGCAGAATCAAGTAAGAAATGGAAGTGTCAGAAGAAAGCAAGTATATGTTAGAGGAAGGAAGGTACTGGAAAATCCTAATTTGTTTGACAACTCTTACCTGGACACAATAGAGCTGTGCAAAACCTCTCTTGAGAAAGTCCACAGACCTTCCAAATTTTCCTCAAATTTCACTTTAGGCAAAATGTAGTGGTGCCTGTAATTCTTATGATATACAGCAGCCTTCCCCAACCTGGTGCTCTCCAAGGAAAAACGTATGAGCTCACTTCCTGGTTGTTTACACTCACTTGGAAATTCTCAGATGGCAAGGACTACTCAGGTCCCACAGACTTCTGACCACTAATAAACAATGTGGAATGCACCCTGTATGAGAACAAAGAAAGTCTCTGGTTTTCTGTCCCATGCAGACATAAAACCCAAATGCTCCAGGATGGGGGACCGATGGCAGGCTAAGCTGTGAACCCCTAAGCACAGGGCAGTTGCAAAAATAGAATTTGACATGGAATCCACTGAAGCAATGCTTCTCCCGAGACCTAACCTGAAGAAAATAACAAACATGGAGAGAGGCAAGGAAACTGGGAGAAGGAGACAAGGGAAGGAAGCTAGCTGTTGGATGTGCTTCCTGCTAAAGCCCGGGAAAATGCCCTTGGCCCTTAGCTTGTCCACAAGAGGGGTAAACCACTGAGCTTAGAACCAACAACCCTCAACAGTCATGCCACTTAGTCTCACTGCAAGGAGGATCTTGCTTCTTGGATCTCTGAGTGACATGCAAAGTTCCATAGCCCCATAGACTGCAGCGATGCACACAATGTGGAGGTCCCTCAAATCTCTTAGGCAGGTAGTCATGCTACTAGTGCTGTTGCATAACACCACTGGAATAGATGTAGTCTAAATACAGCAACAGATACTTCACCAGCTGTGAAGAGAGTCAGTGTGGCATAGTGGTGAGAGTGCTGGCCTGGGACTCAGGAGATCCGGGTTCTAGTCCCTGCTCGGCCATGAAACTCATTGGGTGACTTTGGGCTAAAGGGTTGTTGTGAGGCTAAAATGGAGAGGAGGATGATGATTATGTAAGTTGCCTCGGGTTCCTTGCAGGAAAAAAGGTGGGCTATAAATACAATAAATAAATAAATAAATAAATGTATCTGGGTATATAATGCATCAAGGTAAAAGAAGTGGAAAGAAGAGCATTGGGCCTGGAAACATGGGCTCAGCACAAGAGGCAGCCATAGGAACAGATCATGAGGAATGGGCTGCATGCCAGGCAGCCCTGGGACAGTCACAGATCCATGCAGCAGAGTGTCATCTTCTCAATGAGGGCTTGGACTCAAGAGTAATTTCAGAGTTTAACTAAGAACACCAAGGAGGCAACTACTTTGGGCATACTCAGGATGGAGTTAGACAAAATATTAACTACCTTGGCTCCTGGAATGAATAGAAGCCTTCCAGGCATTCCTAGCTACATGACTGAATTTGGGCTGGCCAGCTAAGCATTACAAAGCCATGATTCCAAGGGACAATTTAGGTGTCAGTTCCTAGGAAAAAAGGACAATGAAGGATAAGTTGGTGGTGCTTTAAAAGTTTATCTGAAGGTGAAGACACTTCAGGACTGGAGGACATTCCCCAATCCTGGGGCTTTAGACTGGCCAATTGTAGGTTGCCTCATAGGTTGCATGGCTAGGTGATGGCTTCACTATCAGGAAGGCTTCTGGATATATCCAAATTCCCATGCTTTGCATAGTGGCAGAAAGGCAATTCATATTAATTAAATTAGGATAGGGGAAACACAGTTCATGAACTTTAAGTATGCCAGGTGCTACTAGCTCACACACTACTATCAGAATCCTTTTGCTCCTAGATGCACTGTGCAGCATTCCAAAACAATAAAACATATCATACAAGCTGCTAGGCCAGGGGAGCACAACCTGAGGGCTGGGGGCCAGATGTGGCCCTCCAAGGCCTTTTCTGCAGTCCCCCAAGGGTGCTCTAACCCCCCCCCCCAAATTCTCCCCACCAATTTCACCACTGCCTGTAGTCTCCACCCCATCCCCCAGGGATCCACACAGAGATCACTCTTTCCCTGCCACTACTAGCAGTGAGGCAAGAGAGATCTATCAGGATTGCTGGGATTTCATAGATCATAGAGTTGGAAAGAGCCTACAAGGCTATCGAGTCCAACCCCCTGCTCAATGCAGGAAACTAGAGGAGGGGTCTCCCATCTGAGTAATAACCAGGCTTGACCCTGCTTAGCTTTCCACACTCAGACAAGCTGAGCCAGCATAATACATGTGGGTGTATGTATATACAAGAGCTGTGTTCAAATGGCCTCTCAAAATTCTCCACTGTTTGTGGGTAGAGAAATTAGGGCAATTTCACCGAATTTCTGCAGGTAGTAGAGGAGGAATTCACTGTCAGTTTCTCACAGGTTTGTCTTACTATTGGCAGGGGTTGTAGCACAGCTTCTTTCTTTTTCCTAAGGGCTTTTGTTTTTGCACTGCTACTGCAAGTGTCAACAGCATTAACTGTGTTGACAGCTTTTGCATCCTCCACAATGTACCCTACCTGGCATTGTTCTGGGACATTGTGAGGAGAAGAGGGAAGGGAGGCACCATCCAAAAAATGGTGAATAAAATTTAGAGAAAATCCTGCAGAGTGACTTTTTATTTCTATAGGGATAAGAAAAGAAAAATCGCAGAACTCTTCTGAGAAATATGTCTTCTGAGATATTTCTTCTTAGTTCTAGTTGTAATATAATAATAAGTAAAGTAGTTGTCATTCTTCAGGGTTCAACACCTTCCCCAAGGTTTTCCAAACATTAAAATTCTGAGGGGTGATTGTGGATACATCTTATCTCTAATGCAGGTGCTTAATACCACTAATTCTCTGAAAGCCCTGTAGCAGGTCCCATTGGGGGTGGGGTGGGGGAGGCAGTATTGTGTCCAGTGCCAGGGAAGAGGTAGAGCTAGTGCTGGGCCAAAATCTGTCCTCTAATTTCCCCCATGAAAGAGGACTCCATTTTTCTGCCTCATTCTCAGGGCATTTTATGATTTTTTTTGAATTTCTTTTGGTGGTGATTTTGAGCTTATCTAATCACTGCGAAGTGGCCGAGGGTGCTGCGTGTGTGTTTTCTTTCTATTACACATCTCTGCATTGCTCTGCAGCCTCCCAGGCTGCTTGCGCTTCCTGATCTGAAAAAGCCCTATGGGAGGAATTGCCTCGATGTCTTCCATATTCCTCCGCCACCTCATAAGTAAGGTAAGCACAAGAACCCAAAACCCAACCCCTAAAAATTTCTCCAAAATTTTCTTCTCCTTTGAATTTCTTTTTGAAAGCAATTTCTATTAAATTGGATGATAATGGTCAGAAAAAAATGTGGGAGAAATTTTTGGCATAGCATTGATATAAACAATGCCAGCAGGATATAGGAACAGGCGTTTTCTCCCTGTACCTCCCCATAGGATTGCTCTGTTTATCTTTAACTGAAGATTCACTAGAAATAAATGTTTATTATGGAATTCCAGTTATAGAATGGTCTCCCCAGGGAGGTTCACGTGACAACCACTCTGCTCACCTTTCAGTGCCAAGCAAAATCCTTTTTATTTTACCAGGCCTTTCAAAATACTTTTAGCCCATGATGAAATTAGTTTTATGTAGTGTTTGTTGTTGCAGTTTTTCATTTTTATATTTTTTATTGATTGTATTTTGTTTTTATATGTTGTAAAGCTGCTCTGGATTTTTGAAAGCAGAATATGATAATCTAAAGCCAATAAATAATAAAATGTATACACATTTTTTGGTATTAAAATTACATAGGAAAATTTATTATTTTATAAGTTTTGAGTTTGGGGTTTTTTTTACACATTTTTTTCATAGTTCAGTCATTATTTGCCTTTCATAAACAGGAGACTTTTAGAAGGGATTTTAGTGTGTATGTTTTGCAAGCAAAGATATCTGAATTGGATCCTTCACTGGAAGTTGACCTATGGATGTCTAGGGATTAGGGTGGGTCAGCAGACAAATAATTGCCTCTTCACCTCTGAGATCCATGCTGCAACACAGCCATTGACTAGAATGGCTGAAGATCATTCACATAATCATTGTCCTTATTATAAAATGTGTACTGCTCAAACCTGTATTAAACGGGAAAGAGCATTTCACCGTTCAAATTGCAAAGGTCCAGCACTTACTTATTCAGAATAACACAGAAGGGATGAAATCTAAGCTACAGCACAATCAACCCGTTACACCAAGTTTTGTATGTGGTCCTAGAGGGACCATAGCTGAAAAATATGAGCCATATTGTAAGTCACTCATCTAGAGTGTTGTGGTGTTGTTTTTTTAATTGCCCCAATTCTTACCTAAGGCCGTTGCTTCACCTTGGGCTGAATGGAATGATAAGGTCCGGCTTGTCAAGGCCTATTACTTATTCACTACCCCATCACACCTTTGACACATCTGTCAGTTTTTATACAAGGGCCGAATGAGCAAGGATGTTGAAGTTTCCTTTCATACACTGGAGGGCAGTCCTTTTTAACCACACCCTAAAGGCTTGCATGTCAGGGTGCAGTTACAATGACAGGGTAACACAAGGAAAGTAGCATTTTGCTTGCCTCTATCATACTTCGCTTCTAGACAGATTCATATTTAGCCCTGATCATGTTGTTGCTATGATCTTTCATTTTATTTTCTTTACCACCACCACCCACCCTCTACCCCCAAAAAAATTGCACTGAAAGAATTAGCAACAATATTTATACTAAATCTGTGGTGGAAGCAAACTTACATTTTTAATTCTAGTACTGTGAATGACACATTCTCTAAGTTGCCATGGAAATCGATATGAAATTCCTTCCCAATCAGTACGAGAAATCGATGTTTTGAAACTACAAGCAGGGTTTCATCCTTTTTTCTTTTTTTTTAACAGTAAGGGCACAGTCCTATGCATGTTTAGACAGAAAGAAGTCCTACAACTCCCAGCATTGAGCTGCTGGGGGATGCTGGGAGTTGTAGGACTCCTTTCTGTCTAAACATGCACAGGATTGTGCCCTAAAAGTCTAGAAAGAAGGAATATTATACTCTAACAATGCAATCCTATCCATGCCAACTCAGAAGTAAATCCCACTGAGGTCACTGGGACTTACTCCCAGGAAGTCTGTATAGGATTGCAGCCAAAGTCAGTGATTTCAGAAATCAGTTTGAAGATTAATCTATAGTCATGTTTTGTCAAATGTTAAACTTGATTGACTTTTTTTTTTTTTAATGCCAGGTAACTGAAAAAGACACCTAATATGGACTAATGTTAATGTTTTATTAGTCTAATTGCACAATCCTCTGCAATGGTAATTTTTTAAAAAAATTGTTATTACAGTTATGAATCTCCCATCTGGCCGGCCACCCAGCCACCCTGGGCAATGTACAGTTAAAACAATACAATAATAACACAACATAACAAAACAGTATAGAATTTTATTTTTTTTAATCCTAACCCACCCCATATTCTCGCCTGAAAAGCCATGTTTTTAAAGCCCAGCGGAAGCTCATCATGGAGGGGGCATGGCAAAGGTCACTAGGGAGGGAGTTCCATAACTTGGGGGCTGCCGGTAAAGCATATGCTTTGCGATCAGAAGGTCCCAGCTTCAATCCCCAGTATTTCCAGTTTAAAAGTTCAAGTAACAGGTGATGGGAAAAACCTCTGCCTAAGACCCCAGAGCGCTGCTGCCAATGCTGGGCTGCATGGACAAATAGTCTGAGCTGATATAAGGCAGCTTCCTATCTTCGTATGACATCTTATATTGGGAGTTTCCTCGCCCCCATGTGCTTCAGTAGCTGCCACGTGCAGAAGAGGAGAAATTAAGGGATGGTACTTTGAGTGGCAGCAAAACATCTACTTATGGCCTAAGACAAAGGGGTTCTAGATCATTGGTCCAACCGGTTGATGGACCCACTACTGGGTAGCAGCACTATCACCATAGAAATATATGTTGAAAAAGTAAAAAGTGGATCCCCAAATCCATGTTTGGACAAAGGGTTGTCCTGTGTCTGAAGTCTACTGTGCTGAGCTGAAGATGATTAATAGGATTATTGTAAGACTCGTGGGGCATGTTATGTGCCTAGAGTTGAGTGCATCAAGTGTTGTCCCTGTGTATAGAGCCAGACTGGGTGGTAGATTTTGGGGTACCATTAAAGGACAGCTAATGACTAATCTTCATCTTCATCATCACCACCACCATGGGAGATGCTATTTGCATTATCTGCCTCAAACACTGTCTGACATGTCTTGGGGGGCCTCTGCCAATGCAACATCACAAAACGCAACGTTAGACATCCATTGCAGCAACATGAAAATAGAGTTGCAGACAGGTACAGCACCACCAGTGTTCAGGATCCGTGTCTAAGATGCTTAAATGTAACCATGTGACAAAACTTTGCTTATTTGGGATGAGATCACACACATATAGCTAATGTATGCCGCATATTTACATCCTTGGCTAAATCTAGGCCCAAGCATATTATAAACCATTAAACAATCACTTTCAGAAAAGAGGCAGGATGCTATTATGCAGCTTCTAGATGATTTAAGTCACATTTCTCTCCTTCCCCCTCATCCTCCTTTCCTGCCTAGCTTTCTTTCTTGCTAGCTGTTTAAATCAGCAGTTTTAAAGCTCCAGTGTTCACCAAAAATGCTAATGTTCATTGCTCCTCAATTGTAATTCAAATTGCTCCATGCAGCCTCCAGCATGCATTCAACAGACAAATCCAAGCTTGCCAATTGGAATGCCAGAGGTCACAGATGCTCCACAATTTTATTTTACTTTTTAAAGCTTTCATGGGATGGGGGAAAGAGCCTTGGCTGTCCAGTTTTTGGTGCTCGGTCCCCCTGGTTTTGGCTATGTCGGTCCATGTTGCTCTATGCCTGCAAGAGTTCTGTTTCCCCACCCCCCCTGCTTTCCAACATGGTCAGAGAAGCAGCGCTCCGTCACCTGGAGTGAAGGCTGACAGGAATGAACACAGGCAGGAAGCAGCGTGACACACGCATTGTCATGCATGACTGACCAAGAGCCATCAACAGCAATTAAACATTGAGAGCTCGGGATCTTTTTGGACAGGTTCAAGTTTGCTGGCACTGCTGTGATTAGATGTTTTGCACTGTTTCCCTGTAGTCAGTATGTGACATATTCCTTCTCGCTTGCTCTTTTCTGATTTGGGTGTGTGTGTGCGCGTGCATATGTGAGTGTGTGTGTATGTATTGTCCTAGTGCTAACATGTCTTCAATGCTAAATTTAGGATTTGAAAATAGGATCATTGTGAATGCCCTTTATGAGGCAGATTAAAGAAAGACAAGGATTAAAACCGCCCAAACAGCCAGGACTGCCTAATGCATAATGTAAATGACTCAACAAATCTGAGATCACTTTCACTAAAGCCATTAAGAAGTGCCTTTGAGCCTCTCTTGCACTATTTGTACCATGCTCACATCACTTTTTTTACTGTGGAAGAGACATACATTTTCAACATGTAACCACAACTCATTGGTTTAAAAACCAATGGGTTGCCATGCACGAGCAGGGACACGCCAGCCACTTCTGCCTTTACTGAACAACCCATGGTCGGCTCCTTCATAGGTTGTAGAGCATGACATCCAAACCCAGATTGACGGGTTGTTTAAGGACTAATGGGTTTTTTAACTGATGGGTTATCATTATGTGCGAACAGGCCCAATGCAGGCTTAATATGCACATGACAGCTAATTTAAGGGAAAGCTGGCTTAAGCCTGACATGTGTAAACACCTTCTCTTAAAAAGTAATAATGTGGAGTCATAACGACTCTGATCTGTTAGATCTAGGAAATCTTCTCTCCTCAGTTTAACAGCCCAATCCTATGCGCTGCTTGGCAGAGAATGCTGGGAGACATAGAGTTGCCCCAGATCAAATGGGGGGGGGGGAACACACACACAAGATGGTGCACCAGTGCAGCAACTTAACAGCTTTGTTTCTAAGAACAGTCCCTGCACCCCAGACCAGAACATGCAGACACACAAGTGATATTGTGTTGCCAGGCACCAACCCAGCAAAATTGAACGTTACAAGAAATAGTGAAACTATCCAAAGAAAGTACATACTATACTAACATGGCAGCATTGAGAAGCTGAGGGTACTGGTGGCTTCAGAGAATGGGGGCTGGTGGAAAATTTCATCGGGATAGAGACAAGACAGGCAAACTTACAAGCCGAAATCTAGACTCTCAAATCTGAGAGCAGATTCAAATGTTTGGGAGGAGCAGACTTCATTGGACATACCAGTTCAGGATGAACATCAAGGTCACTGAGGTCATCAGATGACATGTTCCTGGTGGTTCCACATGAATCTATGGCCAGATTGGAGTCCACGTGGAGAAGAAGCTTCAGTGCAGTGGCTCAATTTCTTTGGAACTCCCTGCCTCTGGAGGTCAGGCAAGTGCCAACATTGTATTGTTTTTGCCACCTCCTGGAAACATTTTTATTTCAGGAAACTTTCCTGAACTGGCCAGGCATGGTTGTATTGATTTTGTTTTTAACATATTGTTTTGTTCCTTTTTCCATTTTATCTTTTATTGTTCACTGCTCTGAAATCTCCATACCGGAATATGGAGCGGTATATAAATCTTGTAAATAAAATAAATAATGGTGTTGGTGTTGTGGAATGGGGAGATTGTTTGTTTGAATTTACTGTCACATCAAAAGTCCTCACCTTGACAGACATGCCAGCTCTCCACATGAAGGGAGTTATTGACAGAGGAGCATATTTAGATGACTGATTTACCATATGCACTTATTCATTCATTCATTCATTCACCACCATCAGTATCTGTGTCAGTCTGACAAGGTACAGCTAGGAAAAGCTCCTGGATAAAACTCTGGAGAGCTGCTGCCAGTTCAGTGTTGAGTCCATGCCACAACATAGGGCTCCCTCTAGCCCGTGCGCCTAATCCAGCCCACAGAGCCTTGGGCTCCCTCTGTTGGCCCTGCCCACTCCCCCAAGCCCCACCCACTGGCTTCTGGGTGTTTTATGAGGAGGTAGGGACAGAAGTCCCCTTCTTATCTCCGATCACAGATGGGAGAAGGCCCTTGTGCAACAAAGCAGGTTCCCAGCAGACACACTGGGAGAATCATCCTCCCAGTGTGCCTGCCAGGGACTCAATGCTTCGCTTGCTCTACATCCTTTCCCCAAGGGGAGAGCTAGATGGACCACTGGTCTTAATTGGTAGAAGGCAACTTCTTAAATTCCTAATGGTTACCATTCACATCTATGGTGTAAAGTGCAGCAGCAGTGTGAGTGTTTGCTTTAGAGCAGGAGTCCCCAACCTTTTTGGACCTGTGGGCACGTTTGGGAATTTGAGAAACTGCTGTGGGCACCACCACAAAATGCCTAATCAGTGGATCACAGCTTTGGCATCTACCTGTCATGTCTATGGATCTTAGACTGCATCTTATTCAGCAAACACTTTTGTTTCATGTATATCGGACACCACAATGTCTCTTTAGTAAGGGATTGTCTAATTCAGCTAATTGCTGGCAGTGCAATACAGGTAATGCTTCTTTTAAACATATGTTTTGGCAATGTCCAGTAGTTGCCTCTTTTTGTGGGGAGGTTATTATACAGATAAATTTTGTACTGGAACAGCCTTTAATATTAGCTGATGTACATGCTCTTTTAAATTATTTATCTGCTTCATGGAAATTAACAAATGGTCAGCAGAAATGGATTCTCTTTGCCTGTTTGACAGCTAAAAGATTGATAATACAAAATTGGAAGGATAAACACTCACCTCCTATAATGCAATGGATTAAGGACCTTACAATACTTTCAATATTTGAACGGGTGGCATATAGACACCACCTTTAAATAGATACTTATTTAGATATTTTGTCCTCTTTTGTTGAAGCCTATGTATAATTGCTAGAAAGTTATATGCATTTTTTAAAAAATCATGTATGTATATTAAATATAAGGGGGGATTTTAAAAAATTAAAAAATATTCGGGTGCCCGCAGGCACCACATTGCGGACCCTTCCACAGGTGCCATTGGAGGTCCCGCAGGCACCACGTTGGGTATCGCTGCTTTAGAGGACAGGAGGACACAAGGCACCAGGAATCTAGCATGACCAAAACATGCAAATCAGGGAACTGGAGTGTGTGTGTGTGTATTATACAATTTAAATATATTATTTAAATACTATATCTAGTTATTATACTATTTAAATATAATCACAGCACTACATGTTAACATTATTTAGGCTACAATTCTATACTCACCTACCAGGAGTAAGTTCCACTGAATTTAGTGGGGCTTACTTCTGAATAGACATGTATAGGATAGGACTACACAAGTCCCTGCACACTGTAGTACAACCTATAAGCAACTGCTTGGAAGCAGGGGTGGGGGGAAGCAAGCATCCTGGTTCACTTGAGAGTGGGATATTACAAGGAGATACGGGCGTGTGGCAGGGCATTAACAAGCACTTGCTAGTCAAAGTTGACAGATAGTCTGTTTATAGAGAGCACTCAGAAATGGCTATAGTGCAAGATCACTGGGATTTTCTAGATACAGGAGGAAGAGGATAACAGGCATAAGCTAGTATATAAGTGGAACTGAAACCTTATTACCTATAAAGGTCTGATACATATCAATGGCCACACTTTGATGGCTTAAACTCTAGCTTTAAAATGAAATTCTCATGCCATCACAGTCTTGCATTCAAATAACCTTATAAGACACTCCCTGTAAACATGCAATGAACTCTTTTATTTATTTATTTTTATTGTGACAGTGTTGCAAACCTCAGTTGTTAAAGCTGGGGGCTGGACTCTAGGTAGCCTTCAGGGTTCCTTCTGACACTGTGATTCTAACCAATAAAAAAGGGATAGCAAGAATCCTCTCTGGGCTTTCTGAGGGGAAATGCCATGTGAATAGCCATATTTTCAGAGGTTTCTCTGTATTTACAACTCGCTTGCAGGGCACAAAGATCACAGAGTAAACTGAGGCCTTCTATAGAAGCCTAAGAACCAAAAGAATGGCAAATGATACGCTCGCTGGCTCCAGTTATTTGGATCCCTTTAAATGTGCAGAGCAGGGGTCGGGGACCGTATCTGAGTGGGGAAGCAAAGGACCCTGGCTAGGGGAGGCTGGTGACTCCTATGTCAGTGGGGCTCCTTACCCATTGCATCTTTTATTCTGAGCTTTATAGGAGCTATCCATGGTGCTACATAGCGGTGAACCTCTTTTAGCGGGTGGGGTTCAGCACCACGGATAGCTCCTATATAGCTCAGAATAAAAGTTGCAATGGGTAAGGAGCCCCACTGACATAGGAGTCACCAGTGTCCCCTGGGAAGCCTCCACGGGCCTGAGGATGTCAAGGTTGCCCATGGCCAAAGCAGCTTCATTGCATGTGGGCTTTCCCTGGGCAGACCAAGCTGACTATGCATCAAAGCCACACCAGCCAAGGCACTGGCTAAAGGAGCGCTTCTCCAGACAGCACCTCAGTCAGCGTGGCTTGGCCTGCCCTGCACTTTTCCCTGCTGGGGGAACACCACTATGCTTCAGGGGGTGGGGCTTTGGAGAGGGGGAGGGGCTTCAGGAAGGGACCTCACCGGAGCCTTTGCAGACCAGATGGGCCAGCCTAGTGGGCCAAATTTGGCCTGTAGGCCAGAGGTTCCCCATCCCTGGTCCAGAGCATTACACAACCTTCCTTGGCTTTGCAAATATTATCTACTCTGTGATGGAATAACAATAACAAGAGTTGTATAGCACTTTCAGGTGTTCAAAGTGCTTCACATGCAATATCTAGTTTATTTATTATTATTTTTTCACATTCCTATAACACCCAATAGCCAAAGTTATCTGGGTGATTAAAAAGAAGAAGACGACTTAAAGCCTTTATTTATTTATTTATTTATTATACTTATACCCCGCCTTTTTTCCTGAAAGGAACCCAAGGCAGCTTACATAATCCTCCTCCTCCTCTCCATTTTATCCTCACAACAACCCTGTGAGGTAGGTTAGGCTGAGAGTCAGTGACTGGCCCAAAGTCACCCAGTGAGTTTCATGGCCGCGCTGGGACTAGAACCCGGATCTCCTGAGTCCCAGTCCAACACTCAAACCACTATGCCACACTGGCTTAATAAATATAGAATATTATATTTATTGTATAAAATACAATAATATAATAAAACATAATTTAAATACCTTTAAAAAAATCAAAATGGATTAAAACTAGAGCAAAAAACAAAGCAAAAACCAGCAGCAGTGCAAAGATCTTAGAACACACTAACACAGTTCTTTAGAATTGAAGGACTAAAAAGCCTGGGAGGGCGGGGAAGGCCTTCACCTGGTGCCAAAAATATCACAATGTAGGCTCCAGGTGAGCCTCTCTGAGCAGGGTATTCCACAACTGAGGTGCCACCGCTGAAAAAGCCATCTGCTTAGCAGCCACCTGCCTCACTTCATTTGATAGGGGTAGCCCAAGAAGGCTCTCTGAGGATGATCTTAAGGTCCAGGCAGGTATATACGGGAGGATATGATCCTTCAGGTAACTTGGTCTGCCACGGACGGCCTTCTCCTTATCCCATCAGCCAGAGCAGCCAGGCTGGTGGGGACTAGGAAGAGGGCCTTCTCTGTGGCAGCCCCCACATTATGGAACTCCCTCCCTAGTGACCTTCGCCATGCCCCCTCCGTGATGAGCTTCCGCCTTGCATTAAAAACATGGCTGTTCAGGCGGGAATATGGGGTGGGTTAGGTTTTTAATGAGAATTTTTTATATTGTTTTAATTATTATGTTTTATTGTGTTTTATTGTATTTTAATTGTACATCGCCCAGGGTGGCCGGGTGACCGGCCAGATGGGCGATTGATAAATATAATAAATAAATAAATAAATAAATTGGCCCCAAGCTATTTAGGTCTTTAACAGTTAATACTAGCACTTTGAATTGGGCCTGGAAACAGACTGGAAGCCAGTGCAGATCACAAAGCACTGGCATAATATGATCATATCGATCAGTCCCCGTTAACAATCTCTCTGCTCCATTTTGGACCAGTTGAAGTTTCCAGACCATTTTCAAAGGCAGCCCCACGTATAACACATTACAGTAAGCCAAACAAGAGGCTACCAGAACATGGATAACTGTAGCTAGGCTATCTCTATCCACAAAGGGTCATAGTTGGTATATCAGCCGAAGATGATAAAAGGTGCTTCCAGTGACAATACTGCATTCAACAGCACCCCCATACTACGAAATGTAATTGAAATCCTTAGAACAGGGCTCTCCAACCTTGGGTCCCCAGATGTTGCTGGACTACAGCTCCCAGAATCCCTTGCCATTAGCCATGCTGGCTGGGTATGCTGGGGGCCCAAGGTTGGAGAGCCCTGCCTTAGAAGAACTCTTTAAGATAAGTCAGTGTTATTATCTTTCATATTGCAGATAGGGGGACTGACACTAAAAAGGAGTGGGTTGCTTAAGGCCACCAGAGCTGGGGTCCCCAACCTTTTGGATCCGTGACCACATCTGGGAATTCGATAAATTGCTGTGGGCACCACCACAAAATGCATAATCAGTGGATCACCACTTTGGCATCTACCTATCATGTCTATAGACCTTAGGCTGAATCTTATTCAACAAAAACTTTTGTTTTGTGTCTATTGGACACCACAATGTCTCTTTAATAAGGGATTGACTAATTCAGCTAATTGCTGGTGGTGCAATACAGCTAATGCTTCTTTTAAACATACAGTTTGGCAATGTCCAGTAGTTGCTTCTTTTGGGGAGGAGGTTATTACACAGATAAATTTTGTACTGGAACAGCCTTTAATATTCACTGATGTACATGGTCCTTTAAATTATTTACCTGCTTCATGGAAATTAACAAATGGTCAGCATAAATGGATTCTCTCTGCCCTTTTGACAGCTAAAAGACTGATATTACAAAATTGGAAAGATAAATACTCACCTTCTATAATGCAATGGATTGAAGACCTGATAGCACTTTCCATATATGAATGGGTGGCATATACTCACCAACTTCAAATGGATACTTATTTGGATATTTGGTCCTCTTTTGTTGAAGCCTATGTATAGCTGCTAGAAATTTGTAAGCATTTCATACAAATCCATGTATGTATATTAAAAACATGGGGGGGGGGAGAAATAATTTTGGGTGTCCATGGTCACCATGTTGGGAACCCTTTCGTGGGTGCCACTGGAGGTGCCCTTGGGCACCATGGCACCTGCGGGCGCTGCATTGAAGACCTAGAGAGTTCATGGCAGAGGTAAGATTCAAGCTGGGAACTGCATGATTCAGTGCTCAGTTTAGTAGTGTGTCCTAGGATTTTTCCAAAAAACCCAAGACCCTTGCAGTCAAAATTGCTAAAAACAACAACAAAGAATTGTGGCAAGTCTGGGCACTGTACCCTCCCTCTGCACAAAAGTTATTTTAGGGTGCAATTCTATGCATGTTTAGACAGAAAAAAGTCCTATAACCCCCAGGATTCCCCAGTCAGCATGCCTGACCGGGGAATGCTGGGAGCTGTAGGACTTTTTTTCTGTCTAAACATGCATAGGATTGCACCCTTTAAAAAAACTTTAACAGTGTAAGGTGTGAATTATATATAAAGCAGGATCTTTCTGCAGATTTATAAGGCTTGGAAATGAAGATGAGGGTGTGGGCTGTTTAGCAACCCACATTAGAACCAAGTCTTCTGTTGACATGAACAGTTCTCTTTTATCAAAACAACTCAGTTATTTAATTCACTAATATATCCACTTGATGTCACTGTCACTGTCCAGTAGAACAGTAAGCCAAAGGGTCAATGTTTCTTATACCAGTCAATTTGCTGGACAGCACACCATCTGCAAGAAAGTTGGCATTTGGACACTATCTTACAGCTGCCCGCTCTCTTCACAACGACACAGTTTCTGTCTGATCTTCTGCTGTTCTTATTTTTCAAGGAAGAAAAATGCATTTCCTAAAACTGTAGTTTATCAAACGCTCCTGAAAACTGTCTGATACCATGCTTCCACTTCTTTTAGAAACATTGATACTCAACGAAGGAAAGAAAGGCACAAGGAGTTGACGGGATAACATTATGGCCACAGCTGCAAAGAATGGATAGCAAAAGCTTAGTGAATAGTACCTGTCCTGTTTTATACCCATTAACACTTGTTAAATTTGGGGCTGGGGCTGACCTACGTGGATTAAAGGAGGTAAGAAACTTTTCTCATTATTTCCCCACTGAGAGCTAATTTACAGTTGATTTATATGGAATGAAGAGATACACTGAGGTGACAGAATGCTGGATTGCAGCACTTCAGAAGGTTGGTGTCATATTTTACAAGTAAAAAAGGTATCTGCATGTAATAAACCAGCACATCAAGAAGATGGGGGCTACGCCAAACATTTCTCCCTGAGGAGGGAGCTTTTGCTGAGAGAGAGCATTTGGAAATATGATCTTTCACTTCCACGGTCTGAAAAGAATTCTACAACAACTATGTGTGGATCTAGAATTGGCCTCCACAGTCACTTACGGACCCATCGCTAGAGTCTACACAATCTTCTTTAGAATTTCCTCCTTTTATCCCGGAAGACAATCTTACTCGGTCACGAGTGATCGCCTGATGATGCTACTACTAGTAGTGGAGTGAGGACAGCTGCAGGCTATGTAATTACTGTAGTCGGAGGAGGCCTTGAAGTTGTACCAGGACCTGCAGATTGCCATCTTGCAGCAATTTGGAATTGGGCTTTCTCCGTCTTGGTGCTCACCTTATGGAATGCCCTTCCCCTTGGTATTGAGGAGGCGCTGCCTGAGATGTGTTTCAGGCCCCAATAAGAAACTCATATCTTTACTCAGGCCTTCTCTGAGTGAGTGTGCTGCCCAATTTGTTCATGAACTATGGTGTTGTGAGTCTTGGTTTTAATGTTTTTAATCTATGATTTATATAAATGTTTTAGCAATGATTATTATTTTCATTGTATTTTAATGTATATCACAAACTGATGTATTTAAATCTCCTTGTAGAATACTTAAGAGATATTTTTCAAATATAGCAAGTGGTAGATAAATCTATTGGAGGAGGAGGAGGAGGAGGAGGACAACAAGAAATTTGACCCCCAGTCTGCCACCTAATTCTACTTAAGCTGGGGCAGCTGCCTTACTGAGTTGGACCCTTGTCTCATCTAGCCCAGTAGAGACTATTCTGACTAGCAGCAGCTTTCCAGCATCTCAATCAGAACTCTGCTCCATCACCTGCTACCTGATCTTATAAGGGAAGAAACTAGGTGTTGCATTTTGAGGAGGGGCTGTAGCTCAGTGGTAGAGCACCTGCTTTGCATGCAGAAGGTCCCAGGTTCGATCCCTGGCATCTCCAAGTAGGGCAGGAGAAACTCCTGCCTGAAACCCTGAAGGGATGCTGACAATACTGGCTAGATGGACCAATGGTCTGACTCAGTATAAGGCAGCTTCCGATGTTCCTGTGAACCTGGGACCATCTGCATGCAAAGCATGCGCTCTACCACTGAGCTATGACCCCTCTCAATCCCTGCCAACATTCCACAGGTGCAGATAGGCACACTTTTTGGACACCCAAAAAGCCCCAGTGGAAATGACACACATTTCTTCCCCATCACAATTTTCCCCAGTAGGAGCTGGGAGTAGGACTACAAGTCCCAGAAACCTTGGTGGGAGCCTGACACTATGTGTGTCATTTCCACTGGGGCTTTGAGGCCCTCAGTCATAGCAGTCACCTTGGGTTCCTTGCAGGAAAAAGGGTGGGATATAAACAAAATAAGTAAGTAAATAAATAAATAGTAAGGGCACAATCCTACGCAGGTTTAGACAGGAAAAAAAGTACTACAACTCCCAGCATTCCCCGGCCAGCATAGCTGGGAGTTATAGGCCTTTTTCTGTCTAAACTTGCATGGGATTGCACCCTAAATCTGGTTTAAAGTCAAAGAACCATAAGGTGAGAGAGCGGTAGGGGCCTTGAAGCTGCCCATCAGTAATTATTTATTTATTTATTTATTATATTTATGAATCACCCATCTACCCAGACATCCGGCCACTCTGAGCGATGTACAATGCAATGAAATACGGGACACACACACACACACACACACACACACAGTATAAAACACAAATAAAAATTCTAACCCACCTCATATTCCCGCCTGAAAAGCCACGTTTTTAATGCCCAGCGGAAGCTAATCAAGGAAGGGGCATGGCGGAGAGAGTTCCATAAATTGGGGGCTGCCACAGAAAAGGCCCTCCTCCTAGTCCCCACCAGCCTGGTTTCTCTGGCTGATGGGACAGGGAGAAGGCCATCCGTGGCGGATCTTGTTGAGCGGCCTACTTGATGTTGCTGGAGGCGCTCCTTGAGATATACTGGACCGGAGCCATACAGGGTTTTAAAGGTCAACGCCAACACCTTGAATTCAGCTCGGCAAACAACTGGTAGCCAGTGCAATTCTGAGCACCGGAGTGATGTGATCACGCCGGCAGCAGCCTTTAACCAGCTGCTGCATTCTGTACCAGCTGCAACTTCTGAACCGTCTTCCAGGGGAACAAGGCATGAACCACTGATAGGAGCAGATGATTAGGAAGGTAGGGGCACAACTGCCATATCAGATGGAGCTGATACAGTGCCGCGCGGCTCACGGCTGCCACCTGAGCCTCCATGGACAGCTGGGAGTCTAGAATGACTCCCAAGCTGCGGACCTGGTCCTTCAGGGGTAGATGTACCCCATTCAGCACCAGGTCAACATCCCCTAACCTTCCCTTGTCTCCCATCAGAAGTACCTCGGTCTTGTCAGGGTTCAGTTTCAGCATGTTCCTTCCCATCCAGCCACCCACTGCCTCCAGGCACTTGGACAGGGTTTCAACAGCCAACCTTGGTGAGGACTTGAAGGAGAGGTAGAGCTTCGTGTCATCTGCATATTGATGACAGTGCACCCCAAACCTCCTGATGATGGCTCCCAGCGGCTTCAGGTAGATGTTAAATAACATCGGGGAGAGGATGGAACCCTGCAGCACCCCACAAGTGAGCGGCCGAGGGTCCGAAGCCTCCTCCCCAAGAACTACCCACTGGTACCTTCCAGAGTGGAAGGACCGGAACCAGTGCCTCCCACACCCAACCCCTCCAGGCGGTCCAGGAGGATACCGTGGTCAACGGTATCAAAAGCTGCTGAGAGATCGAGGAGGACTAGAAAAGAGCATTCGCCCCTATCCAAAGCCCTCCTCATATCATCCACCAAGGCGACCAAGGCCGTTAGCACCTGGACAGCAGACTGGGCAGTCACACAGGTCACCTAGTCAGTCTTCTCCACTATGGTGAAATGTATTGTATTTTTGTTTAAATTATAATTATTTCTACACTCACACTTACACACATACATTTCAATTTGCAAATGTTGTACAAATTGGTGTCCTCTTTTTTGGTGCTGTGCTTTCTCTTTTTTGGCTATGTGTAAGTGTGGCCACCACCTACAGGAGCTCCCAGACTGCCAGCTCCTTGCATTACCAGTCAAAAGACACCATGCAACTATTCCATATTCTCCCCCCCCCCCTCCTTAACTGATTTTCTGCGGAAAGAAAAGAAGATGGAAGAAGAGGTGGGAAAACATGGGAGGGCTGCAAATGGAAGACAATGTTATCTGGAATTCCCCCCCACCCTGCAATAAAATTCTGTAAATGAGGGAGGGTGATTGCACGATAAAAGCCTTGTCCAGAAGCCCCCCTAAAGGGTATATCATGTAACATCTCTCTGTCTTTTTTATTCCTGATCCTGATTTAATTATAACAGAGCAGGAAAATGGTATTTGTTCTTTTTAATAAGAGAATGCCATGTGGTGAAAGGATACAAAGCTTGGGAGAAGCTTATGGAGAAAGGATTGTCAAAATTAGATTGCGGGGAAGGGGGATGTATTCGCTTTGTTTTTGCAACCTTCTGCCAAGGCTCCATCAAACTGAAGTGCCATCAGTAGCCAAAAGAGAGCGCTTAACTCCTTTAAGCTTGGATTTAAGCAATTATGCACAGTGAAACAAAGCTATTCTGTGTGATCTGTTTTTCTGCCAAAACCCATTGGCCGGGATTAAGTGCTTTGCGGACAGCTGTATCCTTCTTGAAGGGGCCTTGATCCTTTCACTGTTGTCTTCTTGCTGCTTGGGTAATAAACACGTTCTGTCACTTCATACTTATCTCCTCAGTGCCACAGCAAAGATCAGATCTGACAAACCAGAATATGTGTTTGCTAGTCTGTGGATTCTTCATTTCTGCTCCTGCCTCTTTCCTAATACCACTTCTTTCTTTATCCTTATCCAGTTCCTCAAAGAGTTCCAGAACAGGCACATGTAACTGCACATTAGGAAACTGTGCTCCATTATTTGTGTTTTGCATCAGACGGGAGCTGTAAGTGTCTCATGGAAACCAAATCCAGTGTTCAAAACTTGCCTTAATGCCAAGTCCCAGAAAGAATGGCAGACATAAAATAGAGCTGCAAAAGCTGCCTGTCATTCTCATTGTATCCCATAAATTTGAGGCTTTTATTTGGAAAAGAATCTCCTCTGGATTTTCCACTGGTCTGAAACCAATCCACAAAATGAAATGAGCAGAGGGAGGGGGGCAGCCAGAAAGCAGGACAATACAAATGAACATACTGGGCAAGCTTGCACATCACGACAATCCACCCTGCAAATAAGCTACATGGTGTGGGTTGTTTGTGAAACAACGCACAGTGCGCCCAACACACAATTGGGCTCACTATGGGTTGTCCCCCCGCAACTCCTTCCTCCGTGGCTTTTTCACAGGGACATATGCATTCATGCCTGCATATGTCCCTGTGAAAAAACCATGGGGGGCCCTGTTAAAAAAAAAACCTTTTAAAAGGAACCAGAGTTTTGACAGCTAGCTGTCAAACCTCCATGTTCCCACGAAAGGGGGTGCTCACACTTTTCCACTTTCCCAAGCACCTAGAGTCTCGGGAAAGGGTAGAAAAGTGCAAGGGACCTGCTGACAAGAGTCAGGTCCAACAAAAAGAAACAAACAAAAACCCTGTACTGGCCACCCCCTTCTCATGAGCAAAGATCACTTTGGCTACTCTTGACAGATCGCCTTTTGACAGCTTTCAAGAGAAACTGAAGTCAAAAATAAAGCTCTTGGCAGCCTCTCTGGGTCAATGCCTATGAGGGGTTCCAGCTGCACTTTGACAGCAGGCACCCCAAGGACATTGCCCAGGTGAGGCATGCTATTTTGGACCCGTGGAAGTGCACAAGTGAGCACTTGTGCAAGTCTGATTAAAATTAGAGCTTCAGCTGTTGGGCGGTATATAAATACTATTATTATTATTATTATTATTATTATTATTATTATTATTATTATTATTATAGGTTTGCACACATTTGGGGTGCATTTTTTATTTTTTAAAGAGGTGATGAACCAATGTGCTGCTTGGCCACTTTGAAGGGGCTGTCACTAGCTGTCAAATCAGAGATCATGAAAAGCAATCTCTAAAAAAAAAGCGGGGGAAAGGGGGGGAAGCTGCAGCAAGTACAAAAGGGCTCACAATCAAGGCAGGGGGCAGCAAGCCAGTGCTGGACACTCCACCGTACTGCTTCGGCGGAGCGGCTGGCACTGGCGGTGGCCCGGGCTAGCTCAGCAAGAGTGGCAAGGCGGGGTTGCCACCTTTGCTGAGCGCCTTGCTACCGGCTTCCCACAACCCATGATGGGTGTCGGTCATCTGGATTCAGACAACATGACAACCCATCATGGGTCCAACAACCCCAGCAACAAGACTTGGGTTGTTTGGGTGGTTTGTTGCCCATGAACAAGCCACCCTGCTTGTCATCCATGGTGGGTTGCCATGTTGTGTAAACCCAGTCACTGACTTATTTTTCATGAACAAGCCACCCTGAGAACCCATGGCGTATTTTAGGGTTGTTCATACCCAAGGTGGCTTGTTGTGTTGTCTGAACCCAGCAGGGTGATTTTATTGTGGGTTGCCAGGAAAGGCTAGAGAGCCTCCCAGCTGGAATAGCAAAACCCCCTGCTGCTCCTCCAAATCTTACTCACGTTACCCCATTCTGGAACGGTGAGATCTCATCACAATTCCACCCTCACTGAACACCCGCTCCACTGGTGATGAACTTGCTGGAGCCAGAAACACACTCAGAGCAGCCACACAGAGTAATCTCAGGTCCTTCTTCTGCCTCTCCCAAGTACGCAACACATCCATCAAAATAAATCTTGACACACTGTTGGGGCTGCACTCCTGGTAGCCGTCCATAGTGGCCGAGCAGCGGCACACCTCGCTTCCATGCGCTCTTCGCCGGCAATCACGCTCCTCTCCACTCCTTCTGGCACAGCCCAGGGATGTTGAAGAGTCCTTGGTCTCGAGTCCCGAGTCGAGTCTCGAGTCCCATTAAAAATATTGGGACTCGAGTCCGAGTTGAGTCAGAGAGGGGACTCAGTCCAACTCACGAGTCGAGTCCTCGAGTCCGAGTCCCCATCCCTGGAAAACTACCAACATTCTGTGACTAGCCTGCCCCATACTAGCCATTTTATGGTCACACTCAGTATACTTTTTTAAAATTCCAAATGCCTAGCCCAAAAAGGTTGGTGACCCCTGCTCTGTGTAGTGTAAGCAACTGATCACATGCCTGGCCTTCTGCCTTTACCTGGTTAACCTTCTGCCTGCTGTAGCCTGTACTTCTGACATCACGGTTCCTGGCAGTCTTGGATTCAGGTATGCCCACTGTGACCCTGATGAGGGCCTTTCTGCCCCCTCAGCTGCTGCTTTCTTTGCTGTGGTGAAAAGGTAGGGGCAGCATGGATTCTCTAATGGGATTTTATGCCTGGTTTTGAGCCTTGATCTCTCTTTGCTCTACTGCCTATGTGAGCTTTACCATGAATTCTGTGCTATGTGTTCTAGACCCTAATACCCCCCTGACATAGACCTGATTCCACTTCACATCTTTTTCTGGACATAATGCCACCCTAGCTTTGATCTACCAAGACTAAGGGCCAAGCTAGACATAAGACTGGGAGATCTGTGATTGGAGTTTTCACTGTTAAAATAAGATAATTGGATTGAAGTTATGGCACAGGGGGAGGAGGCTTAACCCCTTTCCCTTTCACCTTCCCAATTTAAATTGCACTCCCCCCAACCCCACCCCAAGCTACTATTTGCCCTCGGGGAAACATACTATCTGTATAACACTGGTATGTGTTCCCCCATGGGGAAATTGCTACTGGGGAGGCATTTAGTTCAGGAAAACAATGAAGGGGGGAAGTGTTAAGCCTTTTCCTTCAGCACCATGGCCCTGATATGATCACGGCTTCTTTTCACTAATTTTTTAAAAGTGTGTGTGTGTTTATATATATATATATATATATATATATATATATATATATATATATATATATATATTACTGGCTTTCTTTGGTTATATGGTTGTGTGGAGAAATGTAATGCATGAACTGACTGATCACAGACATAACCAGTAGCAAATCCTATCATTATACTGGACAAATTCATGGAGGAGGAGGAGGCTATCAATGGTGGTGGCTACTAGTGCTTCCTCCAGTATCAGAGGCAGTATGCCTATGTACTCCAGTCGCTGGGGAACATGGGCGGGAAGGTGCTGTTACACTCATGTCCTGCTTGTGGGTTTGCCGTGTGCAGCTGGTTGGCCACTGTGTGAACAGAATGTTGGACTAGATGGACCCTTGGTCTGATCCAGCAGGGCTCTTCTTATGCTCTTATATATTCAAATGTGCAAATCAATCCTTCATGTTTCAATCCTTATGCTGCATACACACATCAGTGAATATCCTTTCTTCCTTTTTTTATTGAAAGGAGGGTGACTGTGCCCACTTTTGCATAAAATGAGTGTCAAATAAACTGCTTGTATTATAAAGCCCTCCTCTCTCTCTCTCCCTCTCTCCCTCCCTCCCTCCCCTGTCTCCTGTTTTACCCCCATCTTGATGGACAGCAAAACCTGGGGTGTGACAAATGGCACCTGACATCCAGGAAGGAAAATATCCTTAAGAATAAATCCGTATCTCCAAACTATCTCTAATTTTAAAGGACAGCCTTTCATTCTACATCCGTATTTGCCACATAGCCACGAGATCAGTCCTTATTTGTTCAGTTCCTATGAATTAGAAGAACTAACAAAAGTTCAATTATGAAACCATGGTTGTGATCCTCAAATCACTCTTTCCAGAATTGTCCTTCTTAATTTAAAGCCTATGTTTTAATGTATGTGTTGTCCTCAGGGTTACATTAGACTTTCCCTCCCTTGGATTCTGTATTTTGGCCTCTAACCATAAAATATTATTGAACTATTTCCATAGAGATAGATTTTGGGGGCAGAGGACAAATAAACAAGACATTTGCACTATACACTGGGCAATCTATATTATTGGGTGGCAATGAGATAAGTGCTGTCACTTTGCACAGATAGTGCTAGCCCAAAGAAAGGGGATGAGAAATGATGACATCATTGTCTTCACACATCCCTGTTATAGGTGAATATAATATGTACAGTAATACCTTGGATTGCAAGTAACTTGGTTTGAGAGCGTTTTGCAAGACAAGCAAATTTTTAAATATTTATTTATTTTTTACTTGATATACAAGCGACATCTTGCAATACAAGTACTGTAGTATGGCTTAAATTAAAAATCTCTGTACACATTTTTTGGGGGGCATTTCGTTTTGATATAAGGGTGTTTTGGATTACAAGCACGTTTCCGGAACAAATTATGCTCTCAATCCAAGGCATGACTGTATATTGGTGGATTAAAATGTTTGGAGGACAGATAGTGTGACTAGCAATATGGTGGCAACTAATTCAACTTCCCTTAAAACAACCTGTTTGATATTATCATGAAAATACATTAAACATTAAGAATCTGGCAGGTCATAAGCAAACTCTGGCAGAATCTGGCAGGTTGGTCAACAGCAAAAGAACATTGTCAAGCCAACCGTGAAGTGTGCTGAATTTTCAGCGACCAAAACTGATTACCTGCCAATATAGTTTTACTGACTGGATGAGTAAAGCTGACTGGAAACCTACTGCAGAGGCAGTGTGGCTAGAGCAGCCTTCCCCAACCTGGTGCCCTCCCATCAGCCCCAGCCAGCATTGCCAATTATCAGGAATGCTGGGGGTTGCAGTCCAAAACATCTGGAAGGCACCCAGTTGGGGAAGCTCAGGCTAGAGTATAAGACCTGAACCATGGAGTCCTAGCTTCTAATTCCTGCTTAGATATGAAGCTCAGTGGGTGCCCTTGGTCCATTTCTCATCCTACCCTACCCTACAGGATTGTTATGAGAATTCAGAGGGAGAACTGAGCATGTATGCCACGCTGAGCTCCTTGAAGGTGGAAGTGTGTGTGTGTGTGTGTGTGTGATAAATAAATTAGCAGCTGGCCATAGGCATAGAGCCAACACACACAGCCATTTCAAGAGACCATCACAAATAAAATGATAATATAAATTGGCCCAGGTCTTTCTATAAAAGAAAACATGCTCAGGACTCCTCAATCATTCCAGGACTAGGGACCAAGGAGGTAGACGTTAGAAAGGAAGTGATGTATCACAGGACCACAAGGACTGAACAAGGCACATAGGGTGGAACTACATGTTACGATAAACATAGGGCTGCTGCTGAAAATGGCAGCTCCATATTGAATTCTTCCTGTCCATAATGTGTAGTTACAACTTACCTGAGTCCTGCTGACTCCACCACTGCATGATGCCATGCCAGTGGGAGCCAATAAAGTGGAGGAAAGTAGAAGAACAAGGACTCTACAGCATGATGGCATCAGGACACAGGTGAGTTTTACTACACATTATGGAGTAGGAAGGAAGAATTTGGCATAGAGCTGAGGTTTTTATTGGAAGCAACGAGTCTATTATAATATGTAGTTCTGTCCTTCCTCTCAATCTTATCCAACAGACAGTTTTGTGGATAAAATGAGAAGAATGCACTGTAATCCAGCTTGAGTGCTTGGGATCAGGTGGGAAAATCTAAAATAAGCCAACTTTTGCAAGATTTTTCTTCACTTCTAATGTGATGAAGTTTCAGGCAGTCTCCACGTCAAGATTTAAAGATTGAAATGTCCTTCATTTTAATTTTATTCACAGTAACCAATAAATGATTGTCTAGAATTTAGAAGTATTTGAGGAAGCGAGGATAGATCAAGAGCCATAGATTTCTCCTTGGAAAATATGTCAATGGTTTGCAAACATAAATGCATCAGACTGGGTGTCTGAAAGGTGGGTCAGAAGTTAACAGGATTTTGCCCTACTATGAAACTTAAGCTGCAGATCGGAAAGTGTTTATGTGATATCACAGTTTGAATGACAACTGTCAATAGGAGTTGGATGGAGGTGAGGTCAGTATAGATTTTTTTTCCTTCTTCAAAGGCTGCCTGTCTGCTATTGCCTGTCATGAGATAGTTGTCATTTTCAAATCACTCCATATATTCAGCAAATTTAATGCAGCAGCAGCCTGGCTGCAGAACTATGGAAGGAGCAAGTGTGGCAAATTTATCGTTAAAAGACACAGCTATCAAGTTTGATTGTCATGATGTTCCAATGAGTAACAAGTTCAGGACAAAGGTTAGGTTTTATAGAAAGGCCCCTTTGCTATATATTTTTTTTAATATTTTGCAAATTTATGAACTGGAAACCAGTTCTTTTGAGAGTATGTTAATTAAGCACCACAATGTATTTTATGTTTCCTTTAATGGACACAAAATGACTTTTATTTAAAAGGACTTCATTGTACAGTATTATACATTTTTCATATGATGTGGAGGGGGTGAAATCAATTATTTTAAGAGTTCTATTCTTCTGGCAGCTCATTTAAGTGAATTCTGGCTGTGTTAAATGATCATCAGTATTTTTTTTCTTTAAATATCATCTCCATGAAAAGTAATGTAATGAACAAAAATAATGAAGTGTAATTTGCTGTATTCTCAATGTATACTATTGATTGTGTTCGACTTAGACAAGGGAATGCAGTTCAAATGCAGCTGTAATTTTTTAATTTCTATTTGGTTAAAATGTCCATAGTGGAAGTACAAATGACTTATTAACTAGAATATGGTTGTCCTCAGAATTCTGACTGGATTTTGTGCTTGCAGTCACTTATACTTACACAGGCTCTCATGTGTCAGAAGGCAAATCAACAATTGGGAGCCAGTGTGGCGTAGTGATTAGAGTGTTGGACTGGGACTCAGGAGATCCGGGTTCTAGTCCCCGCTCAGCGATGAAACTCACTGGGTGACTTTGGGCCAGTCACTGACTCTCAGGGCAACCTACCTCACAGGGTTGTTGTGAGGATAAAGTGGAGAGGAAGAGGAGGATTATGTAAGCCGCCTTGAGTTCCTTGCAGGAAAAAAGGCAGGGTATAAATATAATAAATAAAATAAATAATTTGGCTTAGGGACAACCTTGGCCACCAAGGTTCTGGCTTTTGACTCACCAAACATGATCATTCATCAAGTGAGGGGAAAAGAGAATGTAGCAAACTTGTGAGAAACGAGGGAAGAAGTCTAGGTTATGGATATAATTCTTGTTTAATGTGAGGGGTGAAGAAAATGCAAAATGGGGATTCTGTTTGCAACAAATTGTAACTAGAGAGGTGAACAAGTTTTTCAAAGGCTTTAAAAATAGTGATATACCCATTCACATATGCAAGTTATCACTGAATGTTGCAATTATCAAGTTATGAATATGCATGTGTGAACCAACCCCCTGCTATGTACTGCTGAGGTATGAGGCCTAATTCTGACTAAGACTTCAATCCTAAACACACGTACTAGGGAATAGGCACCATTGAATCTCAATAGCTAATAGACTATAATGATGGCTATATGCTACCTCCAGTATCAGAGGCAGTATGCTTCTGTATACTAGTTGCTGGAGAAGATGAGAGGGATGGTGCTATTCCACTCATGTCCTGCTGTGGACTTCCTATGGGCACTTGTTTAGTCCAGGGGAGGCTGGTGACGACTATTTTGGTGGTGCTCCATGGTGGTGAACCTATTTTGGGGGTGGAATTCAGCACCATGGTTAGCTCCTATGAGGCTCCAAATAAAACCGGCAAAAACTGTAATGGAAAAGGAACCCCACCAAAATAGGAGTCACCAGCCTCCCCTGGTTTAGTCCATTGTGCTGGACTAGAGAGGCCTTTGGTCTGATCCAGCACGGCTCTTCTTATGTTCTTCTTATTGAATACAGATGGACTTACTTCCAAGTACACATGCATAGGATTGCAATAACCAACTATTTTCTTCATATAAATCACATTTGTAGAGGACTAATATCAGAAACATGGTCTATGGTCTCTGTGACATAAATTCTGCAAGAGATACACTGAAAAAATATATATAATGTACTCAAGTACAAGGATGCTTCACAGAAAATCAGAGAGGCTGTATAAAGTGTTTTGACCAAAATGTGAGTAAGAGATAACAACGTTAATGTAAGTTGCAGAACTGTATCTTTCAGAAATATTTACTGAAGACCTTCCTCTGTTATCAACAAACAACCAGATCATTACAGATTAGGGATGGTTTCAAATAGGCTAGAGGTGTGTGTGTGTGTGTGTGTGTGTGTGTGTGTGTTAGTGCTGGTATGTGAGAAGGATATGTAACACAGACAATGTGAATCTTAAAACATTTCCATGGATATTGAACAGTGTTCATAAATACAGCATGAAAAAACATAAAACCAAAATTACATGTTTGATATAACCTGCATTTTAGCCAGAGCATAAGTTATACTTACACCTGGGCTAGGCATGAAATGAAAGCTTTCTTCTTCTGAGAGGAGTAAAATGTAGGAATGACTCAACATTTATGAATTTGCTTTTGGCTTAAAACAGAATTCCTATTTTGCATTTTCTCCACCCATTCTATTGAATAGTACAAGAATCAGTGCCTGTCTGTTATTTTATTAGTTTTTAATAAAGATCATATACAGTCTCCTGCAGCAAATGCACTTCTCAAATCTAAAACATATAAGGAAGACAAATGTTGCTAGGGCAGACTGACTTCAAGCCAAACATTTCAGAGCCATGGCTGACTTCTAAGATGTAGGAGTTGCTACCAGCTACCAATCCACAACTAAAATAGTATGAAAATCTTTCATATCTATGAAAGCATCAAAGGAATAATTCTATACCAGGATGAAAATAAACACCCTCTGAAACAAAAGGATAATTGGTTTTAGAAAGTAATTTTTTATCATTATAGTGATGATCAATAAAATGAAAATCCACTCTAGTTATTAATGACCACTAACGTGAGCCCCTTTCAGTACGTGGCCATTTAAGAAATTAGCTTTCTAAAACTTAGCTACAAAGGGCCTGAGGGGAACTTTTCAACTTGCTCTGAACAAGATGCAAACCCCAAAACAGCCCAATGAGGACTGAGCCCACTCACTGGGCGGGGGGATGGGATGAAAAATCAGTGAAGGGGGAGTATGAAATGGAGTATCCTGAAAAAGGACATGGCTGGGTGGCTGGAACAGAGAACAGGGGCATTCCACACTGTAACATTTCATTGCAGTCCCACTTTTATCAGACTAAGGACCAGAACTGGCTCTACCATTAGACACAGCAGCGAGGCAGCTGCCTCAGGCAGCTAATTTTGGGCATCATGAAAGGGCAGCCAATTGTTACTTATTTAATTTCTTATTGTATTTTTACCCCCAGGGAGAGGTGTTTGAAGGATTTGCTTCAGGTGGCAAAATAATTTGGCCAGTCTTGCGTACTCTGCACCTTGAATTGCTGTTCAGCCTCAGGCACCAAAATGTCTCGGGACAGCCCTGATAAGGACTCATCCCCACAACTTCCTCTGGTGTGGCAGCTGTTGCTTGTGCTAACTTCTAGCCACATGAGCGGTGGTGATGTGAAGGCCAACAGCACATACAGACCCCTGACTGAGCCAGAATGAAGGAAGAAGCAGCAATATGCCTAGACCAGATAAAGTTGATTTCAACAGCAAAACCAGTAGCTAAAAGACATTCTGGACCTTCCCCCCCCGCCCCTCTTAGCTTGGGATATTGCATGTCTGGTTTTAAAGAAATTTTCTTTATGCATTTATTTATTACTTACATTTCTATACTAAATGATAGCCAAAACTCTCTGGCAGTTCAAAAAACAGGACATAAAATACAATAACATAATAAAACATAATATAAAACCCTTTAGGAGTTTAAAACAGGATAAATCCAGAGTAAAAGCCAGCAGCAGTGTAAAGATCTAAACACAACATATTTTTTTTGAGGCTGAAACACTAAAAAACCTGGGAGAATAAAAAGGTATTTACCTGGTGCCAAAAAGACCACAATGTAGGCACCAAGCAAGCCTCTCTGGGGAGGGCATTCCACAACCGGGGTGCCACCAATGTAAAGGGCCTCCTTACAGTAGATATCTCATTTTTCAGGGGTACCTGGAGGAGGGCTTCTGAAGATGATCTCAGGGTCTGGGTGGGTATATATGGGAGGAAATGATCCTTCAGGTAGTTTTGCCCCAAGTCATTTAGGGCTTTGAAGGTTAATACCAGCATTTTGAATTGGACTGCAAGCCAGGATAGATCACAAAGCACTCGTGCAATATGATCATAAACGGCAGACCCCATTAACAACCTCACTTCCCTATTTTGAGCTAGCTGAAGTTTCTAGACCATTTTCAAAGGCAGCCCCACATATAATGTATTTCAGAAATACAAATGAGAGATTACCAGAGTATGCATAACTGTAGCTAGGCTATCTCTCCCCAGGTAGGGTCATAATTGGTATATCAGCCTAAGATAATAAAAGGTGTGCCAGGCCACTGAGGCCACCTGTGTCTCCACTGACAATGCTGGATTCAACAGCATCCCCAAATTATGAACCTGATCCTTTGGGGAAGGGGTGGGCAGAAGGGATATCTCCAGATGTTTAGGACTTCAACCTCCAGAAGCTCCTGCCAGCATGATAGAAATGCTGGATGTTGAAGATCTACATTCTGCTCACCCCTGCTTTAGGGGGAGTGCCACACACACACCCCGAATAGGATGAACACCACTCAGCCAGGCAGACAAACCACCCACTAACTGTACCTCCAACTTGACTGGATTCATAATCCTACAGATACTGAGATACTAAGCATTTCTTGGATGAGCAGAGCTTTTTCAGTTATTAGTCTTCATCCAGCCCATCACTGATTCAGAACACCAACTACCTCACCTGGATTTGATGAAAAGGAGATATAGCTGGGTGTCATCCGCAGATTGGTGACACCTCAGTCCACTTCTCTGGATAATCTTCCCCAGAGGTTTCATGTAGATGTTAAATAGCATGGGGTATAAAACAGAGCCCTGTGGAACCCCATAGTATAACTGCCAAGGGACAGAGCAATAATTTCCCAACACCACCTTCTGGAATCAGGCATCCAAGTAGGAGCAGAACCACCACAACACTGTACCTGCAACAGCCCACCCAGGTAGCCCATCCAGAAGGATACCATGGTTGATGGTATCAAAAGCCTCTGAGAGGCAAGATAGGTAGTGTAATATATGTTGTTGGGCTAACTTCATTTGGGGAGGGGAAGGTAGACATTTTTAATTAAGTTTTTTAAAATTAAGATTTTGTTTTTAATCTGTATTTTATTATTGTTAGTCACCTTGAGCACCATTTTTGGTGGAAAGGGGGATATCAATAAAATAAAATAAATAAATAGAAATATTCATTAGGTAAAATGGAAGGTATTTTAGGATTCATTCTCATGGCTGCCTCTGGTATGGTAGCCCCTGATGATGCTTGGCTTCTGTGCGCTGTGGCCAGCCACAGAGATGGTTGTGTACAGAGTGGCATCACATAAAAGTCTACATGAACTGACTTCGAGCATGCTGAAAAAACCCTGGTCATCCAAGAAATGCTTAGAATCTGAAGGATTATTAATAAACTGCACTGTTTAGGTTGCATTATTGTGCGAAATTCTGCATCCACTATACCGCCTCCCTGAGGTTTTGCTGAGATATGCACAACCTGTGAACATTGATAGGAGCAACATACGAGCCAATGGAGAACATGTCATTCATATGTTGCAAAGTTTATATGCATTTAATGAGCAATGCGGACTTTGCATATGGAATTGTATTTTCTAGCTGTTAAAAGCACACATATTTCTATGTAGGGAAGATGTGTGTGTAAATTAAGCCTAAGTGGAACCATGGTGATTCACACTAGTTGAAGTTCTACCCAGAAGTGTACACATGTTCTGTATGCGTGTATGTAAAGGAGAAATCCTATTATTCAAGCTTCAATTATTTTAAACGCCTATCACCTGAAGTTATTGAGCATTCCCAAAGTAGCTTCATCTGAATATAATCATTATGTTTATCTGAACTTCTTATTATCCTGCTGTTTTGTATTTTCTCTACGCCATTTAGATAAAAGTGATTGTAGTTATATCACATGCACATAAATTGATTGGAGCTACCAATCCATTTTCATGAAAGGATAGTTAAATCTTTCAAAGGATGAGATAGGCAGGGTTGGATATATAACTCAAAGCTGCCTCTTTCTCATGAGAAGGAAAATATAGTGTTTTCCATCTGTCTGTTATTTTTCACCAGTGTTTACTGCAGTTCTCACGGATCTGCATTTTTACGTGAATAGTAGTCTAGCCTTTAATAATGATGTGAATGTAGGTAACCAAGATCCAGTCATTCATGTTGATGCATTTGATAATTGTATGCATGTTTCCATGATTTTTGCTTTTTTAATAACATTTGCCTGTTAAAATATCAGGTCTGTCTATTTAACATTATGCTCTTTTTAAACTTACACCTGCAGATTTTTTATCTGTGTTCCCTCAGCACAAATATTCTGGGATCAGCACTTTGCTGTTCTCCCATGAAAAGTGATGAGCTCTTGCATTGGCTTAGGTCATATGATCTGCCTTGTGCGTCTTACCCGGACACCCAGGAGCTTGGGCATAAAAGCAAGTTCTATTTTGGCCACACTTCATTGAATTCCCCATGCAGATGCTCCACATATTTCACAGCAGAATTAGTAACAGTAATCATTGTGGAAGATGTCCCAGCTCATGGCCGCTCCTCATACTGGGTGATGACAAACTTGTTCCATCCATTTGACACCACAAAAAGGCCACGTGTTGGAGTATGTTGGTTCTGAAGTGAGTGGAGGGGCGGGGGAACCCACCAGGGGAATGGGTGGCTTCAGTAACAGAGACTTTTTCCCAGCTGGCATGTAAGACAGTCAGCAGACAATGTGAGACACATCCTCCACCAATCCTCTGCCTTCTATATCACACTCCGAAGGATTCCACCTTTCTGGCAAAAACATGATGTCTTGATCTCTGCTGGCACAGACCAATAATATGGTCTGTGTAAATGTCAGATCTGCACATTTAAGTAGCATTTCAGAAACGTGGTAGAATCCAATACAGTAAAGCTGACTGATATGCTCTGAAATGGATTTGCAAGGATTAATGAACAGCATTTCCATTCAGGAACTTACAAAACACTAGAGGTAGGTCATGATAACTCTTTAAAAGTCTGGTTTTATAATTAGAAGATTTGTAAGAATGCTGTCTCTAGGGATTTATATTCTCCTTTTCTTTAAAAAAAATCTTTCATATTCCTAAAGTTCCCATCAATGGAGCCTTATATAGAAACAGAATATAGAATGTTCAAAATTATAGAATTATATGTCTGACTGCAAGCATCCCTAAGAATTTCCGAATCTAACTCCCAGCGAGGACAGATCCATTGATAAACATACAGTAACTGTTAAGTAGTTACCTTGTAAATACTAAACTGTTTAATTAACCTTTGGATGTGGAATTAGTACACAGTACACAAAACTGCATTTAAGGAGCAGTTCAAAATATTTCTTGTCCTAATAAATAGGGTCACACTGACAGAAAGTACAGGAGTGCTTGTGATGATTTTAACATCGGTGTTCTAAATTATAAGGTGTGGGCCATAAAGAGTGATTTATATATTTCATTACGTATCTTTCAAAGGCATCACATATCTGTAAACTATAGATAACAGTTTTCACACTTTGGGTTCATAGCATTACTGGGGAATCCTAATGTGCACTGCAGATAACAATATTGAAAATCTAAAGCAGTAATCCAGTTTGAGTCCTTTTCCCTCTCATGTAAGTTTTTGACATGGAGAGAGGCATTTTGAGGTGGGGCACCTTCAAAGATGTGATCCCCTAAATACATTCTGAAATGAAGAGGACCGTATTCTCTGAACATTTGGATGGACTGAAAACTGCTTGTGGCATGAGCTTTGAAGTAAATAACATGCTTAATTGAATGCACGAAGTAGAAAGAAGGGGTAGTAGATAGATTGATGATAGATATATAGACAGACAGACAGATAGACAGAGACAAAAAAAAAGATAGAAAAATATTTGATCCCAATGAAGTTACCACAAACATTAATGTTTATGTTTTGACATACAAACAATGTGAATCATGTACTGTTTTACTGTGTACTGTTTTTTCCTGAACTCTTTAGGGCTTAATTCATTTTTTTCCTCCACATAATCCACAATCTTTCTCTGTGTGTTTACACACGCATGTACATGCACCATTACTATTTCATCCATTGGATGGAGTAGACCCTACACAAGGGCCCTGTCCAGATGTCATATGAAAGTGTGGAGGAAGCCAAGGAGGACTGTGCGCTCCTAGCCTCCACACATTCATAATAAGGGCTGGAAAGAGACTAGGCATACAACTGTACAAAATACTCAGACATGAGCACCACTTCTTCTTCCTCTTCCTCTTCTTCTTCCTCTTCCTCTTTATACATCTAAGTCTTCTAAGTCTTATACTAGTACCAGGCCAGTATTCACATATTATGTAAAGGGTGAGTGCAAAATTAACCATTCTTCACTGAATCCAAGGCATAGGGTACACAGAGCTTTCCACTGGGTATTGTATATCAGAATGTAACATCAAATACAACTATAGTTGTACAAAATTCTACTAACAAAAGACAAACATTATTTGAATTCATCTAAGCTAGCCAAACACCCCCGCCCCCATATAATCTTCTTTCCTATTTTATACATATATTTCATAAAATAATTTTGTTTAATCTATGGCCACCAATTAAGCCAAAATCCATCCAGTTTACTTGGGGTGAGAGAGCAAGAGAGGGCGTACTCAGTTTATTTGATAAAACAGAAGCCATTACACTGCTGGCCTGTGCTTTCGGTTTGCCTGCATTTGTAAGCATGTGAATACCACATGGTGCAAATAGTGCTGAGTTCCCTGTTATCATGCAAGCAATTGCTAACTGTAGACCTCTGACTTTGTAATTTGTTCTTTATGGACTAGCCTGCAGCCAATAAGCAAAATCAATAGTCTTTGCAGAAAAGTAAGCAAGTGCCAGTGTGTTATGTGACAGGTGAAGATACATGTGCTTACCAGGGGTCAGGGGGCCACATCAAATTTCTCTCTGACTTCTTTTCAAAAAGCTAAATCCATTTAGGGAGCATTCGTCACTGGGAAAACGTTGCAGTTGGGAATTAAGCAGGCACCCGCTCTTCTTTTCTCATTTAACGATGTTTGTTTTCAACAGCCTGTTCAATAATGTCACTGAGAAGAAATTATGTGAGAAGAATAAACTGCTTATGGTGTATTCATTCATTCATTCATTTCTGCAGAATAACACTAGCTGTGGCACTCTCATGTTTATTAATACCGGTCATGGTGGTTGTCCAAATGTTTGTTCTCCTGGCCATATGAAAAACAGTGACTTAAGGTATGGTTCTTAGTTCCATGGTGCTCTGAAACTAATTACCTATAGTTGTAGCCTAAGATGAAGGTTTTACAAAACTGATGGGAATTAGATTTTCCTATGACCTACCATTCTACATGCTTGGTGTGGCACCTGGCAATCAGGATTGGAACATCTACCACCTGTCTCATCTGCCCTCCCTCATAATCCTCCAACTGCTCCCATAATCTTAGATGTGGAGGGGAGAGAACAGGGCCAGCCCAAGACATTTCGCTGCCTAAGGTGAAGGATAAGATGGCTTCCCCTCCCATTCCACATACAAAAGCTGATGGGACTGTCAGTTGAATCTTTCTTCAACACTAGCAATGGGACATCATCCTCCACCACACCTGAAGGCAGCAGGCTAGCTTAGAGGACAGAGGGCAGGGCGTGTGGTCCACAGCTCTGTCCTCCAACACCTTGCTGCCACTTCCTAGCATCTGCCACTTGAGGCAACCGCCTCACTTTGCCTCATGGTAGGGCTGGCCCTGAGAGAGGGTTAATATCCACCCATGTCCTCTTCCTATTGAGCCTTAGCTCCAAATGATGGAGAAAAGGCACGAGATGCTGCTGCTTTGGCCTCCTACTCCCTTCTGCCATATATTTTTATTTATTTATTTATTTTATTTATTTACATTTATTAATCGCCCATCTGACCGGCAATATTCTGCTTAAGTAGCACAGTTTGGTGTGAGGCTCCTCCCCTCTTGTGAGATGTCCTGGTCTCTAGCCAGGCAGAGCCATGCTCCACTGCTTAGGCAATAAAGTCAGGATTGCCAACTGGTCTGTTAGCTCTTTCAAGGGGTCGTGCTGCTTACTGGGCTCTCTCCACTGTGCCTGCTGGGCCTTTCCCTGTCTGCTGTCAAGGGTAGCTTGGGGAAAAGAGTATAATTGAGACTAACCTGAGGGTGCAGGTTTTAGGATGCAAATATATTTCATAATTTCTGCATTCTCAAGAGATTGGGATATTCTGGCTTTTTGTTTTTGAAACAAACAACCAATTTTCTAATAATGCCAATAAATAAATAAATAAATACAGTGTTGGAATAGCTTCAGATGAACTCAACTAAAACAGCCTTTTCCATCTGAGGATTTCATCTCAAGTCTCCTATGTTGCTTCAAATTCTTGAAGTTTTTGAATGTTTGGGTTATTAGGGCAAAAAGAATCCACTGGAAAGGAACAACTCAGCCTTTTAACATGATGCTATTCTGTAGTTAAATGTAGTGGGAGGAAGCATAGCTCAGGGATGGGGACTCGGACTCGAGGACTCGACTCGTGAGTCGGACTGGGTCCCCCCTCTGACTCGACTCGGACTTGAGTCCCAATATTTTTAATGGGACTCGAGACTCGACTCGGGACTTGAGACCAAGGACTCTTCAACATCCCTGGGCTGTGCCAGAAGGAGTGGAGAGGAGCGTGATTACCAGCAAAGAGCGCATGGAAGCGAGGTGTGCCGCTCCTCGGCCACTATGGACGGCTACCAGGAGTGCAGCCCCAACAGTGTGTCAAGATTTATTTTGATGGATGTGTTGCGTACTTGGGAGAGGCAGAAGAAGGACCTGAGATTACTCTGTGTGGCTGCTCTGAGTGTGTTTCTGGTTCCAGCAAGTTCATCACCAGTGGAGCGGGTGTTCAGTGAGGGTGGGATTGTGATGAGATCTCACCGTTCCAGAATGGGGGCCAAACATTTAGAAAAAATCGTGTTCCTCAAATGCAACATGGATAAGTTGTAGGAAGTACAGCAAGTTTATTTTTTAAAATCATTTTTCTAAAATGCAACCTTTCAGACATTTTGGGTTTGGCTGCCTCTGCCTGCCTGTCTGGGGTTCCCAGCCTCCTCTGCCTGCCTGGTCTCTTCTTGACCAGTTCAACAGTTGAATTGTCCAAGACAAAGGCCTCTGCCTGCCTGCTTTGGGGTTCCCTGCCTCCTCTGCCTGCCTGGTTATTTTGGGTTTTTCTGCCTGGTCTGTTCTTGCCAAAATCAGTTGCAGAGTTTTGAAATAAAAAGGCACACTTGTGCCTAGAATTTATTTAAACCACACATCTGAAGTAGCCTTATTTTGTTGGGGGAAAACCCCATTGATTTTAATAGGGACTCGTGGAGTCAGCTTTGGGAGTGACTCGTGACTCGTGAGTCACCATTTTGGACCAAGGACTCAGACTCGGACTCGAGACTCGGGTCCAAAGACTCGTGACTCGACTCGTGACCAAGGACTCTTCAACATCCCTGGCATAGCTTCAGTGAAGTTGAAAGCAGAATTCTCTAGCCTAGGAATGGTCATGAACGAAGATACACTTGAAATGGCTTATTAAGGCCCAGTGCATTCTGAGTCTCATTCTTCTTCTTCAGGGGCAACTGAACTAGTTTCTTCAAGCGTTTTTGCATGCTGTGTGCCAAAACGGCTATTTATCAGTGCCACCAGCCTGCCATTACAGTGTCACAATCTATAGAAACTGGTGCCATGCTGTTCCCTTGAAGGCAAGACATACAATTCCCACTTTAAGAGGAGATTATCTGTGAGGGGGAAGGCAGGGAGTTGTTCACACAGTCAGGATTCAGTGTTGGTTACCTCAAGGGTTTTCATCTTGAGATAGGGCAATCTATGTCTGCACAAACAAGGCATTCCAGGGAGTTTCAGTGCATTTACTGATTACCTTGAGTTATGAACAGATCACTGTGTTGTTGCTTTATAGAATTGTGAGCTCACTCCTGCTCTTCTTTACATGATCACCTGTCCCACAATGGAATGAAAGAAGTGAGCCGTGAACCACTTATTTGGCAGGACTGTGGCCTGCATCACTTTTACCACAGTCTTATGCATGTCTACTCAGAGCCCCATTTAGTAGAGTGAAGCTTGCTCCCAGGTAAGTGTGTATAGGACTGCAGACCTATTTTCTGATTCACCCCTGAAATATGTTGACACATCAGAAGTTGTAGTGAATTCTAGGTGCTTCCAAGCAAGTCCTTTTCTCTAAAACTGAACATCCTTTGTTCATTCACCTTTTCAAAGGGCATCCAGATAACTTCAGATCATTGACTCCCAGTGGTTTCTGCATGCCACTCAATGGCGTAGTGGAACCAGGGCTCACAGGGACACAACATTGGCACTTTTCATTAGCAGGAAAGCTGACATCATCTGCCACCAGCCCTCAGGATCCCTGCTGCTCTGAGCTTAGCTGTAATCCTCACAGGCAGCTGGGGAGGGGGGGAATGAATTTTCCCATCAACAATATATTGTTCCTTATTGTAATGTGAAGTATTTTGGGGCACCTTGGTCTTGAATGAGCAATTAAGACCCATTAGTTTTACGAAAGACCTGCTCCTAGCAAGATGAAAACTCCTAGAACTGGTTTGCTGATATGGATCAATACAGCTGCCTGTAATTTTGGCCTCATCTTTGGGGAGTGGCTATAGGGACTGTCAGGATGAGCGCCTGCACTTCAGAATTTACCACTACACCACTGGTGCCAGTCTTGTGGGTTTTGTGACCTGATCGGTGTTCACAGAACACAATTGCAGTTCCAGTCTGCCTAGTGTGGACAAAATCTTATTATGGCTTTTTAGGGCTCTTTGATTTCACAGGTCCTTTAAAACTGTGATTATGCATGAATGTTCACAGATCAAGCTACATATATTATCATGCCTTTGTATATACATGTGAGCATGTTGCTACCAAACAAAATCTTCCCCGTTATGCTTTGTCCTTCAACCAATAAAGTTTCATGAGGCAGAACAGATTACCATGTCCAAATCATAAGTCCTCTTCTTCAACTAGGATTGCCTACCTGAAGGGTGGCCACTTATGAGTTACCAAAGAAGAGGACAAAAAGGACAATGATTTGTATAAAATTGGCAGATGCTACTTTATATGTATAGATGCAAATTTAGAAATAATTATAGCAATTTAAATAAAAATATAGTATATCCCACCATAGTGTAGAAGACTGTGACCAGGTGGCATTGACTGTGATCAGGTGACCTGTATGCCTTGCTCAGTTTGCTGTCCAGGTACTGTTGATGGGCAACTTCAAGGCCCAGCTCTTCTTTCTGATGGTTTTTTTAATCTTTATACTGGACTTGTACTGGACAGCCCTTCAAACAGAGTACACCTGCAAAAGAAAGGACAGTCCTCTGGCAGCCCTTCAAATAGAGGACTGTTCTCTGTAAAAGAGGAGACATTGCTATCCTACCAACCTGTGGTTTAAAAAATGCCTGGTCAATGGGTAGAACCAGAGTGGGTCCTCAGGTGGATTTAGTAGTCAGTTTTGACTAAGGAGCTGAGCTTAGTGACCTTTTAGAAGGTTAGAAGCAGAGTCTGGAGTGTTTTCGTAGATCTGGTGATGGAACCTGGCAATTTGTGTGGCTCAGGGCATGAGGCCTAGATAATTTTGTCAGGTCAGCTTGCTGGTAGTTCAGCAAATAGACAAAGAAAAACACCCACATTGGTACTGAACTGAAAGAAAAATACAAATGGGCACCTAGAATACCAGCCAGTTGGCCGCCATACTTTCAACATTATTTTCTTGTTTATTCATAATCTTTATGAGTCATCCTTCACCATAAAGGTTCCTGTGTTGAAATACTAAATACTATTTAGTATATTAAATGAAATACTAAAAAATACAAAAACAAAAACAAAACCCAAAATGAATATTAAAACATACATGCCTAGTTAGTATTCAGCAGTAGCATAAATATACCATAAAAGGGCAAAAACCTACAATAAAAAAGGCAAGATAGAAATAATTAGAAAAAATGCAGCATTTAAAAGTAGACAGCACAACAGTTAAATAAGATCATCAATGAAAACAACAGCAAACCATTAAAATTTGCGGCTGAGAAATAATATCACAATTAATAGCAAAAAGTGTCTCCCATTTGCCTTTGACCATTGGCAGATTTAGTTTAAGTTTTTTGTTTTGTAGTGGTTCTTAACATTTTACCAGCAAACTCATGTTCATTCTTCTCTGCTGATTCTGGTGACTGATTCTTACCATGTGGACACACATAACCATTTTCCATATCCCCAAAACATGACCTGTCTGTATATCTCACAAACCCTGTGTCACATACAGGTATGGTTGCCAACTCTTGAAATAAATAATTCTGATTGCTACATGAAGAGTAGGAGCAGAGACTTCTGGGTAAAGTGATGGAGCCTGGACCATTCCTGGGGATGAAGCTTAGCAGTTTTTGATGATTTCATCAAAAGGAGCCAAGAGCAAAAGCTGCCTGTTCAGGTAAAATGTCCTATCAAAAGTGGAGGGTAGGGAGCTTAAGGAGTTTATAAAAATGGCATTGTCCATGATTTTCTGGAAACTAGCTTAAAATAAAAAATTAAAAAATACCTGATCAGTCATGCCCATTTTCTTTCCAATCAGTTGCCACCCATAGGAGGCGAAATAATAGTCCAGTACATTGAAGTACAGGAAGCAGAACGTACTGCTTTGTTGAAGCCTGGTCAATCAAGAGGTCCCATACAGGCTGCCAATCACAGGGGCTGATTGTCACACCCCACCCCTCATAGGGCCTCAAGCTTGCCCTCCTTATTGGGATCTCTGGGTGCACTTCCATAAGGTTGGGGGCTTCTTTTCCTCTAACCCTTACCCTTAAACCTCTCACACTGACTTTGGGATGTCTAAACCCTAATACCTCTTTGACCAGTACAATAAGCACAGCTTCCCACACAGGCTGTTTAAAAGTTTATTTTAAAACAAAACAAGTTCTGGAAATAAGTTTCATGTGTAAGTTTCAGTTAATTCTAAGCAATGTACTATCTTATGCTAGTATCAATCCTCCCTCAACAACTGTTCCCAATATCAATCCCTTCACTCAGTAGCTAATCACTTAACAATTCTAATATAATCTCTCAACTCTCTCCAGTCAGCTTCACAGACTCCCAAACAGCACTTCACACACTCCAGCACTCCCTCTTCTACACATACACATACACTTACACATACACTCCTGCACACCCCTTAAATAGCACCGCCCACTGTTTATATAACACAGGCTCTACCCCCCCCACTCTCTCAGCCAATTATCTTACATATGCAAATTCCATTCTTCCTGCCCATCATTTCTCAATTACCCGGCACAACACAGAGATATAGCAGGAATATATGCTTATACTTACCACATATACACTGTATATTTAACCCTAAATAACATAACATCACACTGATGTTGCACACTGCTGTACCCTTCTGCACCTAAAGAGGTCTCTGAAGCCTGAGCTCACACCATTTTTGGTGGTTCACCATCTTAGGTCCTGGTGTCAGGCTGGCCTTGAATTTCCTGGCTGAGCCCTGGAGATCCAACCAGCCCTGATATAGCATTATAGCGTATATGACTTTCTCCAGTAGAAAGGTAGAATTTTATTTTAATGCTCTGATTTGTAGCTGTGGTTTGATATCACTATTCCCCACTCCCACACCCCCAGGGATAATGAAGATGTTTTTCAGAAGCATCATTGTGATGATTTCATGATCGTGTTGTATCTTTTGAAGTCATTTTTAAGGGCAGCCACAGTGCTCATGCTGCGGGGGCTTGTCCCAATGTTGCCTGTGGCCATTAGCACATTACTTACTATATGCTTTAGTCATCAGTGCACCCTACACACACAACATATTGCAAGTGCTTTTCCAGTTAGGTTTCTGAATAGCCTCATTTAAGGTCCCTGCCCTAACACAACAACTACTGTAGCAGTAACAAGAATTTTCAGTGATCTTCTGTGTTCTCTTGCTTGGCACTAAAAATAAAGCAGCAAAATAATATGAAAATCTCTGAAGGATGGAAATTGTAATGTTTCAAATGTCTCATGTTTGTTGCCACCTAGTGCCCAAAAGTTGGAATAATTGTTTAGCCAAATAAGACTGAGCATGCTCCTGTGTTTGATGTTTTTCTTGAAGATGGATGCCAGTCTGAGGCCAAAAGAAAACTTATTTGGGTGCCACACATTTCTGGTCTAGCCTCTGTTCTTCACAGAAATAAACAAACATGCCACAGCCGATTAAGAAAACCTTGTAGTTCTTAATTACGCATGATTAGAGCAAGAACTCTAAATGTAGGGAAAATATTTCCATGACAGGAGAGTTTTCTAAAATCAACTAAGGACACAATCCTATGGGTTGTGCCCTTGCGAGATGGAAACCTCTGAACTCAGAGACTTCCATGTATCCAATGCCCTGCTGGGCTGAAGCTGGCAGGGCATGAGGAGCGGCGGAGGTGATCTTTGCCTCCCCGTCCTCCAATCAGTGTGTTTTTCACTAGACGGGCTTTTTTCCCCAGTCTAACAATGGTGCTTCGGAGGGGGAGAGAAAGAGGCTGGAAGAGGTTCAGGATAGCTCGTATCTTGGCCTCTCCCATCTCCTCTACTGCCTGTCCACTGGAACACTCCCTTTCCCCCCTCTCTGAGGTCACTTTTCTGACCTCGGAGGCCAGCCAACACAATTCTTTTCATGCCATCTGTGTGTGTGTGGGGGTGTCAGATCTCCAACTCCCACTTCCGAGGTCAGAGTGCTATCTCCAACCTCTGGGGGAATCCCCACTACCCTATGGCACCTCAGGCAATGTCTATGGGCCAGGACCGGTGCAAGGCAGTTTGGTGCCCTAGGCAAGATCAGATATTTAGCGCGACCCCTTCCCACTTGAGAGCACTGTATTTTTTTTCAAGGCGTTTCTGGCGCCCCCTTTAGCCCTGCGCCCTAGGCAGCTGCCTAGTTGGCCTAATGGTAGCACCGGCCCTGCTATGGGCCATAGGATTGCTCCCTCCATCTTTATCATTCCATGTCTGCTCCTGACATGCAAAACGGCAAGCTCACTTATCCTTCTAAACTTTTCTTTTTCAGGCAAGTCTCTTCCCCCCACCCTGCCCCACATTGCCTTCAAAGAAGTATTAGAATTTATGTTTTCTTTCAGCTGAGCTCAACCTTTGAAGCTGCTGAATTAGTGTACTTAGTCTTTCTGTCAGGCTGCAGTCTTTCCCTTTACAACTGGGTGCTGCTCAACTCTGTGCCCACGCTCATGCCAGGCTCTGGGATTTCACGTGCTGCTTCTTTTGAAGCTGCACGCTGCTCTTGTGACTATCCATGCTTGCAGTAGGATTGATGAGAAAATTCTCACATCACAAGGCCTGAACAATAACAAACACCCTGAAATTTAAAACTGTCTCCACACATAGGCTACCAAACTCTCAGATCTTTCAAACTTATATTTTGAAACCATACAGATGTTTTATCAACTGTTAGATCCAGGGGCTAGTTCACACTTACGGCAACCCCAACATGAGTACCTCATTTGAGCAGCTGGGGCCAATTATTATTAACTGTCTGTTTTCTGGAAAATATTCTTGGCAACATGCATTTTTATCAAGCACTGTTTCCTCAGAGCCACCAACCCATAAAGGACATTTTTTTTAAATGTTGAGGGCTACATTCTGTTGGGGGCTGCAGTCAGTAGTGGCAGGAGCCATCCCTTTCTCTCTTTCTTTGACTGGGTCCAGACAACACACCATGGCTCATCATGGGTTACTCAAGCCGCAGCACCTGCAGGCACCAAATTGCATATATAGTTGTGTTGCGCAAACCTGGTGAACCTTAACATAACCCATGCTCCAGGTTCGCACAACACGACAACCCCCAAGCAGGGGTTGCATATTCAAAATGGCGGCTGCACACACCACAGCACATGCCGTGGGCTGTCATGTCGTGCAAACACCCCCTTTTTCTCCCTGTTCACCCATCGAGCTGCCAGGGGAGAGACAGACAACTCTTGCCAGCAGTCCGAATTGATTGCTCACAGAGAGAGCCTTTGAAATTAGGCTGAGGGTCACATGGAGGAAGGTCACATGGAACACTAGGTTCCTAGGTTGCCTATCCCTGGGCTAGAGGGACCCCCTCCCACAGTTCATAGATTTTCATAGATCATAAAGTTGGAAGGAGCCTACAAGGCTATCGAGTCCAACCTCCTGCTCAATGCAGGAAACTAGGGGAGGGGTCTCCCATCCAAGTAATAACCAGGCCTGACCCTGCTTAGCTTTCCACGCTCAGACAAGCTGAGCCAGCGTAAGCCACATAGCTCATGCGCTTAAGCAACATACTATACTGGTTCTACTGCAAGCTTCAGAACAGCTTTCTGGCAGATTCTGTGCTGTAGATCAGTGTGCAGAAAACTGCTCCCCACATATACATGACTGGGGCACATTATCTTCATTGGATACTACAGTTTGGACTGTTACTCATCTATATTTAATTTATTTTTAAAAAATTTAGAACAAATGTAGGTTTAAAAAAATTCTCAAACAGCTTTAAGTAAGGAAAAAAACTAGCAGAGGAAGAGATCTCATAAAGGGAACGTCAGTGGTTCAATCTTTTCCTTGGAGAAGTTTAGATCAAAGGTATAGGTAGTCTTTTGCCCATTTTCTAGGTTTGAGCTGTACCAATTCATTTTGAATCTCCAAAACTCCTGAACAAAAGGTATCAGTGTTACTTAGCTGCAATGCAAATAAATATTCATTACAATGGTGCATGAATAGCTAATTGAACAGTTTTTGTTAATATTATACTAGATATTCATGGACATGTGCCTTTTTCTATCATGAAAATACTGCCGTAGGCTAGCTTTGTTTTTCTTGTCAAGAACAATTTGTGTGCTTTCATTTAAATGAATATAAGCTCTTATTCTCATGACAAAATAATTCGCCATTAATTTGGGTAAAGAATTTCTTTATTCCCTTTGTGGTATGTTTTATTGAAAAAGAAAACCCTAAACGCATCTTGAAATTTCTCTTCATGCACTATGCCTAATTTCAGCAACAAATTATATATATAATTTATATATATATATATATATATATATATGATTCCAGAGTTATTAAGTGTTGGTACATTGTTGTTATTGTGCACAGAACAGATTTTATTTAAAGTTAATTTGCAAAGTAATAAAACAGTAAGATTGTCTCATGGAAATTAGTGTGAGAATTTGGCTCCCCCCCCCCCCAGTCCCATTGCTAATTTTTAAAAGCCATTATCCTTTTCTTTCTTTTATCTCTTTATTTACTTCTTTTATGTTCAGGCTTGTTGTGTCATCGAACTCTGTTTCTGAAAAATCAGCCCAATCCTAAATGTTTACTCAAAAGTAATCCCCATTGATTTAAATGGGACTTACTCCTTGTAAGTACATTTAGGATTGCAGTTTTACAGTGCAATCATACATGTCTGTTTAGACATTCAGTGAGAATTACTCCCAGGTAAGCAAGGATCACAGCCTTAAAGAATTAGAACAGAGTTTATATGAGGTCTCATCAGGGCCACAATGCATAGCATGTTTATAAGAATAAGAACTGACAACATGGATACTGTCCTGTTTCAGGTGGGTCCAAGGGAGGGGAACAATTCACCAGCAAAGATTAGGTTTCGAGGCAAGGTCAGAAGGCAATCTAGGTCTGAGTAGGTAGGGTCTGAAGGGAGACCAAGATAGCCAGGCAGGGTCAATTCCAAAGGCAAAGTCTGAAAACAGCCTAAGGTCTAAGCAGGCAGGGTCCAAGAAGAGAGCATATCCAGGCCTGAAGACAGTTGAAGAGTACAAGCACAAGGGGGATCTAGCAAAGAGAGCCAGGCAATCAGGGAACACACAAGTAGAGTTTGATACACAGACATTATTCCAGAAATTCTCTGAGACTGAGGCTTTTAAGCCTGAGCTCCTTGAGCCCCTCGCAGGGCTCACTGCAGATCATCAGAGGTATTTATTTATTATTTATAATTTAAAAAATTAAAACTACAATATAAATAGGAATAAAAGTCAAAATAAATCCTAGCAGCAGTACAGAGATTTAAAATACAGTAAAGGATTTAAAACAACAGAGACTAAAATTCCTGGGAAAAGAAGTCTTCACCTGGCGCCAGAAAGAGCACATTATAGGTGCCAGGAGAGCCTCTCTGGGAAGTGTGTTCCGCAACTTGGGTGCCACAGCAGAAAAGGCCCTCTTCATAGTAGCCACCCACCTCACTTCCTTTGGTAGGGACTCCCAGAGAAGGACCACTGAGGATGATCTTAGGGTCTGGGCAGGTATATATGGGAGGAGATGATCCTTCAGTAACCTGGCCCCAAGCCATCTAGGGCTTTGTAAGTTAATACCAGTGCTTTGAATTAGGCCCGGACATGGACTGGCAGCCAGTACAGTACAGTAAAGTACTGGTCTAATATGATCACGTTGGCCAGTTGCCGTTAACAATCTTGCTGCCCTATTTTGGACCAGTTGAAGTTTCCGGACCATTTTCAAAGGCTGCCCCACATATAACGCATTGTAGTAATCCAGATGAGAGGTTACCATAGCATGGATGACTGTAGCTAGGCTATCCCTATCCTGATAAGGATGTAGTTGGTATATCAGCCTAAGCTAATATACCAGGTACTCTGGAAGAGGTCCTACGCATGAGGAGAGACTTGCTCACGACTTGCTCTTTATTCAAGGAGTTCCCTTTTGTAAGCAGGCACTTCTCTGCCTGGCTGCCTCCCAGGGGCTAGGCGAGAGCTCAGCATTTACCTCCAAATCAGAAGCAGAGCCCTCCACCTCTTAAGAGGAGTCCTTTTTCCCCTCTCTCCTCCTAGCTGATGCTTAGCCTCCTCCTACACAGCACACTGGCCATTACCTGCAAGGGGAGGCCAGTGCACACATTCCATGTACATACCCAGTTGTTTACCCTTGCAAATTATGGCTGGCATGCTGCAGGGTACTGTGTCTGTGGGCAAATCAGTGCTTTTTTGGGTGTACAACCCCCCCCCCATACAAGTCCATAGAGACTTGTGTATGCTCTCTCTCTCTCTCTCTGTTCTTTTTTTCTGTGAGTATGTGTTTTCCTTCTATCTCTGTCTCTCTTCGTTTTCTTTTTCTTTCTGTGTGTGTGTGTGTGTGTGTGTGTGTGTGTGTTTTTCCCCTGTTTGTTTTCTGTGTATGTGTGTGAGAGAAAACACATACGGTATACAAAGACAGAGAGAAAACACAGGTGCACGGAGCTGGGGGTTCTCACAACTTTTGATGACTGGCTACACCCTCATGGCAGCCATTTTGTGACTAGCCATGCCCCACAGAAGCTATTTTGTGGTCACATCCAGTAGACTTTTTTAAAATTACAAATGGGCCCATGGGCCCAAAAGGGTTGGGGACATCTTGATTAGTATATGCATAGGTGGCAAGAAATGTCTCTACCCAAAGTCTGGAGAACATAGTTTAAACCTTTTAACAAGTAATATTGCGGGGGAAGCATCTTTTTTCTATAGATTGTTTGTACTATGGCAAACCTCAGGGTACACACACTTAAGCTTGTTGATATCTCTCTCTCTTGTGCATGTTTTAGCTACATAAGGACTGGGACTTGGATAATAATAATAATAATAATAATAATAATAATAATAATAATAATAATAGTAGTAGTAGTAGTAGTAGTAGTAGTAGTAGTAGTTGTTATTCACATATATATCCTGTACTTCCTCCAGGAAGTTCAGGGCATCGTACATGTATTGCCCAATTTTATCCTCACAACAACCTTGTGAGGCAGGTCAGGTTGAAAGCCAGTGTGACTGGCCCAAGTCAGCTCCACAGCTGAACAGGGATTCACAACCAGACCTTCCCAGTTCGTGCCCAGCACTCTACATGACTATACCACACTGGCTCTCAGACAATAGGCAATTGATTATGTGGGGGCCAAATTAAGAGTGGCTGGGTCTTAATCGCTAGATGGGCGATTTAAAAATACAATAAATAAATAAATAAGAGGTAGAGGAAAAATGAAATACACTAGGTAGACAAGCAGAAAAAAGCCCAAAACCTGTCCTCACATTCCACAAAAAAAGCCAAAGGCAAAATAACTATAGAGGCTTTCAATGCAGTCTCTGATGCAGTTTTGAATTTGCCGAGGGAGAGAAAAGACAATTCCAACTTTTTGGATCTGGCTAGCAAAAGCATTCTTGGGGATTCAGAGAGGGGCGATTGCTTTGAATCTGATGCCATTATGAATCCGATGCTGCCTGCCTCACTTTCTACCTGTAACTAAACACGTATGCAAATACAAATGTTCAAACGTATGCAAATACAAACACGTATGCAAATGTTCATTGTGTTGCTCTCCATTCCAAATGAAAAAGACCCTTTAAGGCTCTGTGGTTGGTAGTGATTCAGGTTTAATTACTCAAAGAAACAAAGCTATTAAATACAATAATTATAAATCATGAATTATTTGATTATTATTAGTAGTTGTAGTAGTAGTAGTAGTACATAGGAATGTTGGAGAAATCCTCAATGGGCTCAAGTGAGTTCAAATTTCTAAGAATCTGACCTGTGGATTCCGTAGCGGACTGGCTTTTCCCAACTCACATGGATTCCGCGGACTTGCAGACTGTTTTTATTATTATTTTATGTAATTTTACCCAAATTTAGTTGTAGAAAAATACATAAAGTAGACCAAAAATGTGCATTTCCGCCTTAAGCTAAAGCATGAAAATACACATTTTTCGTGGATTTCCATATTTTGGGAAGATTCACGCATTGTTGGGAGTGTGAATTTGTGCAACTCTGAATTTGCACAAATGCATACAAACAGATTTTCACAAAATCTGATTCCATCAATGAGATGATGATGGAACAAAAGGCGCCTGAGAATCCATGAAACATATATGGAATGGATTTTACAGCATCTGTACATCCCTAGTATTACATATAAGTGTGTATGGCACTTTAGAAGTTCATGAGTACAGGTGTCCCTGCCCCAAGAAGCTTACAATCTAAAATTTGACACAGGGAAAATAGCAGAGGAAAGAGAGGGCAATGGAGGCAAGGTAAACAGGGAAAGAAAGTGGCCTGGATCCAGAATAGTCCATCCTTGAATGGAAGCGCCTTTCATTCATGGAAGAGCTGGAGGTCCAGCAGAGGTTCCCACTCATGGAAGGAGGAGAGGAGGTGACTTTCTGGATACTCAGCCTTCTGGAGGCAGGAGGTTCTGTGAGCAGAGGTCTGGACACAGCATTTCTGGATCCAATCCTATGCATTTATTTCATTTACATGTACTTATGTTGCCGGCACCAAAAAGGTGTCCTCTCCCGGCAAAGTGATTCGGGCCTCAGTGTGTATGCCCTGCTTTGATTTGGAGAAGGGAAACCAACTTTATTTGAGGCCCTCAAGTAGGCTCTAGGAGTCTGTGACTCAAATCAAGAGCCCCCTTTCAAGTTCTTCCTGGATCTTTTATACAGCATGGAATCAGATACAGGTTTGCATCACATACAGTCATTTTACATACAGTTGCGTAGAAAAACATTCTTATCATGACCTCTTTCACACGCCTTCACTGACTTCCTCTGGCCTTCCTGGTACATACATTTCTTCCTGTTCCTTGTCTATCAGCACAATTCTATCTTGTCCTGTTCTTTGGAAAGTACACGCATCAGTCTGATGCTAGCACCCCCCCTTCCCCCTTCCCTCCGCCTTTCGCTTTACTTCTCTCACATTCCTTTTGCCATTCTCTATCAGTGCATGCCCTTTGTACACACTTTGCCATTCTCCGGCCTCTTCCCCCTCCCATCTACTGCAGCCATCAAAACTGCCTGTAACTTCACTTTTCTCTCTCTTACTTTTCAATTCAGATTTCTTTGCAACTTTAGCAAGCAGTTTCACAGAACAGCAAGAAAGCAAGAAACAATTTTACAGAAAGCAGAAAACAAGAATGCAAGATTCTCTAGTCAGGCCTAGCTAAACATTAGAACAGGAGTACAAATTCACATGGTCCCCAACACTTAGGCTTGGTTACAATAGGGCAGGGGTGGAGAACCTGGGGCACTTCAGATCTTGTTGGACTCCAGCAGCATGGCCAATAGTCAGAAGCTCCAACCTAGCATCTCTTTGTCATTCCAGAGGTTCCAGCTCATTCCAGAGGTTCCATCCTATGAGATAGTTGTGTCTCCCTGCCTTAAATTCAGGGATGATGGGGATGTAGTCAATATCTGGAGGACCATAGGTTCCCCATTCCTGCAGCAGCACATGGGGACAAGCAGGTTGCGCCATAGGGAAGGGATGCTTGGGGAATTCACAGGGTCCTTGTTCCGGGTGAACTCACCTGACCTGCAGCTCCTGAATTAATGTTCAGATTGAAATCCACACTCCACAATCCTATGCATGTTTATACAGAAAAAAGTTCTACATGCTGGCTGGGGTATGCTGGGAGCTGTAGGCAGGGCCGGCGCTACCACTAGGCCAACTAGGCAGCTGCCTAGGGCGCGTGGCTGAAGGGGGCGCACTCCGCTCCTGCCGGCCGACTCTTCCTCGCCGCCACCGGGACTGCTGGGCGACGCGCTGGATATGTCGGCAAGGCAGCCGGGCGAGACAGCGGCGGAGACGCCCCCAGTCACATCAGGTCAGCGCGGGGGATTGCGGGCAGGCTCGGTGTTGCGCTCAGCTTTCCTCGGCGGGGGGGGCGCCTCCGCCCGCCGTCATGAGCCAGGGCGCCTCCGCCCGCTTCTCCTCCAGCTCGCCGCCCCGCCTGCTCTCCCGCGAGCCTGCCTGCTGTAGCAGATGCTCCGCCAGGCCCAGCGCTCGCCATTTAAGCTTCTGTCCCCGCCGGGCAGGCGCAGGCTGCGCAGCCGACAGCGGGGCGGGGAGGAAGGCGGAGGCTCCGTCCCTTCCTCCCCAGCGCCTCCCGCGGGGGATGCCCAAGCGGGGTCCTCGGTGGGTGCAGGGCAGGTGGCGAGGCCGGGCCCGAGCCCGGCTAGAGGAGGAGGGGAGGGGGCAGCCGCCTCCGCCTCGGGACCCTGTCTGCAGGGGGCGGTGCTGCCACCGCCTCGCCTCACCTCCAGAGCGCACGCCGCGGCTGCCCGGCTCCGTGAGTAGCGTTCGCGCTCTGCCTCGGGAGTCTCGTCTCGCGCGGCCTCCGATACTCATGCCATCCGATCCGGGCCCCAGCACCAGAGCGCTCACAGCCCAGCCCGAGGGGGTGGACCCCCGCGGGCTGCGGCATGGAGGAGGAGGCGGCATCGCATGGCCCAGTGCCCGGCCGGGCATCCTGGACGAGCTGTGCTGAGCGCGCTGCTGCTGGCCAAGATGCTGCTGCTGCTGCTCCAGGTTTGCAGAGGGCTGCTGGCCGTGGGGGGGGGGGGCGCTGGGCGAGCAGGCATTTTAGGCTGCTTTGCTCCAGAGCCCACCCACCCCACCCGAGGGGGGGCGCTAAATACCTGACTTGGCCTAGGGCGCCAAACGGCCTTGCACCGGTCCTGGCTGTAGGATGTTTTTCTGTCTAAACATGCATAGGATTGTGACCTTAGTTGTGTGGAACAGCTAGAAAGCTCCCGCAATGCATGTTGAAAATGGAGCCTGAAATACCGCCAGGGGCGACAGAACATGATTCCCAGCCATCGCTCTCAGAGGCGCTTCCAGCCCCATTTTCAATGCATGCAGAAGGATCCGTGTTTTCTAGCCAGGCAGCTAGTACAAAAGAAAGAAAAACCTGAAAAACCATCCCTTGTGCCATCTCATAACTGCTATTTGCAAATACGGGTAAATCTGTGCAGATTTTTTCAGAAAAAAATCTACATGGAAACAGGACGGGATATACTGCTGAACACATGTGAAAGGTACACAAACTGGATTACAACTGATCTGTCCATGTGTACCATACGCTTTATTGAAAAGGTGTCAATTATGGCAATTGAGGAGGGATTTGAAGAAACTAAGAGGGGTAAGAGACATGGCAGAATTATTATATGTAAAACTGTATTTCCATAGGGCCTTGCTATATAGTCTTTATTCACTGAAAAAAAGCTTTTTAAAATTGTGCTTATTTTTCAGCTATTTTTTTTATGAATACCATTAACAAAGGAATCCACTAAACTATCTATAAAACTATCTTTAAAAAAATATCAAAGTAAGAGATGCTTTTAAAGCATATTTCCACTGTTGGATTCTCCTCCCAAATAGATGAATGGTTCCAAGTTCGCTTCATCACCTTTTAGTACATAAAAGTGCTATGCCACCATGCCATTTAATTATGTCTTTTATATTCACAATAAGATATTTATAATGGGAGACTTAAACTTCGTGTATCTTAATTAAAGAGATTTTCTAAACCAGTTGTAACCTGCATTTGGCCTTATGATGCCTCCTGGAATAACAATGATCTGCCAGTTAATACATAGAGGTTCACAACTGATTGTTGCTCCTCTTCTGCAGAATATTAAGCAGGATTGATTAATTATTATTCAGTCTGCTTGCCTCTTGCACACAGGACATCATCTTTGCACTGGGCTCCCAGTAGACAAAAGAATAATAGTAGTTTAAATGAAAAGCTTTTGAAATCACTTTGAGTGAGGTTGAGATTATAACTGTGGGGAAAAAATGTGCATGGGATAGAGGCATTTAGGAGTTTTTGTTGGTATCAGAGATGTGTTCCTGTTTTAAGTGTCTTTGGAACAATATTGCCTGAGTTATAGTTACCTCTACTTTTTCTCTAAGGTGCCAAATTGGCAAAAATATACCATCTCACAGTTCTGAAGAAGCCAACCTGTGTGCAGGAAAGGGTTTTACAAATGAACCAGATCTACTGCTCTAGGGAAGATACCCTTCCTGCATTCTAGGCTGCACAAGTAGTCCTCTTGCATAATGTGCACGCAACCTAAGAGTGATCCATGCTGTCACATTTGACAGCAGCCATCATCAGTTAGGTGAACATCAAGAGAAGCAAGTATCAGAGTTGATCCAGAAGTTTAGCGATCACTGATAATATTTTACATAGAAGAAAGCTATTTGCAAGCTATTTGTTAAGCTTCCTGGCTTAAGTGTTAGGGCATTGTATTAGGGCACAGCATTGTGCATCGGTTTTGGCTGAAGCCCAAAGCCTAACCCATATCAGCCTCCTTCAGACTATTTCTGGTGCTTCCTGAGGTGAAGCGGGCTTCCCTCCAAAATGATCAGAACTGAAGCTGGACCCTGCACAAGGCTCCATTTACAATTTGTCTTTGGAAAGGCAAACAGTGTATCTCCAAAAATAGCATCTTTTCCTTTCTTTCTCTAAATGCTGATGAGGAGGGAGGGAGTGGAGTTGAATGACTGACAGATCCACCTTCTCATCATAGGACACATTTTATTAGGGGTTTTCCAATCATTGTGTTTTGGGGAAGGGCAAGGATGGGACCACAAGATGGCCATTCTTCCAATGTCACCAGGCTTCACTGTGAGGGGGGGGGGGAAGCCTTAAACTGGATTTCAGCCATCATAACTCCCTATCCCCTGCACTTATCCTTCTGAACCTTTGCAGGGTTTTTTGCCTGGAGACACCTCTATGATGTGTGCTGTTTTCATACAACTTGCCCAAAAAGCCATAGTGGGAGGGAAGGGGAAGCTAATAATTAAACCCCTGCCCCCAACTGTGAGTTGTAGTTTTATTATATTAATCTATGACTAGGGCCACCTCTGTGCTGTCTGTCATTTTCAGAAGAACAGTCCACAAGGGACACAGGGGGATAAGCATGCCCTATTTTGGATACCCTCAAAGTGCAGAGAGGGACACAAGATTGGGAGCAGATGGGCACTGGGGCATGTTTTTGTTTCCTCATGCGACGACACACAAATCAGCAAGAGAAAGGATGAAGTGAGTCCTGCATTTATGACTAAATATGCTCAGGATTGGCCTTTTCAACAGGTTGGCTCAGTTTAAAATTAATTAATTAACTCTTCGGAATTTAAGCTCATATAGTTACTGTGCTGATTTTATTTTTGGTCAACTATGCAAAAGATTGCACCGTGCAGGTTAAGATAAGCTATGCAAGAGATGCTTGTCAGAGTTTGAGTTTTAGAACTGAAAAGTATACATCGTCTTATGGCTTGACATAATACTGGCCCCGGCTTCAGTTTTCCTCTAATATGCAGAAGAAGAGGACCTGGGCTGAAAAACTAAGCAAGGGAAAGTGTGGGTCATAGAGGCTAATTTTTTTTAACCACACCTAATTTAAAATTTGATAGGGCCAGTGGAGGCTACATAAAAATTGCTTCCTGTACTGATTCTGGCCTGCAGTTCCCCAGGTCACCATCCTTGGTATACAGTCGTGCATACATAAATGCATAAAATGGAGAGGAGGAGGACTATGTAAGCTGCCTTGGGTTCCTTGCAAGAGGGGGAAAGGTGGGATATAAATGTAATAATAATCAGAATCAATATTTGGTATATAAGATTCAGAATTCAGAATTCTGAAGAAGTTAGAAGCAATGACTTGAAGTTCAAATAATCACAGAAAATGTGAAAAGTTAGGAACATGGGAAGTTGTCTTATACCAGGTCAGAATATTTGTCCATTTAGCCTAGTCTTCTCTGTTATGATTTGCAATCATCCTGACCCTTTTTAAACTGGGGGTGCTGAAGACTGAACCTGGGACCTTCTACATGCAAAGCATGTGCTCTGCCTCTGAGCTTTTTTCCCTCTGCAATCCAACAAGACATGCAACTTCCACCTAATGTTGGCCATAGAAGATACATTCAGATTCTTTATCAAAGAAGAAAAGGGCACAATAGTCACAATTCTTTACTCATTGATAGAGATTTATTCACATCAGGATTTAAATCATCCCAGTCCAGAGAATCACAAGAGCAGTAGAAGGCTGCACACACATAATGCTTTGTCTATAGACAGAATGATGCCTTGAGCACAACCTTTCACACAGGCTGCCATATTGGAACCTCTATGGCATAACGAATGGTACTATGAATAATTATCCCACTGCTAGCAGTGATCTGTTGTCACTATGTCCAGCTGCTACATCAGACCTGTATGCAAAAATCTGTTTCTGCACATAGGTTCTCCTAAGTGGATTAATGGGGCAAATCTATTGCAAAGAAGAACAGCAATTGATTCTATTGATAAAACCATGATATTACTCAATTAGAAATTGAGTTAGTTCTACTGTGCCCAAGATCTGTATATGCTGAAGTAGGGGTATATATAAAAGTTTGCAGTTTTTGGTGTATAATAAATCAGGGGAGGGCCGGCTTGTCAGATCTACTTTATTTTTTACTAGACCTCCAAGATCCACCAACTAGACCCAGGTTCAAAAGACATACACCTCCATCCCAGGGACCATAGGATTCCTTGGAAAAACCCATCTGAAGTTGGAGACAATGCTCTGACCTCAGAACGGGGAGTCAGAGATCTGACCCCCCCTCCCCTGCCCTCTTGCAGCCGGTGCGGAAAGAACCACACCAGCTGCCTTCCGAAGTCGGAAAAGCAACCTCGGAGGAGGAGGAAAGGGGGAGTTCCAGTGGGTGGGGAGGGCAGGAGACTGGAGAGGCCAGCATACATGCTATCCTGAGCCTCCCCCAGCCTCCTCCCCTCCCCCTCCAAAGTGCCCTCACTAGATGGGCTGAAAAGGATGTCTAGCAAAAATTACCAAAGATGGAGGACGGGGAGGTGAAGATCATCTCTGTTGCTCCTCCCGCGCTGCTGGCTTCAGCCCAGCAGGGCGCAGGAATTTCGGAAGCCTCTGAGTTCGTTAGATTGCGCCCTTAGAATTAAAGAACCGTGTCCCCCTGTGCATGTTCTGATCCTAGGAATTTGTTTTCAGTACCAGAACTGAGAAGATCTCATAGTCCTCTCCTCATAGACACAAAAGTCCACTCCTGGGTTAACCCAAACTTTCTTTGTTGCAACAGCCTTATTTACATGTAAAACATCATTTTGCTGTTGCCACTGTTAAAGTGGGATTTAGAAATCCCTGCCAATCCACTCCAGATAACCCAGAGATCTAATGCTAGATCCTGATCTACCTACTGCCCGCCCCTGTAATAAATGAAAAAAGAAGCTTACAATGCCCACAGAAAAGATGAGGTGGTGAAAAAAATATGGAGGAGATTAATGCAGCAATACACATATAACTTCAGAAGTGTTTGTCCACTAGTTACTGATAAAGGCTGAGAAAGATGAATCAAATGTTCATCAGCTTGAGCTTCATATGCGGTTGTATACAGACCACACAATTTTTGCCAATCCAGATATATATTTTGCTTTTTAAGTCCACTTGCCATTGTGGGTTTTTGTTTGTTGTTTATTTGTCGAGATTTTTTTTTTAAACAATAAGTCTCCCTCTGGGACATGTCACTTGGAGCTTGTGTTTGTCATGCTTATAGTGCAGGGAAAAACACACACTAAATTCAATCTTTAAATTAAGCTGTAACCAAGCTTGTATATTCATTAGAGGAGAAAAATTCTCTTCTGAGAAGTTCAAATTGTTTATTGATTTTCATTTCTGTGTTCAAGTGAAGCTTGAGTAAGTCTGTCTTACTGCAGTCCCTCTGGGGCAGCCCAGCCAACAAGTGCATCACATTTTAACCTAAGTGAGCAGTTACCAACAAAAATCTGAGAATTCCTTTAAAACTATATTAATAAATAGCTAAAGGGTGAGATTTCCAGTTCAATAAAGTTGTTTCATTTGGCAAGAGGAATAGCAGTCTTGAATTCCAGGCTATATAAATATCAGTATTTGTGAAAAGCCTGATGATGAAATCAGGTAATTGGAAAGCAGAATTAGTAGCATGTTGTGCAGGAAATAAAAGGTGGTACGCAGTTTCATTTCTTAAATATTGTGATGTCAAAATAATGATCTAACTCAATCAGATTGTTATTGTGTTGGTTTACAAATGGGAAACATAACAATTCACATTGCTGTCCAATTGTCCTGCTCAAGCCTGAATATCATTCTATTGTCACCCTGCTCCAGCTAGAGGCTATATGTGCTATGAGAAGAAATAGGCATTCACAAATGTATCTCTGTCATAGGGATGCGCACATGCAGTCAGTGTATTGTGCTGACATCTTCTACATTTTAATGAATAAAGTGTAGGCCCTTGTCTACCTACTTTTTGGTATTCTGATGTTTGGCCTAAACTCTAATTTTTGGCTGGGGTTGAAATGCTTCATTTTAACATCTCTTCTTGTTTCCCCATACCTCTTCTTTGTTTGTTAATTTAGTCGGTTGGATCTAGGATCACACTTTCATGAACAGAAGGGCTCTGCTCACAGAAGGTGCCTCCGCCTGATTTTGGGGGATCCCCCTCCCCCTACACCACAGCTCACTCCATTCAGTACGGTCCCCCAACCCACTGTGTAGCATTTTCAGGAGGCTGGAACAGCTGTCATGGGGAGGAGGGAAGTCCATTTCCACCAGCCCAGTTGCACACACCTAAATTTGGATCCAACCCAATACTATATTATTTGTATATTATTACATACAAAAGGTAACAGATGCAGAGCAAATACAACAACACAAGTATCCAAAATGTTGACATGCTTGATATTGAATCTATGGCATTTGATATGTTTTTATTATTTCATTGCAATTGGTAGCTTGTAATGTTTATGTTTTCCAAGTCACTTTGAGAGTATTATTTTAAATAAAGTGGCTTTTAAATTAATACATTAAACCTAGTACACAGCTATTCAACTGCCTCTGGGTCATCATCATCATCATCAGGCGATCACTCGTGACCGAGTAAGATTGTCTTCCAGGATTTTTTAAAAAAATGTACAAAAAGAAAAATTTTAAAAGGAGGAAATTCTAAAGAAAATTGTGTTGACTCTAGCGATGGGTCCGTAAGTGACTGTGGAGGCCAATTCTAGATCCACACAGCTTCCCACAGTGAGGACACAGGTTACCAGATGGAAGATGGTCCTGTAAAGGTTTCGTTTGACGTGCTTTTCGCTTAGCACGTTTCTCCCTTTCGCCTTGCACTCGGGCTTCTTCAAAGTCCATGGAACCTTTGTGAGAGGCCAACCTCCATTTAGATCGATCATGGGCCAGAGCTTCCCAGTTTTTGATGTTTATATTGCATTTTTTTTAGATTAGCCTTATGAACATCTTTAAACCTCTTATACTGACCACCGATATTCCGCTTTCCATCCTTGAGTTGGGAATAAAGTAACTGCTTTGGGAGACGGCAGTCAGACATTCGAACAACATGACCGGTCCACTGAAGTTGGCGTTGAAGGATCATTTTTTCAACGCTAGTAGTCTTTGCTTCTTCCAGTACACTGACATTTGTTTGCCTATCTTCCCAAGTAATTCGCAGGATTTTCCGGAGGCAACGTTGATGAAATCTTTCAAGGAGGTGGAAGTGACGTTTATAGATAGTCCATGTTTCGCAGGCATACAATAAAGTTGGTAATACAATGGCTTCATAAACCAGTGTTTTGGTCTTCTTACAAATATCCCGATCCTTGAACACTCTATGTTTCATTCGAGAAAACGCGGCACTTGCGGAGCTCAAACGATGCTGGATTTCACTGTCAACGTTAGCTGTAACAGAAAGATAGCTACCAAGATAGAGAAAATGATCGACATTTTCCAGTATTGCCCCGCTGAGCTGGATAGATGGCATCACCAAAGGGTTAACTTGCACTTGCTGATGAAGCACTTTGGTTTTTTTTATGTTAAGTGAGAGACCAAGTTTTTCATATGCTTCTGCAAAAGCATTTAGGATAGTTTGGAGATCATTCTCTGAATGTGCGGAGACCACATTATCATCAGCATACGGAAGTTCCACAAAGGAGGTTGTAATTACCTTACTTTTTGCTTTCAGCCTGCTGAGATTAAAAAGCTTTCCATCTGTTCAATATATAATTCCCACACCAGTGGGAAGTTTCCCCTCGACAAGATGTAAAACCATGGCGATGAAAATAGCAAATAATTTTGGGGCGATAACACATCCCTTTTTAACACCTGATCCCACTTTAAATGGAGTGCCATGAGAGCCGTTGTTGTCCAAAACCGTTGCCATCATGTTGTCATGGAGAAGTCGCAAGATATTCACAAATTTATTGGGGCATCCAATTTTCATAAGGATAGTCCAGAGAGCTGTTCAGTCTACAGTATCAAAGGCCTTAGCCAAATCAATAAATGCCATATAAAGGGGTTGATTTTTCTCCCGGCATTTTTCTTGGAGCTGATGTGCAGTAAAAATCATGTCTACTGTCCCTCTAGAGGGGCGGAAACCATATTGAGTTTCAGGGAGGATCTCTTCTGAGATAGATAGAAGATGGTTTGCGAAAATCCTAGCAAATATTTTACCTGCGGTAGCTAAGAGAGAAATGCCCGGATAGTTTCCACAGTCTGTTCTATCACCCTTCTTAAAGAGGGTGATAATTATGGCATCCCTGAAGTCTTCTGGGATCTCTTCTCTTATCCAGATTTTTTCAATGAGTTTATGAAGATGTTGTACAAGTTCGGGGGGGGGGGGCTTCTTCAAAGATTTCAGCAGGAATCCCATCTGGTCCACTAGCTTTGTTATTCTTCATTTGATTAATGGCTTTTATAACTTCATCCAAAGTGGGGAGTATTGCAAGTTCCTCTGTAATTTGTTTTTGCGGGATTTGGGAAAAAATCTCATTATCCACCTTAGATTTCCGATTTAAAAGATCATAATAATGCTCTTTCCAACGCAGTGCAATAGACTCTTTGTTTTTTAAGAGTTTGGTGCCATCTTTTGATTGTACCATAGGTTTTTGGTCCATAAATGGCCCTTGTGGCCTTAAAAAAGCCCAGTGCATCATGAGATTCTGCAAGTTGTTGAATTTCTTCAGCTTTCTTTTTCCACCAAGCGTTCTTAAGTTCTCTTGTTCTTCTTTGGACCTCAGCCTTTGCACTGGCTTAGATTTTTTTCTTGGCAGCGCAGTTAATATCATTTTGCCATATTTGGAAGGCGTTCCTTTTTTGGTCAATTATATATTTAATCTCATTATCATTTTCATCAAACCAATCCTGATGTTTCTTAGTTTCATATCCAATAGTTTGTTCACAGGCTGCAGTAATGGAGGTTTTCAGCTTAGACCACTGGTCCTCAAAGTTATCAGGAGGTTCCGTAGGTAGATGTTCCTTAAGAAATGATTGAAGACGAGTTTGCTTAATAGGATCTTGAAGGGCGTGGATGTTCATTTTACGCCTTGGTTTCCTTCCTTGAAGCCTACGTTGGGGAGCAATGTTGATAACCATAGTGGACCAGATTAGTCGGTGGTCTGTCCAGCAGTCGTCGGCACTCACCATGGCCCTAGTAAGAAGTACGTCGCGGCGATCTCTAACACGGACAATTACATAATCCAGAAGATGCCAGTGTTTTGACCATGGGTGCTGCCATGATGTTTTAAACGTATTCTTTTGTCGAAAGAGCGTGTTTGTAATAGTGAGATTATGCTCTGCACATATAGACAAAAGTAAGATTCCGTTTTGGTTGCTATTACCAACTCCGTCTTTTCCAATAGTTTCTGGCCATAAATCAAAGTCACGCCCGACTCTTGAGTTAAAATCGCCCAGGAGGATAATTTTATCCTCCTTAGGTATCTCTGACAAGAGAGTGTCCAACTGGGTATAAAAACTTTCCTTGATGTCTTCATCAGCATCTAATGTTGGTGCATAAGCGCTCAAAATAGTTACCTGCTGGTTATTGGCGAGCTTTAATCGAAGAGTTATCAGGCGTTCGTTAATGCCAGTAGTCTCCACCTTTTCCAGCCCATCTGTCTCCTACTCAACCTCCACCCCCACTTCCCTGCATCTGGGCAACATCTTCAAGTAGCTGCAGAGTCAGAGGGCGGGTTCGCACCACACGGCAACAATCATACCACGATTGTTTGCCAGAACCCACGAAGCAACCATGATGAGCCTGATAGACGGTCAGACTTATCGTGGTTTCTTTGCTCCTGCCCCTCTTCCCCCCTCATTCCTCCCAGTGATATCCCAGGGGACAACCGCGGGGAGGAACGAGGCTCCTCTCTTTGACAACCGTGATTGGGAGCTGATTTCAGCTCACACGACTGTCAATCACTCCCTGTTGCGCAAACAGGGCTCATGCCTGAAACACAACAGGGAGGGGGGAGCCTCTCGCCTCCTCCTTAAGAGGTCTACTCTCAGGCTGAAGGCGGGGGTGCCAGTTCCACTCTCCACAGCTGCTCCATGAACAGAGCAGCCACAGAGAGTGGATCACAGCCTCCTGCCTGAGAGCTTTACTCCAAGGGTAAACCTCTCAGGCAGGAAGGGGCAGCGCTTCCCGCTGTCATTGGTGCAGCAACACCGGTGACAGTGGGAAGCACCTGCCCACTCCACCCTCTGCTTTCCCGGCATCTCCTGGGAAAGAGAAGGGTGGGTGCTTCCCACTGCCCCTCCCTGCCCGCGAGGTTTACCCTCTGAGTAAACCTCTCTGGCTGGAGGCTGTGATCCAGTTCCCATGGCTGCTCCATGCACGGAGCAGCCATGGGGACTGGATCCCAGCCTCCAACCGGAGAGGTTTACGCAGAGGGTAAACCTCGCGGGCAGGGAGGGGCAGTGATTCCTGCTGTCATCAGTGTGGTGACACTGTCATATTTTTCCAATAATTCATTTGATTGTAATGTCTTTAGGATCACAGCTAATAATTCAGGATGTCTGCATCCCCTCACAGATTTTGCTGTCATTCACAGCTTCTCTACCTCCATAGGACAAAGATATCTGCAATATCACAGATGGCTTTTGAAATTCCTCTCAGTTCCAAAATTGGGTTGTCTTGCAAGGCTGGGAGGTGCTGGTTGAGAATCACAAGTTCAAAGTCCCATTGGGTATGCTGAAACTAATAGTCTAGTTCTTTGTACCCAGGCCAATGAATTGTCTTCCATTATAGCTTCAAAAACCTCAGATACGGGATAAGACTGAAACTTCTCTGATAGACTCAATAGCTTGTCTCTTGACCGCTTTGGTAAAAGGGACATTTATAACCAGTGGTGGCTGCTGTCCAGGGCAGGGCAGCCATAGGTGGAAGCAAGGAGTCTGCTCCACAGCAGGAACTCATTACACAGAAAGGGCAAACTAAGGCATGCAAATTAACTTCAAGATCATGAGTTCAAAGCAAAGGGTGGTGGGATCTCTGATCCACACAGCAACATAAAAGCACTCCTTTGAACCCACATTTTTCTGATCCACCAGCAGCCCTCTGTATAGAAAAAGGCAAACTGAAGCAAGTAACTTCAAGATCACAAGTGCAAACCAGACAAAAAATTAGGGGGGGGGATTGAGGCGGGTGTGAAGAAAAAAAGGAAAATTAGAGAAATAGTGAGGTGTTGGGGGCTCTTATGACACCCTGCAACAACTAAAAAAGTAATTAAAATTGCTAGATGCTCCCAGCCCCCCAATTCCTCTACACACACACACCTCAGAAAGGAAGAAAGCCACCTATCTTCTTGCAGCACCCCTGCTGCTTCCTTTCCTCCAGTCTCTCTCAAGGGCCCAGCAAGCACAGGAAGATTTTTTTAAAACACACACACAAGTTCACTGATTGGCTGTGGGCGTCTGAAAGGCCACAAATACCTGGGTCCTGATTGGCTCTGAGGGAACTGATCAGGACCAAATATGGAAACCTAACAGGGTAGTCCTATTGGATGCTCTGCCTGCTGCTGCCACCTTTGAGACATTCCATTGGGAGTGAGGAAAGGAAAAGGAGGTGAACAGATTGCTGGCAGGTATGCCCACAAGCACCAGTTAGCAAAACTCCACTCAGCCCTGCCAGCACTAATGGAGGTCAGGAAGGGAGGAAAGTGGACTAAAGACCAAAGTGATTTGCCCTTCTCTGTGGGAGGGAGAGAGAATTGGCTTTTTAGCACTTCACTGCCCCCTGCCCATAATAAAAAATTGCCTTGTATATAACACCTCATCCCCTTCCAATCTATGTAGCTTTTCTTCATTTTATATTCTACAGCATTGTTATTCTGAGACATTTATGCACAAATCAGCTACAGTTTTAATCTTTAGTTTTCCTATAGGAGATCAGTCCATAAAACACCCTCTCTCTTATAACTGAAGTAATAACCTTTAAGTCTTCTTATTACCTTTCCCCAAAAGTTATAAAAGGTGTGAGTCAAATTTATTCATGCAAATATTATGAGAGATATGAAGATGAATTTTACACTCTGTCCTGTATTTGAAGATCTAGAAAGGCTGCCTGTCTCCATCAGGTAACCTAGTTAGCAGAGTAGAAAGCACTCTAGCTAGGTCTCTTTTCAATGGATTATTAGAGAACTGGGGCAGAAGTTAGGAAGGCAGAAAACCCAGCATTTTCTGGCCCATTTTTGCTGTCATATAAGGTTCACCAGAAGGGGCACTGGTTCATTGACAGGCCTTATCCAAGGAAAACCATAACACAGGACAACTAGGGAGGGTTATGGCTGTGGAGATTAATATACTTAGTCTTTAATGGGATGGGATCCTAATGGGAGAATCTGACCCTTGTTCACCCATAGTCCAAAGAGGACACATGATTATGGAACCAAAAGAGAGAGAGGTGAAGTTAACAACATGAATCTATTTTCACAGGAACCTCTCCACATGGAAAGCCTGACTGGTAGTTTTCATCCCAGATCATGCCTGGCCTTAAAATTGTCTTGTGGAATATTGCTAGCTTTAAAAGTAAACAGTACTCTATTCAATGCAGAAAAGATTATGGGTTGGGTCAAAAGGTATCCTTTGGCTATCAGAAAGTCTCTTCCACCCATGGAAATGCTGTTCTTGACTTAACAGAAGAGTTTTGTGCAAGAAAATTGACCTATTGTGTAAGACTTTGCACACACAGTCTCATTTTCAAGATCTTTTTATGTCCCACAAGAATTTATTTGGGTGCTGTGCTGAAATTTCTGAATATACCTTTTTTTTTAACACATTCCTTGGGGGCAGGGAGATGAAAAGGGAAGGTGAAAAAGTCCACAATGCTTGGAAGACTGACAAAGTCTTTAAAATTTCAGGAGTGGGGGAGACATACATTTATAATAGATACTAGCAGAGGCCCAACAGCTCTAATTCTCATGGTAAATGTCTGAAAGAGAAAGCTGGATGAAGCAGGTTGCGCACAAGTTGCTAGAAATTGGTATGAGTGTGTTCTAGTATCGGTACCCAACCTGTCTTGCCATGCTGTGTGTAAACATTAGCTTTGGCCTGCCACCTGCAGTCGGAGACAAACCTCTGTGAACTCTTCTCTCCCCAACCCAGACCTCTTTTCTTTCTTCTTTTTCTCTCCCAGTTAGCTTTAGGGCCCTAATCCCTCTTGCAACTCATTCATAACCTTAGCCCAACTCATTCAAACTCAGACTTGACACACATTTCCGCAGTCTACTTTTCCATGCACAGCAGCCCTTGCTTCAGACACTGAGCAGAGTTTTGGAGTTATTTCCCCCAAATTTCAGACTCTGTGCATGGATGTATTTCTTATCCATTTTGCTCTACACTTTACATGTTTAATATGCCTAGCACTGTTCACCTTATATGAAATAATTGAATCCATATTAGAATTTGCACAAGTGCCTTATCATGCTTATTGCAACAAGTGAATTCCCCATGATTGATCATGTGTACACTTTGATTCCTGTTAAATAAAATCAACTCCCTGTTTTGGAATAGGCCTGTGAGTTCTCATCAGGACAAATTTGCCTAGATGCAGTGCAACCAACATTAAAAAGTCCCTCAGACATGTGTATCTCTGAGTGTGTGTATGGGCATACACATGTTCAGAGAGGACATTCACTAATAGCAGCTTGGGGGTCATTCTAGACTCCCAGCTGTCCATGAAGGCTCAGGTGTCAGCTGTGAGCCGGGCAGCGCTGTATCAACTCCATCTGATACGGCAGCTGCGCCCCTGCCTTCCTAATCATCTGCTCCCATCAGTGGTTCATGCCTTGGTCTCCTCTCGCCTAAACTACTGTAATGCGCTCTACGTGGGGTTACCCTTGAAGACGGTTCGGAAGCTACAGCTGGTACAGAACGCGGCGGCTCGCCTGGTTAAAGGCAGCCGCCGGTGGGACCACATCATGCCAGTGCTCAAGGAGCTGCACTGGCTACCAGTTGCTTGCCGAGCCGAATTCAAGGTGTTGGTTTTGACCTTTAAAACCCTATACGGCTCCGGTCCAGTCTATCTCAAGGAGCGTCTCCAGCAACACCAAGTGGGCCGCTCAACAAGATCTGCCACAGACGGCCTTCTCCTTGTCCCTTCAGCCAGAGCAGCTAGACTGGTGGGGACGAGGAAGAGGGTCTTTTCTGTGGCAGCCCCCGTACTGTGGAACTCTCTCCCGAGTGACCTCCGCCATGCCCCCTCTCTGCTGAGCTTCCGTCGTTCATTAAAAACCTGGCTGTTCAGGCGGGAATATGGGGTGGGTTAAGATTTTTTTAAAAAAAATTATAATGTTTTAATTGTATTGTATCTTGTTTTTAGCCTATGTACATTGCCCAGGGTGGCCGGTGGCCGGCCAGATGGGCGATTAATAAATGTAAATAATAATAATAATAATAATAATACCACCACCAGCTGGATCTAGATGCGGCTGCAGAAAATCCCATCTCCACTTGCCTTTTCCCTTTGCATCTCACTAAGAGACTCCTCTTACACCTAATGCACCCTTCTCCCTTAACTTACGACTCTTCTTTAATGAAGGATCTCAATTGGCTACTTTCTCAAAAAAACAGAGGAAAGATTGCTGTTAGTTTCAAAGACTACCCAAAGCAGCTAAGCAGGTAACAAGCTGCAAATCAAAGGCAAGCATAGAGATTACCAGAATTAACTGGTTTCATTGCAAGGGGCACTTGAAAAATGTGATATGATATCTGAAAGCACCCTGGAGGGAGTCATCTTGTGGAACAAAATAAATAAAAACAAGACAACTGCATGGGAAAAGATCACTCCATCACTTCCCTGAGATATCATAAAAAGGACAGAGGGAAGCCAAACATTTACAGAGAGGGAGGTGTATTTTTTCACCCTTTATTAGTCACTATAAATATGGTTGTTGACAATAAATAAATGTGAAGAACGCTGGACGCGGACACATGCTGGAGAAAAGCCTGCTCACACTTAATACATTATAGGAGTTGTTCAAGAGCTGTTCATCCATGTTAAAAATACCCCACCTGTAATACTGCCAAGGAGCGTGAGAGCTGTGATGGTCAGCAACTGAATGAGTGTAGTAGGTTGTTCAAGTTAGCATTCTTGAAAAGGGCAAAGACTTGCAGCTATAATTTCCACATTCAATATTAAGGACAGAACTAGACATAAAGGAAACAATGGGTTCCAAATCCAGTGCGACCATTGTGAAGATAATGCAGGGATGGGGGGGGGGGCATTAGCAGGAAGATTTCTTGCAGTTTTCTTCTGCAAATGTACTCCTCCCAAGCATTTAAAAAAAATAAAATTCCCCAGCTAGGCTCTGAAGTCAGAAAGAAAACTGACTGAGAAAAGGAGGCAATTGCAGTGGGGAATCAGTAAGCACAAGAGAGGTAAAGAACCCTTTCCTCATGTCCACTAATATTCTCCTGTAATTTTCTCCCCACCCATGAATTCCTGTTATCCCAGCAAATGTGGGTTTGGGAGTATACACTTTCTGGGATAACACTAGTTCTGCCCTAACATTCCCATCACATGCCCCTCCTTATTTTAAACAAACAATACTCTGGATCCATTGAGCTACTTTAGGTACATCCAAGGTCTGAACTTACCCAGTTGAACTTTAATGTGACTCACCTGAGTCAGGCCCTTCTTACATCTTGGACATGAAATTTTACTAATGATTAGTATTGTTATTAATTTATATTGTTCAGATTTAGTAACAACTAATATCATTATGATTACAGTTGTATCCCACCTGTCTCTAAGAAGCTCAGGATGACATATATGGTGGTAATTCCATTTTGTCTTCACAACAACTCTGTGAGTTACATGAGGCTGAGAGGTGGTCCAACACCACCCAGTGAGCTTCACAGCTCCATAGGAAACTAGATTTCCCTGGTTGAAGTCCAACATTCTAGCCACTATACCACACTGGCTCTCCCCAAGTTGTATAGTTTATTAGACTTTATAATAATAAGTTTGAACTACTGATTTTTCAGCATTTCATGTTTTATGTGCTTTGTATTCAGACCTTGTAAGCCACTTTGAACAGTATTATAAGGAAAGGTTATAGGTAAAGGGTGGAGCACATGCTCTACATGCAAAAGGTCCCAGGTTCAATCCTGACATCTCCACATAGGGTTGGGAAAGACTCCTGCCTGAAACCCTGGAGAGCTGCTGCCTGTCAGTGTAGACAATATTGAGCTAGATGGACCAACGGGCGGACTTCGTATAAAGCACCTTCCTCTCTTCCTAAGAGAGTGATCCTATGGTCCCTAGACAGCTTCTAGGGGGCCATAGGATTCTTCAGATTCCTAGATCCAAGACTGGAAACAGAGCTCTGACCTCGGAGCTAAGGATCCGCACTTGGATCCCCCTCCCCCCAACTCACAGTTGGCACAGAAAGAACCGTGCTGACTGCCTCTCCGAGGTCAGAATAGTGACCTCGGAGATAGGGTAAAGGGGGGTGTTCCAGGGGGTGGGGAAGGAGAGGAGACCGGAGCTGACAGGATACAAGGTAGACAGAAAAAAGTCCTCCTACAACTTCCAGGATTCCCCAGCCAGTATGCAGAACTTTTTTCTGTCTAAACATGTATAGGACTGCACCCTAAGTGAAGAATGTGTGAACTTGCTCTAGAGTAGAATGACTGCAGCATCAAGAACTTCCGTGTGTTAATAAGTTACCACCAATCACATAACAGATACAGTAATGTTTATAAAACTTCAAACACAATGCTTTTCAATTGAGCCAGTTTAAACATTTTGCTGTGAACTTGATTTGCTTTTTGCATCATCACGTAAAATACGTGCATGCCATGTGAACTAAACCAAAGTCTCTGATTAAGATTTAAAGCTTAGGAATGTTCATTTCTCAAGACCGATTCAATGTGTCCAAAGGACAATAAGGGGAGCCTGAAAAAATTGTTCTTGAAAGGAATTAGCTCTTAGCTTTGCTTGGTGCAGATGAAACTCTGTTGGATACATAGCAATGTCCAACATGCTTAATCTTCTTCTTACCTAAAGAAGTTTCCTTGTTAACCTCCAGATGTTGAGAAGGAGATTCCTCTTTATAAAATCTGGTGAAAACAAGGACATTTACCACAAAAGCAGCTGTAGTATTCCCTTACATGTTCTGCAGAGTGTCCTCTCTATGTGAGTATTGTCAGGGCACAGTTGCACCCCCAATATTGTTTTAACTTATTTCCATGTAAATATTGCAGTATACCTGAAAAATCTTAAACCACTTAGTTTTGAAGCAATTCCATTGACTGCAACGTGCTACTCCAGAGAAAGTAGTTTGGCAGCTGCAGCTTAACTGCTTTTTTAGAATCTCAGTAAAAGTACTGCAACAAATCTAGTTAAATAACTGGAAAAAAATTCCAGAGCCTGTACAACAGGCAGTAATGGCAATAAAAGTTTCACATTATCTACCTTGTCCACATTTCCTCAAAGATCAATATGGCTAAGTACATCTTCTGCATACTTCTATAAGGAGACAAATATAAAACTTTCTTGCATCAAACACAGTGTGACACCAGCTTTAGATGGACCTCCGCCCTCCCCCCCAAAAAAGCTGGGGAGAAATATCAATACTATGTTTGAATTATATTAGTTGGAACAAGGATGAATGTGATGGTGCAAAGTCAAAAGGATTTACTCAGCAACTTTCCATAAATGATAAATGGTCTTTGCAAAAGCATGGCTTCTTGTGGAGTATTTTACTAACATGTAAAATCTTTTACTTTAATATTATGGATTTGTCACAATGTTGAAATTTCCCAGCAGGCTCTATGGAGCGAAAATATTAACACTGAGAGAAGATTTTCCAACAAACTTCAGGACATGCACTTATCTTGCAGATCTTGACTGATTTAAATATTACCAAAGAAGGATAACTTTTGTCAGATTCTATAGTGCATGGCAGAAAGGGTAATCTTCTGGAACTAGGTGAGGCCCACAAAGCTGTGTCTGTTTCTTGGTGTCACGGATGCCACCTTCCATTTCTGGCTTTGCTCCTTTTAAAAATGGTATATGCATATGATCGATCACTATGTTTGGTGGCTATGTTTGGTGCAACATATAGAACATGGAAAGACATGTTCCAGGGGTCATGTCTGGGGTAACCAAGATGGCTGGACCTACCCAGACACCTTGCTCAAGCCATTTGCAAAAGCTCTTGTGAGGGAAAATTGCTACTGGCCTTTTTGTACACACTTACATTAGACTGTATGGGATAATTTGTCTATAAGAACTGGCCCACACCACAACCAAATGAGAAAATCAGGAAAGCAGAGAAGCCCAGAGAGAAAGAATCATTCAAATAGCCTAAAAATGACCATGGGTACTTGGCTGTGCACTCACTGCAAAACCGAAGAGCAGACACGACCATGGATGTCTGATAAGACCAGATCCATCTTTGTTCTCTGCTACTGTGGTAAAAGGACTGATCACCTGTCTAACCTAGAAGGGCAACACATGATCTGGAAAGGTAGAGCTTGCTCTATATATTCTTTTATTAGGTGCTTACTGCTAAACACATTATGCTTATGTGCTTAAATAAACATTAATTCATAAACACTTGACATAGTGTTGTACGGTTTTGTCTCTGTTCAACTGAAATCTGAATGAACGTGTGGCTACTGTAGTTAGCTTAAGGAAGGCAATACAGTGTTACACCAAACAAGCACAGCTCGGGACCATCCTGAGGCAATAACTTCTAGGGACTTCCATCATGTGCTTAACAGCTAGCCCTAGAATTAGATTTTCTAGTAGCCTATTGTCCTCCATACTGTTCACTGACCCTTCACAATGGCACAAGACTGGCCTATATGTTGAAAACGTGGCACAATTAGCTCCACAGCCACCACTCCACCATATGCTGCATGCCTGATGTTGCCTCTCTTTCTCACTCTGCAACCAGTAGGCCAATACAAAGATTGCTGTGTAATGTGGCTTATCCATCTCTTCTCCCAGCCCAGCAAAATGGCAACTGGAACTGATATTTGGCAGAGAAGGAAGCATAATGGTGGGTGAGGGGAGCTACATGTGGGAGCTGCATAGCCTGGGCTCGTACAGGTTGCCTTAATGTTAGTACTGTATGGGCATCTTATGGGGACAAATTATTGAATATTTGTAATGTATTCTACCCTTGCAAGACACCATGGCTTTCACTGGGAATCCCAACTGGGATTTGTCCCTCAGGCAATCAGAGCTCACAAACACCTCACATGGGTTTTTAATTGAATTTAAAACATATCTTTATAACCACAGCTTTAAAACACATGCAAGTTCTTCATGGGGTTATAGTGAAAGTTCTTATGAACCATTAGTTTTCATTGTCTAGCTCCAAAATATCAACACTCAGTTTGTTTAAGAAACTATAAAATGCCCTGACCTTTCTGGTTGCGACACAAAGGAAAATACATTGCATTTTTATTTAATATATTAAATTCATAACTGCCAAGGGCAGGTATAAAATGCAAATGAGTATTCTATATGTTGTGAAATATACAAATTGCTGGGAAATTACAGGTGCAGATACTCCTATTGTATGAGATATTCAACATGTCATTGAACAAATTTTAAAACACAGGTGGCCTTTTTATATTTATGGATGACCTATGGTTTATGGCTATGGGATTACAGCTTAGCATGTTGAAAAATGGTAAATTAGCAGAACAAAGTGATTTGCAAGCAGTACTGTCATTGTATTTTTAACCCCAAAAGTATGAAAGTGTCTTATTCTAGGGGATAAGCATTTTGTGGTGTGTGTGTTTTAACAATTTTGTATTTCTTTATGAAAATAGATGTCTGAACTTTAAAAAATAAATGTTAGTATTTAGAAACTTTATGTGAGATGATAAAGGATTTATCTTCCATGTAATAGGGAAATACAGATGGTGTTTAATTTTAGATGGAACAGCCTAATTCTTCATTCATGCTGTTGCCCATTGAATTTAGGCTTGTACAGAAACTTGTAAAAGATTATTTAGGCTGGTGCGAATAAATTCCAGTGTAAATACTTTACACTGTGTATTTTTGCACTTACCATATATTTTTGCTATGTATTTCTTATGCTGTGAATGAGAGCCTGATAGGCAGAAGATCAGGGTATGAATTACTTACTTCAGGTCTGGGTTGTTTTATTTTGATTCAGTTTAATCCTGATTCTAGAAATACAAACAAAAATGGAATTAGGGTTACTTCAAACATTACTTTTTCTTACCTTTGCCTTAAAAATGTGACTCAAGATGTCTACAGTTTTGAACGACTAACTCACCATTTGACTGTTCAGTTAGTACAAAACCTCTGTTTCTTATCAATATCTTTTAGAGAACAATATGTTTTAGGTGTTGTAACAGGGACTATAAAATGGAGCATGCTGGCAGGTGCAATGCCTGCCAGAGTGTCACATTCCTTATTTAAATAAATACTGAAAAGCCCCAACAAGGGTAGTACAATTTTTTATTTTTTTTATTTAAAAGCAGGGGGTTCCCCACACTTAGCAGCAGCAAACATTGCCTGGCCTTGGACTTTGGTGTTTCTCTACTCCAACAACCTCAGTGGATGGCCTTGACTGGGCTGAACTGGCTCAGACTTCAATGTCTTTCCAGGTTTCCTCTGCCTAGATTCCTTGGCCTTGCCTTGGCTGTCTGGGTGGCTTGCATTCTGGGGGGCCTGGCACCAGCTCTCTCTCTCTCTCTCAGCCAGCTTTGTTGATGCCTCCCAGCTTCCTCTGAGACAAGAAGACAGAAGGGATTTTGATCCACAGCACTCTTCTCCATGCTCTGATCAGCTCTGGCCCTTCATTGCCATTAGGGGCACCCCACAGTTTTCTAGTTCTGAGTATGTGGACATGTTTGTTTGCCTGGGTTGGTTGGGTTGGCTGGCAGTCAGGGCCACACATACCAGGTAAGGTTGTTGTTTTGGCAGGCGGCAGGCTGACCACTATGCCTGTTAATTGGGCCAGCACATCTGGGGTCCTCTCCAGTAGTAGGATTCTGCTATAGTTGTACATCTATGGTGTTTCAGTGTACACCTCAAATGTTGATGTGACAAATGTATTAACATTACTGAGTACATTTGCAAGTATGCTCATCATAACAGGAACACTTGTCAAAGAGCTGTGACTGGCCGCAGTTTTCTGTTGAGTGTATATGCGCTGGCAAACCTGAGTTTGCATATGTTAATGAGTAAAATGGCCTTTAGTTGCCTCAGCTATGTGCACAAGTTTAATTAAACTGGTTTAAATTCACAGATGGCACCGAGCTGGGGCAACAGACCAATCCAACTATCTATTAACTCTACAAATAATTCCATTCTTTATCAGCCGTTCTGTACATGGATTACTTCTGTATATTTGTAGAATCAAAACGTATGCTCACAATCAAGGCCCATAAAATATATTTTAATAAAAAGGAAAACTTTCTCATAAAGCCTCAAATCTACAAAAAAACATTTGCAAAGTTGACTGATTGTAACATTGACACTGACTCTTAGTTGTAATCCTATACCTACTTTCCTGGGAGTAAGCTCCATTGAATTCAATGGGACTTTCTTCTAAGTAGAGATGTTTAGGATTGCACCGCTATTTATTAAAGGGAAAATAAATACCTAGGTGTAATTTTTGCTTTTGAAATAGTCCACTGTAACAATAATGTATTGTTTTATTTAGTTACTTATTACTCACATTTATAGGCCATTTTTCAAAATACTTCCCCACCCCTCCTGAAGTGGCGTATACAATGGAAACATTTAAAACAAATACAATTCAAAGCAGCATAAAATATTGTTTAAAACAACCAACCTCACAAAAATCAAGAAATCAAAACAAATTCAAAAGCCAGCTAGATAAAAATAACAACATCCTAAAAGCCAGAAGCCCACTTTAACCAAAGTCAGACCAAAATAGAAGGTCTTATGGGCCTGTTTAAGAGATAATAGGGAGAGAGCCAGATGTATATCCTGCAGAAGGAAGTTCCACAAATAAGGGGCCATCACCCTGTCCCTGCTAATCTAATTGCTGCTGGTGGCAAGCATACGAGCAGGGTCCTGATAGCACATCTTAAAGGTTGGTATGGGTGCAGGCCTTTCTTCAAATAATTTGGTCCCAAACTGTTTAGGGCTGTAAAGGCCAATACCAGCACTTTGTATTCAGCTCGGAAGCGAATAGGGAGCCAGTGCAGCTGACACATATTAGATGTAACATGATCTGAACACCTAGCCCACACCAGCATCTGGGCCACTGCATTCTGCACTTGTTGAAGCTTCCAAATTGTATGCAAAGGCAGCCCATTGTAAAGCACATTATAATAGTCCGGTCTGGATGTAACCAGAGCATGGGCAGTATCCAACGGGGCTCTGCGTCCCCACTGATTCCATTCTGCAAGAGGCAACCACCAATTGTACAATGGAGATTTAGCACTTCTGGGAGCAACTGGAAACTGGAGGAAATGCTCATTTCTGGAACAGGGCAGGTCAGTAGAGCTCCCATAAGGGAGTTCTGCCGACCAGTCCTGATCCGGAAATGAGTGTTTTTGCTCGTTTTGGGGCTTCCTCTAGGAAGCGTTAAATCTCCATTGTGCAAGAGGTGGGTCCCGCTTGAGCAATGGAATCAGAAGGAGGGGCTGTTTGTGGAACCAAATTGGCGGGGGCACAGCACCACCATTAGATACTGCCCATTGAATAACTGAGGCAAGATCCACCATTTCCAGATAAGGTCATAGCTAGCAGACCAACCTCTACTGGTAAAACACACTCCTGGCCACCACAACCACTTGCGCCTCCAAAGATAGAGTCCTGAGTCCAAGAGGACCTCCAAATGCAAACATGGTCTTTCAGACGTGAAACCCCATCTAGAACCAGTTGAACACTTCTGTTGTGATCTGCCGGCTTATCTGAATTAAGTTTCAGCTTGCTTGCCCACATAATGGCAAATATTTTGTCCCTGAGAACTCTCAGGACAGAGTCGATGCAATTTGGATTAAGTTATCAGGCTACAGTCAGGAATGTAGACTACATGTGGTTTTATGCAGAAATCTTTTTACTTCCTTGGGTTTTTCTTCAACAGGGAAAGTATCATCGGGCTTAGTTTTAACAGGATAAGGCAAACCTAATATGTATATGACTCTCTCTTTTTTTTAAGCTACAAAACTGAAAAGCAATTTTTCAAAGTGATTTGTAAGAAGGCTACATACCTCCACAGAGAAACCTTCATTTGGGTCATTTGGATTTTCTCTCTGTTTCCATGCAAGCAGCTAGTCAGAACTGTCTGTATGCAACAGAAAGATAAAAATTTCAATTAGGTTGAGTGCTGTCATAAGCAGACTACATGAGAAGGCTAGAGATAATATGCATTACATATTGATGCCTATCAGCACTGAGAACATAGCCATGTTTTATTCCATGCCCCTTTTGTAGGTTTGGCAGCAATGGTACCCAATAAAGGCCTAATCATATTAATTTATGCCCCTATCAATTATGCATTCAGATTCCCCTGATAGCTTGTCAGTTTTTATTCAGTATTTTCTGAAAAATACGCCTATTACAGTTACTGAGCAAATAGTAGGACTGTCAGAAAGTAAGATTTAAAGAATATTACTTAAAAGGGGTGGGTTTTTAAATATATAAATCTTGTATTATATGTCATGCATTTGCTACCTTTAAAACAGGTGACAGTACAGGGACAGATGTCACATTAAGGACTTTTTGGAGATGAGAATAAATGCCTTTTTCCCCTTTCATTTTTTTTGTGTGTGGGGGGGAATCTTGTTATATATTCAACTTTCCATAAAATCAAAATGTTCTAGGGTCTACAAATGCAGTAACATTGTGTCAGAATTGTTAGTTTAATGTGAATGAAAACTTGCATCTCTCAGATGATGGGCATTAATTAAAATTTTAAGAGAAGTTACGATCCTGCAAATATACACTGACCAGCTCCGTGTTCCTATGGAAAAATCATTAGGGATGAGGTATCCTAAATCTGAAGGGCTAGACTGTTCCCTATGAAGGTTCCAGGATCCAGAAGGAAAGAGATGCTAATACATACTACAAGTAGTGTTTTTCCTCAAAGAGCAAATCCCCAAACTGCAAAGTAGGGTTAGCATGGCTTGTTAGGCTTTACGTACTGTGATTTTGGATTCTCAAAGTAACTTTAGCCCTGCATAAATGCTAAGCAGTGTTATTAGAATAGCATATGTCTGCAAAGCACACAAACTACACTATTAGTTAACTACTAACAAGATCTCTTGCCACTTTGTGGGAGGAAATATTGCAGTGGCACTGCTAGCTCTCTTCAGTACTGTTGTGGAAAACAGTCGAGCTACTGAAGTTGAATGGGAATTATAGAAATTAATCTAATCTGCTTGCTGAACTGACATAATGACCCTGATCTGCCTTTAGTTGAGGTAGCCTGTGAAACAAACTACTGTTAAGAGCTCTGAACTTAAGTTCTCCAATTTTTTATATATCTCAAGCTGAGCTCACAAATTATGTGGCTATCTTTGGAAATTTGCTTCAACACTCACTCCGTTCTATGACTTCCTAGAAATGGGTTCAAGTTGTCTTGCCTTTGTATCATTCTGATACTTAAGTTTCCATATTACCGCAAATACGAATGTAATCAATATCTGTGTACTGTAATATATGAGCTTGGTTTTCTACGTAGTCAAACACAAAGTTAAGAGCAACAGAGATACTTCATTTTCTAAATGAATGAAGTATGCTATAATGTGAGGCCAGGCTTAACAACGTAGCCCTAGGTGACCAGAAATTCCATGCAGGCAGGTTCATGGAACTGCAAATGAGCAGTATAGCAGAAGAGGAAGGACAGATCTCTCTGTCTCTCCTCCGCCAGCCTGCCTAGTTTCGGTGCTAGCCATGGAGAAAGGAACATCTCTCCCTCCATGACATTCACAGAATTGCAGGAGGTTGGCAGAGGAAGGAAAAATTGCTTCACCAGTCTGCCTGGTAGAAAGCAAAGAAAGTTACTGACCTTCTAAGAGGCTAGTGGCCTGAATTTCCATACTGTCCATGGGGGCGGGGCTCCCCCTTCTCTGCAACCAGCATGGAAACACAAGCTACTAGCCTCTTAGCAGGCTAGTAAAAACATTTACAGGCTAGTAACTTTTGTGGGCTTATTTACAAGATTGTACTACTAAATCATTCTAACGTTAAGGTATTTCTGTGAATTATCTGAGGACATCAAAATTGTTGGGATAATCATTTCATTTCATTCTTTTATTACATTTCTATACCGCCAAATAGCCAAAGCTCTCTGGGCGGCTTACAAAGATTAAAACCTTTAAAAATACAATATTCTACCTAAAAGAAAAACCATTTAAATACAAACTTATAAACAGGCAACACACATATACATACAATTTTAACAATCAACCATAAGAAATAACAGGACCCAATTAAAACCTTATTATATGCTGCCAAATGCCTGAGAGTAGAGGGTCTTAACCTGGCACTGAAAAGACAGTGTTGGCACTGGCGGGCCTCACTGGGGAGATTGTTCCAGAATCAGGTGGCCACCACTGAGAAGGCCCTCTCCCTCATTGCCCCTTCTGAACTCCCTTGGATGAGGCACCTGGAGGAGGGCCGATGATGATGATGATGATGATGATGATGATGATGATAGTATATCGGTAGGTTCAGAAGTTTGAATAACCAAGTATCTGTGATGTGGTGCCAGAGGTGTCTGTGCATGTGTTGGGAACAGCCTCACAATTATTTCTGATGCTAAATATAACCAGATTCAGATAATATGCCTTGTACTATACATACTTATCAAAACAACATGGTAGATATGACCTTGGATTATCATTACCTTCTTTTAAGAAAGAAGGACCAGTTCAAACATTCTAGATGTGGCCATTTTGTATACAAGCTCATATGCTTGAATGTTCCCCCATATTCAAAATCAGTCTATGGAAACCTAGCATGGTAGGAAAATGTTTCTAGTCTAGCCTTCTCTGACATGCTAGTTTTCAGAAAAATGTTTTAGATAGTGGAACATTAAGCATAGAATCCCTCCACCTGCAGGTTGAAGTGGTACACCATCATATAATATTCCTGCACTTTTGAACTTGCAGTTTGGCTTATTGTGCATCCACAGCAGAATCTCTCCATCGTAATGGAGCAATAGATCTTACATGATTACATCCTTTTTTCCTCACTCTTCTTTGAAACATATTGTATACTTTTGGCCTTCTTATTTTTTTTATCAACAGGGTGCAAATAGGATTTGCACTATAGAGATAGAGGGATAATAAAGTGATGCCCCTAGTCTGCATGCAGGGTTAACAGCCACTCTCAGTTCTGAAACAAAAGTTCCAGCTGTGTATCACTCTAGTCTTTTCTTAGTTCTATGACTTGAGTGTATTTCAAATTTCTGTAATATTCCTTTTTGACTTTTAGATGATTAAAAGATCTGTGTGCCACTATGTCAGTTTTCTGAGATACTCCCATTCTTCCTCTGCATGAATAAGGCTTGCAATTGTGCTCCCAGTATTACTCTCAGAAATTGCCAAATGAAAAATCGGTGCCGCTCCTTTATAAACTACATTTTGCTATCCATGTCCCCCAAACAGTCCTCTATCTTTCTTTTATTTATTCATTAGATTTTGATGAAAGAGCAAGGGGTGTGTGCAAACATGCATATTGGGGTAGCAGATGTATAGTCCAATGAAAGTGATGAGGCAGTAAAATGACATGTCTTGGCCAGAACAAATAAAAACTTTGACAACTTCTGGCAAGGAGAAATGCTCCAGTTAATGGTGCCTCCAGGTAGCTTTAGCTTATATGACTGGCAATTGTAACATAGTATCTCTCAGTGCATTTGGCAGCATTACAAGGATCACAGTCTAACAAGGATGAACAGTTTATCCAATGTGTGGGTTCTCTCTTGCATGTGGCATGGATATCTTTCTGCTTCACCTTTTGTTTTCTGTCAGAAGGATATTTATTGTGGCAATGTGCAGTGTAATCCAGCTCTTCATTTATGTCTGAGTTCCCTTCTTATTGTATTTCATGGTATTAATGGAGTACACATTTCTCTTCTACACATCTGCTTTTTAAAGATCCCCATTCAAGACTACAGTGCCCTTGGGCTACTGGTAATGTTTAATAACTTTCTACACTGGTAGTTCTTTCTTTGTCATTACACCAAGCCTTTTCTTACCTTGGTATATAAAGATCTTAAGTGTTCCCCTTGACTAGTGGCCCACACATTATATAGCAGTACCAGCAAGATAATATAAGAAAACTCTACCTTTTAGCTATTACAATGGAAGTCTTGCTAAGAGCCACCTGAGAAGACATTATTGAGAAAGTTTAGCAAGACCTCTTGCAATTACAACCGGATCTAATTTTCCTTTAACATAAGATGATTGTGATTCCGTCATTTTCTGAAAAGTAAATATAATTGTCAAATGTTCATTTTCAATATTTAGTATAATTTTGACATGGGTGGCACTTAGCAGTCCTGTAAAGTGCAGGGCAGGACACAGACTGAAATAAATTAATTTATTGATGTTCAAGACTTAATTTTTATTTGTATTTCTTCAACTGGATGACTATAGTTAAACTCAAACAACCAATTTTTGCAGGCCAAAGGTTTGCAGACCAAAGTTGCTACAAAAAGACAGGTGGTAATACACCCGTCTCCCAAATGATTGAGAAAGGTATATAGGAAATACCAGTCAAAGTTTGATTTAGAACAAAATTAAATTTAAATCATTCAATCTAAATATTGATTTCAGATTAAATACATGAAATTAATGTGGCATTTAAGCAGCAGTCCTGTGCTTTCATCTGGGAGCAAGCCTCATTGAATAGTTCTGATTAAGCATGCATAGGATCACTCTATTACTTAGAGTCAATAAAATTATGGGAATACATGTATGAAATACTATACTTGAACCAAATATCAAAATGTATTTATACAATCAGATTAATTGGTAAACACACTACATAAAATTAAATGCATGGATTAAGGATATAATTGATTAATAAGAAAGCACAGCAATCCTAAAAATATTTATGCAATGAAAGCTTACAAATTAGCTTCAGTTAATTTAGTTCAGCTGGTTCTGTGATCCCATCAGGGCAGGACTTTGGGGAAGAAGTTCAGGGCCTCACTCAGCACAATGAACAGGAGGGCCCCCAAAAACAGCACAATTGGCTTACCACATTATAAAGGAAATCAAATAATACACTGCCACCTAAAGGGAGTGGACCATTAAGTCCAGAATCTAAAATTACCTTACTGTACCACTGAGCTGGTTTACAATAGAAAGTGAGCCACTTTGTATGCCTTGTTGGGGATTTCCTCTATGGTACATAACTGAGTTCTACTGAGTGGAGTAAAATGTCTAACAACCCTTGTTAATCAATAACCTAAAGTATTTTATTGCTGCTAGAGATTTGGAGTTAAACGAACCCAGATTTGGAAAATTTGCTTTACCAGGACAGGTTTCAAAACTATCTTTTTCTGTGTGCATGTTTAAATAAGGATGAGGCATTTTAGAAAGCCTTCTGATCAGGAGTCCTAGAAGGGCACTTACTGGAAACACATAGGAGGATCTCTCTACACTAATATCTTACTCTCTGTAGAAAGACCTACTAAGTTTCACATTGAAATAACATCCAAGTGCCAGGAACTCTAGCTTTTCAATTGCTTAGTCTCTTCCCAAGATGTTGCCTAGGATCCAGAAAGCCTTGTGCACATGTAGAAAGCACTTTTGCATGTATAGAGGGATTGCCAGTCTCTTCAGTCCAGTTGATCTCCCCTGTGCTGCATTGCACTCAGCTCTGGAAATGCCCTAACTTTCAGGAGTACCTTTGTGGGGATAGGGGCAAAGGGCACACCCACATTTCACAGATGAAAACAGGGACACACATGTGAATTTGTAAGAGGTATGGTTAAGCAACATGAAGGTGTGATGAAGAGGGCGTGGCCAGGCAACATGAGGGCATGGCCAAGGATATGGCCAGGCAACCAAAGGGCATGGTCAGGTACAAAGTTATTAGAGGAAACACACAAAATCTTATATATTATAATATTACATTATTATATTATACATTATTGTATAATATTTTATTAGTGGCTTTTGTAAAAAATTTTACCTTACTTAAACCTTTAATTGTTCATATCTGGTGTTTTTCATGGGGTGGTCAGTGCATGCAGGGTAAACTCTTTCTTTTTGTTTTAAAATGGTCAGGATTGGTCCTGGCATTTTCAGGGCAGTTGGAGAAGGAGAAGAAAAGGAGATTTGGGGAGGGGGAGCTTTTGGGTGGGGGGAAATACAAAAAGGCACATGGGGCTTTGAGCCCCTTCAGCGTTTTGCTTCCAACCCCTCTACAGCTCTGGTTTTTAAGCACAAGGAGTAACTTTGAGGGGCTAAACAGCTTTGCTGTTGTTTATTATTGTGGGAAGGCCCCAGTTTAAAGCACTTTTTGTGTTCTAGTCACACAATTTAGATTTAAAGGAACACTTAAACTGGTATAATCTTACAGAATTTAAGTAACTTGAATTAAGTTAAAACAGACAGCGCAATCCTACGCACAGTTACTTGGAAGTAAGTACAATGTCTTCAATGGGTCTTACTTACCCCTGGGGCCTGGTCAGAGTCAGTGTGCGCACGTGCACCTGTGCGCGCACACACCTCCGGTCTGTTCTCTTCCTGCTTAAAGTGCCATGGGCAAAATCGTAGATAAGCTAAATAGCTTGCAGGAGGAGGCTGGGGCATTCATGGCTCTGCATAACAGATCAGGAATCTGCATAACAAAGTACGAATCTTAAGTGTTTGCAGGACTGTCCAGGCAAATTCCAGGCAATTGGAGGGTATGAAAGGGCTCCTGTAGGAACAGGCCATCACACAAGGCCCTTTGGATTCCGTCTGTTACCTTTTCATGCCATATTTCCTTCTTCCTACTTCCTGATAAGTGGTATGATACATAGGAGCTTCTGAATGTATGACTGTGTGAGAGTGTCTGTGTCTGTATATTTGAAAGGGAGAGAAATAGAAAGAAAGATACTGCAGTGATAGTTAATATTGTGCACAAATAATATTGTTCTGCCAGTCTTGCAGAATGGTTTTTAATAAGGCATAGTGGTCTCCTTCTGAAGGTGGTTTTAATCTACAATTATTGCACAAGTTTACTCTTAGGCTTTACTCGCTATGAAGACCACATACAGGGGGGAAGCGGGTTTGTATCAAAGACTTGAAACTGTTTACTGATTGAATTGATGAACAGAAAAGAAATAAATCATAACAAAGACCTAAGCAAAAGCACATTCTCCATCTTTGATCTACTTTACCCTATCTTTACATGTTGACCTTGTTTATATTTTCTGAATTGGTGTACGAGTTGTCGAGTAGTCAATAATCTAATCCGACCATCAATAAACACAACCTTCTTGTTATTAATATGTGATTAAAAATGTCTATTGATAAAAAGATTGACTGCAAGCAGAGTTTGCGTGACAAGAACAATTATGCCTCCCAAACTTAATCACTACATGAGCTCTTTAACCCAGTGAAAGTCAATAGTCTATTTATGAACAACTATGTGAGGTGTGTTTTTTTTATAAGTACAGTATTAGGATTTTGTTAGGTCTCTTGTTCTTATTTCATTTACTCTTTTAACGTATAAATCTCCAAGATACAATTGTCAGCAGATAAACCTCTCATTAAATTCTTGCTTTATATTCGTTGTATGACAACGCTGAAGGCATAAGACGGAGGGTATTTGCTCTTGTTATTGTTCTCTGTTTGCAATTAAGCAAAGGTGCTCATTTGGCGATTCCCATTTATCTTCATAGTACTCATTACACATTTGTTAATCAGATTTTCAAACCCTTCTAACTTCCTTTAATCCATTTAAACAATATTATTTTAGGTTTGGTTCTATTGCTTTAGGATTGATTCTGATTTGATTTAAACCTGTGTCGGTGGGGGTAACGCTAGTAGAAAAAATGACTGAAGTAAAACATCAGCATAGTATTATCTTATGATACGATGATGATCTAGGTATATAATTGTATTTCATACTCAGATCAGCAGATTCCATGGAACCAAGGACCCATTCCACAAACACAGCTGCACTTTGGGACACTTGCATTGTTTCTGGTTCCAGTTCTTTACGCAATCCCGAATGCTATAGCTTGAACTCAAATACAGTAAATACCTTGGATTGCAAGTAACTTGGTTTGAGAGCATTTTGCAAGACAAGCAAATTTTAAATACCGGTATTTATTTAATTTTTTTTACTTGATATACAAGCGACGTCCTTGCAATGCAAGTACTTGTTAGTACAGCTTAAATTAAAAATCTCTGTACAAATGTTTTTTTGGGGGATTCGTTTTGATTATAAGAGTGTTTTTGGATTACAAGCATGTTTCCGGAACGAATTCTGCTCTCAATCAAGGCATGACTGTACCACAAAATTCCATAGTAACATAATTCAGTTTTGCTTACACAATAATTAAATCAATGTAAATCCTCATTTATTCTAGAATATGCAAAAAATTAGGTCCCATGTCCACAGGACCCTTCTCAAAAGCAAAAATAAAACTATAATTTCCCCGAAATAGATCTTACTGAGGAGTAGTGTGATACTGCTCTGCCTTTCCTGAGTAGTAGGAAACTGGGGTTGGTTCTATATTAGGGGTGGGTGAACATTTTTTCTCTCTCAAGGGCCACATTCCTTGGGGGTAATCTGTTGGGGCCACATACCAGCATATGGGCAAGCCAGAGCCAAAGTGAGCAGAGTCACCCTTTTAATCTATTTCTTCTATCCCTTCTCTCTCTTTCTTTCTGCCACCCTGTTCTCCCTCTCTCTCTCTCTTTCTCTGACTGGGTTCACATGACATGGCAACCCATCATGGGTAACTAGCCATGGTGGGTTGCCATGTCATGAACCCAGACCGTTCTGCAGTGACTTTTTGGGGGAATACTACCCCACTGACAACCCATGGCTTGTTCTAGGCGTTGTTGAAATGTCATCCGAACCTGGGAGACCTATCCCATCATGGGTTGCAGAAAGTGGTGAGCCACTCAGCAAGGGCAGCAAAAAGCACTGCCACTCTTGGCGCTCTCATCTATGCCATCACCAATAACAGCTGCTTCACCAATGCCGAAGCAGCACTTTAGAGCAACTCTCACTGGCTCGTTACCCATTTGGCCGGGTGGGGTGGGGGTGGGAAGCAGAAATGTACATGCACATTTCCCTGTCCCAAAAAAATGCTCAAATTTGCCAGATAGGTTTGTTTTTTTTTAAGAACCCTTTCTTCTGACAACTGCCAAAAGTAAATGCTAGCAAAAAGGGGTGGGATGTAGATCTCCCCTTTCTGGAGTACCTAGAGGCTCAGGGAAGTGTGGAAAAGGTGGGAGGCACTGAGAACTGTCAGGGCAATACTTAAAAAACTAGAGGGTCGCACTGCTAAGGGGGAGATATACTTGCCACCCCCTTTCAGGGCAAAACCCCCTTCACCACTTCACTTTTCAATTGACAGCTCACTAATTGACAGCTGTCAAGTGTACACAAAGTAACCTATATGCAGCCTTGCTTGGTCAATGTCCATGGATGTTACCTACTGCACTTTGACAGCAGACACTAACCAGGACGTTGGCCAGGCAAGACTCCACATTTTGGGAAGCCATAAGTGTGCACTTGCACACTTGCAAAAGTCGGGGGGGAATAAAAATTACGATCACAATTGTGCACATTTCTGCTGCCCAATTTTTAATTATTATTTTTTTAAGGGTAATGAGCCGGTGACAGTTGCTTAACCTCACCTTGTCTCCCTTGGGCATCAGTGAAGCAACTGAACTGAAGCATCAGTGGAGTGACTGTCACTGGTGGCAGCACAGGGCTTGGGGGGGGGGAACAATGATGAACAAAAACAGGGTCACAATCAGAGTGGGGAGGGGGAGACAAGATGGGTTCTGCTGTGCAGAACACTGCGATACTGGCTGGAGGACCAAGGAAGAAGGAGAGGGAGAACAACCCATGGTAAGCCCAATCGTCTGTCGGGCTCACCATGGGTGGTTCCACGAACAACCCACACTGTGTTGCCTATTTGCAGGGTGGGCTGCCGTGTCATGCAAACTCCCCTCTCTCTCTCTTCTTCCCCCCAGCAGGCTACCAGTGGAGGAACAGACCACTCTTGCCAGAGAACTGAAATTATCGCTTGAAGAGAGCTCCCCCATTCCTTCCCTCATTCCATCCATTTGAGCTTTTTCTCTCTCCTGTCCTCCTCTCCCTCCAGGCTCCCCCCCTGCATGAAATTAGGCCAACAGCTACATGTTGTGCACCCCTATTCTATACGTTCAGTTTCCTCTGGGAAAGAGAGTACATTGAAGACTTACCTTGTAATAATCTGTTTGCAAATGTACAGGTTGAGCCAGTATTAGAGGTAACACACAAACACAGGTCCTGTAGCACTTTAGAGACTAAGGGTGCAATCTTGCATGCTTAGACAGAAAAAAGTCCTACAGCTCCCAGCATGAGAGAAAATGTACAAAAAAAAAAAAAAGCAGTATGATTGTAAATATTCTCTGTACCCATCTTTGGTCTCATCCATGAGAGCTTATGCCATAATATTTATTTTATTTTATTTATTTATTACATTTATACCCCACCTTTTTCCTGCAAGGAACCCAAGGCGGCTTACTAATCCTCCTCCTTCTCTCCATTTTATCCTCACCAACCCTGTGAGGTAGGTTAGGCTGAGAGGCAGTGACTGGCCCAAAGCCAACCACTGAGTTTCATGGCCGAGTGGGGACTAGAACCCGGATCTCCCGTCCCAGTCCAACACTCTCACCACTATGTCACACTGGCTCTCATTTACATGGCTATTCCTTGGGCATTATTGAATGCACAAGCTAACATGCTAGTCCCAAAACAATAGCAGTCCAGCATCCTGCAGTCTTCAAGGAGCTCAACAGCCAACCGCAAAATTGTCTGTTTTCCAGTTGCTATGCCACACACTCTCTCCATTTAGACTAGTCAAACTAGCTTCAGCACAGGTGAGTGTATTCCAGTGTAGCTTTAGAACTAATTCCCCATTAGTATCCCTTGACATCCCTCAATGATCAGGCTACACCAAAACCTAAACAAAGTGCCATTTTTCCACTTTGCATAACAGAACAGTATGACTCAAAACAATATTATCTGTCTTCATTAAAGCATTTGCCATCAATATAAGCTGTAAAGTATATGTAACAATGGCAGTTCCTTTGAACAGCTGAGTTGGGCTGCATCTTTCTTTTCCTTATTTAAGTATTGCTTATTTATAGTAAAAGATACATAGCACTCCCAAAGCTAAGACAGTTTTATATCTAAGTCTACATTTGCTTTTATTCATTCTTTTTCCAATAAACCAAGTTACACCAAAAACCAACTGACAGACAGTTCACATAATACAGCGAAGAGCATATCCCAAAGGTCCTGCTACAGAAAATTTGGTAAGTGAACTATTTCTGTATTTCTGGGTCCTAAGAATAAATATTATATACATTGCCCCACAAACCCCGATTACAATGGAACATTTCTGTATTAGAACCAGTTGTACACATAGTCACAATGGGGAGGGGATGACTCTTGGTGGTGGCATATGGGGAATTCCAAAAGTGAAATCAAAGGATTGGCAAACCTGTGGATTTCCCAGGAAGCTATACTCAGAAAGATGGGGTTGCTACTATTGGCAGATACTACTGCCAGTGCCAGCAATGAATTCCAAGCGCTGTGTCCCAGATTATTTCTACAACCGAGTCCCAAGAAAAATCTGTTTGGTGGAGGTAAATTCTATTGCAGTCACCTAACCCAGATCATCCGTTCCCCAAACTTCAATGATCCTTGTTAAAAGAGAAACAGGGGTTGAAACAAAGGCTGAAATTTGAAGTATTTTTATTTATTTATTTATTATATTTATACCCCCCTTTTTTCCTTCAAGGAACCCAAGGCGGCTTACATAATCCTCCTCCTCTCCATTTTATCCTCACAACAACCATGTGAGGTAGGTTAGGCTGAGAGTCAGTGACTGGCCCAAAGTCACCCAGTGAGTTTCATGGCCGAGCGGGGACTAGAACCTGGATCTCCAGAGTCCCAGTCCAACACTCTAACCACTATGCCACACTACGCCACACATTATTACAGATAATTCTTCGGCTCACACTGCCCTCTGACAATAATAGTGTTACACACTCTGCACCCCAATTCCAGAACAGTGAGAACTCCAGGGGTACGAGTAAGGGATACCTGGAAGGTCATTTAGACCAACCCCTAATGCATAACAATAGAAATTAGTCATTGCCTGAAATATACTCACAGGAATTAATCTCTCGCCTAAAGAGGAGAAATGATCAATCAGTTGGGGGTGGGGGGTTGTTTGTTTTTAAGACATCGTGTGAAGATAAAATTTATTCAAAGCCTAAATGAGCTAAACTTCCGGGGAAATAACCATGCTATATAGTCTGTTATGTAAGTTGAAAACTAGCATTTGTCTGATTGTCTTTAAACTGCTCAAATAAGGGCATTGCTAACAGAAACGTTTTGTTCCAGTCCCTGATCTGATTCACTGATATGTTTTAAAATATTAGAACATTTAATAATGTTTGGTACATTTTATGAATCTAATTAGAGATATACACTGTAGATCTTTATTTTTCTTATTAATAAAACAAGGTCTTGATTTATTTGATGTTTTACTTTTCTCTGGGGTTTTTGACCTTTTTTAATAGAAAAAAAAGCTTTTGATTAAGATACACTATGCTCGCAATTAAGAACTGCAATTAATGATGCCCTGAGGAGAACCTTCAGAAGTATCAGCAATTAAAGAATATACAATAAAAAATACTCTATGGGCTGAACAAACCTATCTCTGTAGAAATCAATATTATCAGAGATCTTTATGAAATTTGGAATTTTTGATATTTTGCTTTAACATCTCATTATTACCTTATCAAATTACCTGCCGGTCTGAATATAGGTTTATACAAATTCATTATCTTCGCCACCTCCATATTTACCCAACAGAGGAAAGAGAGCACATACATATTGCTAAAAATTGATTTGATAATCTATATTATTTAGGGTCTCAATCTGTTTGCCATGCTAAGTGTGCAGCCTACCACTGTACAGAATCTCTGTTTTAAAACTAACATTTTGGTCATATTTTGCATATTTTTATTTTGTTTCACAATCCCAACCACTACTTTGCTGCTTCCTCTGTGCTTTTTCATCTCGCTCATTCCTTAATATTATCTCCCCAGTTACCTATAATATTTTTCATCACAACTCTCAAGCACATGCTGTGAAGAAATGCTCTGTATATAACTGTGGTTGTTATGTAATGTTTACTTTGTGTGGCCTCTGTGAAGTTACAATGTATCTGAGTAGGCCTGAGGCCTTGTTTTGTTACTGTCAAAGGCCTGTGCAGTATTAGTGATGTTCTGAAGGAAGGGAGAGAGCGACAATCACTTTGAATATTGTCAGATAGGGCATGGGTCAGGTTAATTTAATTTTGATTGGCTGGGGATTCTAGCTAGGTGGAAAAGAGCAGTTGGGAAAGGACAGCTAAGGTATGAAAGTTGGCAATTAAGTTAGCCAGTCTGTGGAGAGTGAAGGAGGAGGTCTGCTGATTGGTGTATCATGTTTAAAAAAAAAAAAAAAGGACTAGGAGAAAGCAGAGGATAAAGTGGATAGCAAAGGCCTGAATAGTAAGCTATTCTTTTTCTGTGGGGGTAACCATACATGACTGGTGAAGATCAGGTGAAGGGAGCAGGTGGCTGTGTTATGCCAGGAGACTGCCCTAAGATCTTGCCAGAGGAAGGTTATACAAGCAGGCAGTACAAACTCAGATAAACTGTCCAAGCAGCCAGAAATACAACAGGAGGAGCTTTAAAAATCAGAGGAAGACTGTACCCAGGAGCTGGATCTGGTTGTGAGTGTATTTGGCTGGGGTGGAAGTTTAGGGAATTTGGTCTGAGGTAAAAGAAGTCATAAGAGGCTTGTAGCAGCAACAGTGTCTTTTGAATCCTTAAGATTTTGAAAACCCCAAAGTAAATATTAGTATTCCCTTATGTGCAAAATATTCCTTTAATAAATTATCTTGTTTAATAGTTCATCTTGTCTCTAGTGCTGGTGCCCATCTCATGCCTATACCAGCTGCTAGGAGGTTTTAAAGTATTCTAACAGAATTGGTGGCAGCGGGAAAAGATCAGCTTGTGGAACTCTGAATTATAGTGGCAGAGAATTCCTTAGGTTCTGAAATATAAGCCTTTGCTATAAATAAGAACCCCATAGGTGGTGGCAGTGCTGGGGAGAGGATATTCCCCATAGGTGCATGCAGTGGACATGGTTTTAGTGCGTTCAGCACAGTCATAGTGATATGAATGAAGGGTCAAATTAAAGCATAAGTCCTGCAGACTTCCTTGGGTGAAAAGTGAAACACAGGTTACCTATTAGCTGTGTGAAGAACAGGGTCAACTCATTAGGCCAGCTTTCCCCAACCTGGTGCCCTCCAGATCTTTTGGATACAACTCCCAGCATTCCTGTCTATTCACTATGCTGACTAGGGCTGATGAGAGTTGAAGTTCAAAACATCTGCAGGGCACCAGGTTGGGAAAGGCTGCATTAGGTCTAAGGGGCCTACAGTGACAAAACTTTTGCCTAGAATGACAAAACTTAAGGGTACCAGGCAGATTGCAGGAGAGGACTTGAACTTCCCTCCATCACCACAATCTTCCCACCCACCCCCGCCCCATTTTCTTTTGTTTTGTTTTGCAACTAAGAGCAGTAAGCCAGAGCAAGGACACCTCACTCAGAGCGAGGCAGTGTGGAGAATTGTGCTGGCCACTCTCCTGCTGCACCATTGCCGTGGCTGGGAAGCAGCCAGTGTGGCTCCCCAGAGAGCCTACTTGCCTGATGCTTCACTCTTGATGCTTCACTCTTCACTCTGATGCTTCATCTTCAGAGCAAGGCATCAGGTGGGCAGCACTCTAGGTGCCATATAGGGCACCCCAGTATGGGGTATGCCATACTGGGCACTCTTTGCTGTGGCCTTTGCAGTCAGTGCTGCTCTCCAGAGTGGCTGCCCACCTATGCCTCACTCAGAGTGAGGCATAGGGTGGGCAGTGGTAGCTGCTCTGGAGACCTGCAATGGCTGATTTCCTGTTGCAGCATTTTCTGCAACAGGAAAGTGTCCAATGGGGCCCTCTGGAGTGGCCACTTGCTCTATACTTCACATTGAGAGGCATAGGGAAGCAGAGGGTCCTGCGGTCTTCCTGGCAGCAGGGTGTACAAAATCCACCACCCGTTCAGATATG